>SJYA01002278.1:1273113-1342025 GCA_006410615.1 Neotragus moschatus | reverse complement strand
AGCTGATTGCCGGGGGTGGGGCAGGGTGGGGGCTGCTGACTCAGGCCTCCCTCCCCTTCCCGAGGGTCTCTCAGCACCGTGTCTCTGCTTCCCTCCAGGACCGCATGGTGCTGCTGGTCATGGGCAACATCATCAACTGGTCGCTGTGAGTCCAGCCATCACCTGCGTCCCCGGGCGGGGTGGGCAGCTGCAGACTTGGCCAGCCACTGGCTCCTTTGGGGGCTGTGGACAAATATGGGCACGAAAAACGGGGACCCGGGAGACAGGTGTTGGCCCCTGGGGTTCTAGAATCTTCTGTGGGCCTCTGAACCCCACCCCATGTCCTCATAAAACACAGGGTTGCGGGGGGAAGGGAAGCCCCTTCCTTGCTCTTGGCCGTCCCCTGCTTCACCAGCTGGCCCTTCTTCCTGCCAGGGCGGCCTATGGGCTCATCATGCGTCCCAACGATTTCGCCTCCTACTTGTTGGCCATTGGCATCTGCAACCTGCTTCTTTACTTTGCCTTCTACATTATTATGAAGGTGAGTGGGGAGGGCTGAGCCTCCTCAGCCAGCCCGGCCAGCGCTCTGCTTTGAAGGGAGGGACATGGACACAGCCTGCTTGGGGCAGCACCAGGAGGGAAGGGGAATCTTTCTGTCCGTCTCCATTTGTCCCTCTCCATCCACTGAGTTTGGAGGAGGGGAGAGGCTAGTCCCTTCCACTACTCCCCAGAAGCCCACCACATCCTCAGACCTGTTTCCTGACACCCTTCTGTAGTCTCAGTATGGCCCATGGGACTGGTAGCACTTCAGGACACAGCTGGCAAGAGTCCCATTCCGCACAGAAAAGGTTGAGGAGGTGGGCTCGCTGAGACTGTGGTGGGCTTGGGTCTCAGAGGGCCAGGGGTTTCCACAGGGCCCTTGTGCCTTCCAGTGTGAGAGGAGGACCCAGCTGTATCCCCCAGCAGACAGGGGCACACGGAGGCACAGCCAGGGTGGACCTCAGGGGTGAGGACACCTGGCTGCCAGTGTGCAGACAGGTGAGGCTCTAGGGTGATGGGATGTATCCGAGAAGGCTTCCTAAAGGGTCTGTCCTGAATGCCTGGGAAGCAGCTCGAAGGGGAGGCAGGAAGTGGGGCAGGGCCTCAGGCTGGTCTCCCACCCCTGTGCTCCCCTGGTAGGGTGGGGCCTCAGGCCGGTCTCCCCCGTGCTCCCTCAGTGGGGCAGGGCCTCAGGCTGGTCTCCCCCATGTTCCCCCAGCTCCGAAGTGGGGAGAGGATCAAGCTCATTCCCCTGCTCTGCATTGTCTGCACCTCAGTGGTCTGGGGCTTCGCCCTCTTCTTCTTCTTCCAGGGACTCAGCACCTGGCAGGTGAGTAGTTCTCCTGCTACAGGCTCATTGTGAGCCCACAAACAGGTCTCTTTTCAAACCTGTTTGTGAGCATCGCCAGTGCTCTTTAACAGCCACTTCCACATTTAATCCTCCTGACACTGACCATGTCAATGGTGGAGGTATCCCCATTTTACTAGTGTTGCAGCCGGGGCTCAGACAAGTGACCCGTCCAGGGTCACACAGCCAGTGGTGGCACCGCTGGGGTTTGAAGCCAGAGATGTCAGGTTCTTCCCTCTGCTCATAGGGCACCTGCTGTGATCAGAACTAAGTCTGGCAGGATCTCTGCCTTTGAAGCAATTTTATTTTTATTTTTTTGGCTGCACAGCACAGCTTGTGGGATTTTAGTTCCCTGACCAGGGATTGAACCCAGGTCCTAAGCAATAAGCGTGCAGAGTCCTAACTACTAGACCACCAGGGAAGTCCCCTTTGAAACACTTAAAATCTAGTTCAGGGACAGAAAGACTGTCAGTTCCTGGCTTTTCTCTGCAATATGATCCACAAGATGAAGGGTAACAGGAGGACAGGTGAGGGGATGTGCAGGAGGCAGAGGGCAGAAAGACTTCTGTGAGTTAGGAGGTCCAGGAAAGCTTCTTAGAGGAGGTGGACCTTGCTCTTGGCCTTAGAGACTCTGTGGCCCAGAGGCACCATGACTTGAGTCATGAGACGGAGGCAGCTTTGGGGTCAGTGATGCATTCCCTTGGGAGCAAGTGGAGATGGTGAGCTCCTTGCGGACAGACCACATCTTTCTTGGTCATCTCTGCAGCCTCAGTGTGTGGCACAGACAGCCCTCAGACACAGTCCAGCCAGTGTTGGCGGGAGAGAGGTTGGGGAAAGAGCATGGAGGACCATGGGGTGCAGGTGATGGCCACTGTTGTCCTCGGGCAGGTTTGTCTGATCTGAGTGTTTCAGAGAGAAAGTGAACTGGAAGAGGCCCTGGAGGACTGATTGGTGCAGGGGGCGAGGTCTAAGGCAGGGAACCAGTTAGGAGCCTTTGGTGAGCTTCTAGCTCTGCAAGGGAATCAGGACCAGTGCCCTTAGGGAGAAGTTTGCAACTAAAGGCCAATTCTTAGAAGTAGGAGATAAGGCAAGGGGTGAGCCCGAAAGAGGGTGTTCCCTGGCCTGAGGCTGGGGCTGGCATCAGAGGTGCCCTCCAGCAGATGGAAGTGGGTCTGGCTTGGCCTCGGCCAGGCGATGTCAGCAAACAGCTCTCCCTGTTCCTCTCCAGAAAACCCCCGCAGAGTCGCGGGAGCACAACCGGGACTGCATCCTCCTCGACTTCTTTGACGATCATGACATCTGGCACTTCCTCTCCTCCATCGCCATGTTTGGGTCGTTCCTGGTAGGTGGAGGGACTGGAGAGGGGGCAGAGGGGGCCTCCCATCCCCTGTTTGACTCCGCATCCGTTCCTCCCCCAGGTGTTGCTGACGCTGGACGACGACCTGGACACTGTGCAGCGGGACAAGATCTATGTCTTCTAGGGGAGCTGGGCCCCCTTGCTTCTCTCACGGAGCCCCGAGCTCCTCTGCCTCACCACCCAGAGGTTCCATAGTGCCAGGGTCCTGAGTCCCAGCCCTGCCGCCCAGTGCCAGGGGTGGTGGGACAACGAGGTCCAGCCCAGGCTTGGGCCTGGGACAGTCACAGGGTGACCTTGAGCCTTGCTCCTGCCCTCTGCCAGGGATGAGGCCTGTGCCCCTTCAACCCTGAATGTTGGCCAAACTGCTGCTTTCTTCTCAGTGTTGGGCCTTCCACAGGTCCCAGTCCATCAGCTGTCTGATTGTTGTTCTGCAGGAGGAAGGAGGGAAGCATTGCCTACCCATTTCATGGCTTGCGTTCTGGCCGTCCTTCCCCTTCCCCCTTGGCCTGGACCCAAAGCCCACCTTTCTTGCCCGAGCTTCCACTCCAGGGCCCCCAGTCGGGCCCGATTCTCTGTCCTGCACCAGAGTTCACTCCACTTTTCCTGGGTCTGCGCCTGCCTGCCATCACTGCCCTCTCCGGTCAGCCAGGGTGGATGCGGCTGTCGGATCTGGGAGGGCAGACTGGCTGGTGCTGGGTTTTTGGTGCTAAGGCCTGCAAGGGATCCTGGACAGTGCTGCCGCCTCCCTCTGACCTGCTCTCAGGGCTGGTTCTTTAGCAACGAGGGACAAAGCCCGCAGCGTGGGAACCGCCTGTGATTGAAGAGCTGAATTTGGAGGGCTTTCATGTGCCGTCAGCCCCTAGACTGATGATGGCACCCAGTGACTGATGTTGGCAACCAGGATTGGAAGGAAAAAGCACCTCACTTCTTTCCTTTCGTCCTCTTTCCAGGCCCTTAGTCCTGCCAAGCCCCACCTGTGGGCCTTTCAGTGCCATTTGACACTGCCCAAGAATGTCCAGAGGCGAAGGAGGGGCGCTACAGAGAGCACAGCTCCTCCACGGCCGCAGGAGCCCCAGTGCCTGCCTTAGGGGCTCAGGGAAGGGACATGCCCTTCCCCTCTGTGTCCCTGGTCCAGCCTCACTCTGGGACACAGGGCTGGCTTCTAAGTTTCCGTCCAGTCTTCAGCCAAGTTCTGTGTTATGCACACGTATGAAACCTTGAGTTTACACTGAGTTGCCCCAACTCTGCTTCCTTGGCCGCTCTTTCGCCCTACCTGGTCTGTTCCAGATGCCAAGGTTGGGGAGATCAAGTCGGGCCTCGGCCTTGGGGATGGGAATGTGTTTTATTCTCAACTTGTTTTTATAGCTCTCCCTCGGGCTGGGGAGAGGCGGAGGGTCTGGATCTTTTTTCAGAGCTCCATTTAATGTCTGTTTCCATGCTATGGTTGCATTTCTGTTTTCTATGAATGAGTTTGCATTCAATTAAAGAAACAACCAGATGCAGTCTTTGGGCCTGCCTCTGCTCCCTCTTTCTGGATGGAAATGTTGAGAATGAGGGCTGGGGCCAGGCTCCTCCGTTTCCCAGGTCTCCTGGTCTGCCTTTCTCTTCCAAGCCCCAGTCCTGTTGGGAATAGCAGTCCCTTGACAGCCTCATGTTTTTCTCTCCTGTGAGCATTGGCATCAATTCAGTCAACCTTTACCAGAGGCCTGCTCTGTGCCAGGCGCTGTGAGAGTGGAGAGGATCGTGTAGGGAGAAAGCTATAGCTATGCCATTTCATCTGGCAGATGGGGGCAGCCTCTGCCCACCTGGTTCCCAGTCACCAGTCAGGCCAGCTTCACTTCTTAGGTGAGTCCCTCTTGGCTCAGCAGGCTGCAGGCACAGGGCAGTGCTCTCTCATCTGACTTGAATGGACAGGTGGTGCTTAGAGAACACGAGATGGAGTGGGTGGTGGGGGAGTGGGCACTGTGCAAGCTCCACGAGGGGGGACCTTCCAGATGACCTCGGAAGGCTATTTAAATTTTGGCAGCCTAAGGAGAACAAGATGAGGGCCGGGGCGGGTTTGCGAGGAGGAACCTGGTGAATTAAGGACACAAAGTCTGAGGGCTCCTCTTTAGCGGCTCCCTAGCTCCTTTCCCTGCTCTTCCCCGCAGATGCCACTAGGGGGCACTGTACTTCTGCACTGCTAGACTCGCGTCCCGAGCCGGTTGTGCAGGAAAGGCCTTTCCTAGTGAGGCCGGGTGGTGGGTGTGCAGTGTGTGGTGGAGTATTAGCTCCTCCCTGCCAGGCTGCCCAAGGATGGAGCGGTGCCACAGCAGGCAGCCCAGAGCCCCCACCGGGTGCCCCTTACCTTTCTTCACTTCCTATCCTTCACTGAAGCGAGATTTGAGCGGGTCGCCTTCCTCGCGTGATGGGGTCGTCTGTTTTCCAGAGGAGGTAAACTGAAAAGATGGGGAGGAGGGGCTTCCCTGGTGATCCAATGATTAAGACACTGCCCTTCCACTGCAGGGGGTGCAGGTTCGATCCCTGGTTGGGCAATTAACATGCCACATCCAATTAAGATGCCACATGCCGAGCAGCACTGGCCGTAAATAAACACATAAACAAATACATTAAAAAAGAAAGGGAAGGATGATAGAAGTCTTTGAGCCTCCAACCCCAATTGGTGCCTCAGGCCCTGCAGACCCTCTGGATCGGACCGAGCTGTTGCTGAACCCTCCAGTCCCACCCCCGGCTAAAGTCTGTGATTTAAGACCCACCCCAACTGCGAATTCTCAACCTGAGCTGGTGCAGCTGAAAGGGTGGGTCTGTCGGCCTCTCTGGCTCCCGCATGGCTGGGGGTCGGCAGGGATGCCCAGGTTCTGCCTCTCAAGACTCACCACGTGGCCTTGGGTAAGAGGCCCTCAGAGGCTTTGTCTCCTCATTTGTAAAATGGGAGAGTGATTATGCTGTCATGATGCAGCTGTGAGTATCTAACGAGAGCGTTTGCAAAATGCCTAGCATGTAGCCTGGTCCTCGGGAAAGGTGAGCTCCTGTCTCCCGCTAGAGATAAAAGCCCCAGGAGGAGAGAATGGCTGGTTAGTCCCCCACAAGCCTCAGGAGGGGTCCCCCAACCTCTTTCACTGGACAGCCCCTCTTGAATTTCCCCCTCCCCACAAACCCGGAGGCAGGGAACAGTGTCAGAGGAGCAACCCTAAGTCCAGACGGCAGGGAAAGCCTTCGTGGTCCTGTCCATAAAAGGCTTTTCCCGGCGGTTCCCCGCCGGCAGCGCGGCCCCGCCCCCGCCGGCTCCATCCCCAAAGCACGCAGAGAATGTCTCGGGCAGCCCCCGGTAGACTGCTCCAACTTGGTGTCTTTCCCCAAATATGGAGCCTGTGTGGAATTACTGGGGGAGCAGGGGGTGGGGAAGGAGCTGGTTTCCTCTGGACAGGAGGGGGCCGGGGCGAGTCAGCAGGGGGGAGGCTGACATCACCGCCGTGGCAGCCCTTTAAACCCCTCACCCAGCCAGCGCCCCATCCTGTCTGTCCAAGTCCAGACAGAGCTCACGCCTTCCCGAGAAGCCCCGAGGAAACCCTGTAAGTGCATTTGTCCGGGGTCTGGAGGGGAGTTGGGCTGGGGCTTAGCAGCTGGAGGTCACAGTTGGTGTCTTGCAGACAAAACTCTCAGGCTCCCAGGCAAGGGGAAGCCCAGCCTCTTCAGCGTGCACTCCCCACCTCCACCTGCAGAGGTGGTCCTAGCTTGCTGGCTGGGAGGGGGTTACTAGAGTCCCTTACTTCTTAGACTGGGCAGCCTTGAACCCAATTGAGATGCCCAGGGAGACTTGGCTGGTGCAGAAGGATTGATGGTGGAAACCTGGGAAACTGGGGTCAGGGAGGTGCCCCATTTTCAGCCATAGTCACCCTACATGTGGTGTGATGGGCTCAAATCTGGAGTTTAGACCCAAGGCTTGCTGTCTGCTATCCAGCCAGCCCAGGAGGATGTCTGAGAAGGTGAAGGGGCTGTGTGGTACACCAGGGCTGGAGCGCAGTGACCCTCTGCTGGGTCCCCAGGTCCTGAGCAGACTAGGAAAGGCCCTGGGTAGCCACTGAGGAAGTGGGAAGGACCACAAAGCTCTTGTCTTCTGGAACTGGCCAGGGTGGCAGGATGTGGGGACGGTAAGAGACCACCTCTCCAGGCACACAGCTCCCTCCATACCCTGAGGGGGAGGTCACCCACCAGCAGAGGATGGGGGTGGCCTACCAAGAGCCTCGGCATGATGGCCTGGGCGGTGCAGACAGGGCCAGGCAGGGCCTTCTCCTGAGGTCTGGCGTTTCCTTTAGTGGTTTTTTTCAAAGGGTAGGTGGGTAGGACAGGTCTCCCCTGACCCCAGAATTTAGTCAAGCCACTGCCCCTGTGCTTGTCCTGTGTCCTGTGTTTTGTTTGTTCTGAAGACAGAGGGGCACAGCAGTCCAGCAGAGAACCCGGGTTTTCCGGGTTCCTGCTGGGAGGAGCTGCCCCGCCTCTTGTTTTTTTTATCTCCAGGGAGGGGAGGCTGATGGAGCCACAAGCCCGATGCGGTGGGGAGGGGGGTGGGAGGGCGGTGTCAAGGTAGAGCCTCAAGCTCCCTGTCCATCCTGTCTTAGGAGCCTTTGCCTGGAAAGACTCTGGCTGGGCCACTCTCTCCCCTCGCCTCTCCTCTCCCCAGCAGCTCCAAGGTGGGCCTGGAGAGGCCTTTGTCAGAGGGCCTGGCAGGATGCTTCTTGGAACCCTCCCGCTTTCAGACTCTCCTCCAGGAGAGAGGAGGGTGGGGGTGAGGTGTCTGTCATCTCCCTCCCTGGTTCTGATCAAAATCCAAATGTTGTCTCTAGATCTCAGGGCTGCAAGTTTGTGTCCTTGTCCCCGTGGGCCCTGGCACCGTGACTGTCCCGAATCTCCTGAGGCTGGAAGCTGGGGGTGGGAGACGAACTCTGCTTGGCCCCAGTTCCTCATGGGCCCAGTGCAAGGTCTGGGGGGGAGGGGCAGAAAGGGAGGGAAAGGCAGGACATGGGAGATGGGAGGTAAGGCCCGGCCATGGGGTGCCTCCTGCTTGCCTGGGATGGTGCGGTGAAAGCTGAGAGGGGGCTGGAGGGTGGGAGGCCTGGATAAAGGATATGGGCTAAAATCCCTTGGTCCCAGCTGCTGATGTGTCTTGACCCCAGTTCTTCACCCAGGAGTCCTTGGGAAGCAGGGATGAGACAAGCGGGGTAGGGAAGGGAGGGATTTGGCCTTTGGGTTTTTGTTTTGTTTTGTTTTGTTTTTGGCCTTTGAGTTCTTTGGCATTGCTGGCTGGGATGCTCTGAGAACCACATCCTCGGAGGTGGTCCAGCCCTCACTTTACAAATAAGGAAGCAGACTCAGGGAGAAGTGAGGGGCCAAGTGGCTGGAATTTAGAGGAGCCTTTCTCTTGTTTTCTTCTCCCAAACTTTGTAATCCCCTCAGGGAATATGATTATGAAGAGGGGTGGAGCCTGGAGCAGGAGAAACTGCTTTTTACCGCTTGGTCAGGGGCTGGCTTTCTCGGGTCACTACCAGGAGACTGGCTCTGGGAGCAAAAGAACAGCGTTTTAAGGAGCTCCACTGAGGGACAGACCGTGTGTTGGGTCATCACAGACAGGGCCTTCTGGAATGTTCCCAGTTCTCTAGGGTAGATACATTATCCTCCCTGCACAGACGGGGCATTAGGGCTCAGGAAAGCTGTCAGTCATGGGGAAGGAAGGGCCAGGCAAGTGGATTTTGGCAGCTTAGCTGGGACCCTGTGAAGTGATGATGTCCACTGCCGTGGGAGTAGGGAGGAAGAAGGGCTCAGCTCTGACAGGAGAGGGAGTTGGGGGAACATGGTAGTGACTGCCTCCATCCTCAGACCATGCTCTCCCTCCCAACCTCTGACCTCTAGGAGGCCAGGGAGTGGTTTGACCTCATTTGATTCCTCTTTCAAAGGACTCTTCCAATGAGCTCTGGCACCACGTGATACCTGAGACCAGCTCAGGTTCTTCCTGACTGGCCACACCCAAGCCTGCCCATCAGCCTCCCTGCTTGGCCCTGCTCCCGCTGCTCCCTTGCCACTTGTGGGCGCTCCTGAGTGGGGCCAGCCCCGGGCCCTAGGGCCACAGGCTGGGGAGGGCTTCCCTGCTCTGCTTGGCAGATGCTGGGTTCACGTCCCTGGAGAACTCCGGCTTCGTGGTTACTCAAGCTCCCACGGTGGTGAGAGCCTGAGGTCACCAGGCAGGGCGGTGGGTGCACCGGCTGGCAGCCCTCACGTATCTGGCTCCTCTGGGGAAATGCAACTTCTTGGCCAAAAGCTCCTGGGCTTTGCTGGCTTCCTAGCCCTTACCAGGAGTGGGGAAGCTTCAGCCTCTGTAGCTGTCGGCTGGAGGCTGAACTGAGCTGGCAAAGAGCTGGAGCTTTGGGGTTTCTGCTTCTGGGAGAACTGAGAGTTGGAGGGACCCCCATAACTTCAGGCAGAGGCACCAAACCACCTCACACTTCACAGACAAAGACATCTGCTGGCTTCATTTTGAGGGTCAATGTGGTCTCTTCCAAAAGACCTCTCCAGTGCCTCTATCACCAATCTTAGCAAAGAAAGGGTGCTCTAGACCAGGGAGTGTCAAACCCATAAATGCAGCCTGTCATCTGTTTGTGTAAATAAAGTTTTATTTGAACCCACCCATGCTCACTTGTTTACATACTGCCCAAAGTTGCTTCAATGCTACAATGGCAGGGACTTTATGGCCTGCAAAGCATAAGATATGACTGTCAGTAAAATGACTATCTGGTTACGTACCAGAACAGTTTACTGACTCCTGCTCTAGACTGCCAAAGGTCTAGTCTCCAAGTTCAGAGAGGCTTCCTGGACTGAGGGGACAAGCTAGCCCAGGTGAGTGCCATGGATACGAAACCAGGAAGCAAGGGGAGGTAGATAAAGAGCTAGGGTGGTCTCCCCACTCCCCTCAGAGCTGGAGGACAAGACCTGGCAGGCACCAGTGACAGCAGAGCTGCTCTCTGACTCCCTGACCCCCTCCCTCTTCTGGCCTGTGCTGCTTTAGCTCCCCGCCAACATGGCCAACAAGGGTCCTTCCTATGGCATGAGCCGGGAAGTGCAATCGAAAATCGAGAAGAAGTATGATGAGGAGCTGGAGGAGCGACTGGTGGAGTGGATCGTAGTGCAGTGCGGCCCTGATGTGGGGCGCCCCGACCGCGGGCGCCTGGGCTTCCAGGTCTGGCTGAAGAACGGCGTGGTGAGTGACACCTGGGGCAGGAGCCAGGGGTCGTGCCATCGTGCCAGTGTCATGGGGCAGGGTCCCCCACCCCCACCCCAAGCTGAGTGCTCAGCTGCCTTCTTCGCCTGGCAGATTCTGAGCAAGCTGGTCAACAGCCTGTATCCTGATGGATCCAAGCCAGTGAAGGTGCCCGAGAACCCGCCCTCCATGGTCTTCAAGCAGATGGAGCAGGTGGCTCAGTTCCTGAAGGCAGCTGAGGATTATGGCGTCACCAAGACTGACATGTTCCAGACTGTTGACCTCTTTGAAGGTAGAGAGAGGAGAAGGGTGGATGAAGCAGGTGGACAGGAGGTGAAGGTAGGGATGAGGGATGATCCAACCTGCCACCATGACGGGTCTACACAGCAGGCGTGGCATACACCAGGAGAATCCCATTCCCACGGTGGGATCTCTGCACCCCCTTCAATTTCAGGACCACCTTTGCCCCTTGGTTGGCCATCTTTCTGAGGGGTGCAGGCTGGCTCTACCTTGGATTCTGTTTACACAGTCCTGAAGGCTGTCTCCCCTCCCCTCTTCCTACTCACAGGCAAAGACCTGGCTGCAGTGCAGAGGACCTTGATGGCCCTGGGCAGCTTGGCAGTGACCAAGAATGATGGACACTACCGTGGAGATCCCAACTGGTTTATGAAGTACGTGGCCACCAGGGGTTCCCTGCATGCTAAGCTCGCGTTTCTACAGGAGGGGGGCTAGCCGGTTAGTGCAGTGGTTACAGGCAGCAGAAAGCCAGGAAAGGTACACAGTGAAGGGCTAGGGTGGGGGAAGTGGGTCCATAGTACATCTTGACTCCTCCCTTTCTGCCCTCCTGTCTGAGCCAGTCTTCCCAGCCTGTGCTGCGGGGCAGCTGCAATAAGAAAATGAGAGCAGTGAAATGCGGGAGGGGATGGCATTGGACTAGGAAGTAACAGAGGAAACCAAAGGCAGATGGAAAACACACAGTCCCGGCAAGTTTTTGTCCTGGTTCCTCCTCTCCTAGGAAAGCCCAGGAACATAAGCGGGAATTCACAGAGAGCCAGCTGCAGGAGGGCAAGCATGTCATCGGCCTACAGATGGGCAGCAACAGAGGGGCCTCGCAGGCTGGCATGACAGGCTATGGGCGGCCCCGGCAGATCATCAGTTAAGAGGGTGAGGGCCGGCGCCCAGCCCCGCCTTTGCCCAGCTCGCTGGCCACAGCATCCTGCCTCGCCTGCCTCACACACAGCCGTGTAATTCCTTCAGCCCCGGCCAAGCTTCGAGGCTCCGTCACTGAGCAAAGGTGACTGCACTTGGGCAGCTTGCCCCCACCCCTCAGCCCCAGCCCAACTCCTGACCCCAAAGCACTGCTCCCCCGCCCACCTCCCAGCTCCCCCACCAGCTCTGCTGTCTCCCCATCCTGGGCTGAGCCGGGGAGACGTGGGCTGGTGGTAGCCTGGGTGTGGGCAAGTCCACTGTCCTCCTTGGAAGCAGATGCTCAGAGGAGACCCAGCCCAACCTCCCTTGATTTTTTTTTTGCTGGAATATTTGGGGGGTTGAAATTCAAAAAGAAAAAAAATATATACATAAATTTCTTTCTCAGGCCTGGCTGCCAGAGTCTGATTTGCCCTGGTCACCTTGGTTCTGGTTCCAGGAAGTCTGAGCGGGGAACAGGCAGGCAGCTCGGGTTCTCGTGTGTTCCACGATTTCAGGGGGTGGAAGAGGGGCATGGATGACAGTTCTGAAGGGAAAGGGGGGCAGCCTGGCAACTTGTATTAGCTTTGGGGAGGTGGCTGAAAGGAGTGGGCAAAGGGTGCCACTGTGTGGAAGGTTTTTATTTTGGAAAAGCTGTGCAGAAAAAATTCAACAAAATGTTGCTGTGGAAAGAGAAAACCAAATCGTAAGCATTAAAAAAACCAAAGTTCCAATCAACCAACTTGCTCAGAGGGGAGGAGGCCAAGAATGGGAGGGAGTCGCAGCCCGCCAGGCAGCCGGCTAGCCCCCGGTGGGCACGGCCATTTCCCTGAGTACTTTGCAAAGGAAGATGGGGCGGCAGCAGACCTGCCGAAGATGCCCTGGTGGAGCGGCCTGGGCCTGGGGCCGTGCCCATCCACAGCCCTGGCAGGTGCATTGTACTGGTCCTTCAGCACAAAGGGGTCGGGGCGTGCTCGAGGTGGGCTTCTGCTGATCAGGACTGATGCAGGCAGCGGCTTTCAGGGCACATGTGCGGAGTTGGGGGCTGACTGCCAAACCAACATGGCCAAGTCCAAGGCTGAGGCTGGATGGTGAGGGGCAGAGAGGGAAGGGCTGTCGTTTCTGGCCCTGGGGTCGTTACACGGACAGGCGTATCCGGGGGCTCTTTCCAGCTCCCGCCCTAAGCCCTCTTCCCAGGGGACCCGGTGACATTCCTGCCAAGATGCTCTTCTGGCCATGCGTGCTGAGGGCCTAGGTGGCCCACACTGCTGGCCTGCCCTGGAGGAGCAAGGCTGGAGGCCAGCCCAGTGAAGCCCTAAGCCGTCGTCTGAGACCTTCTCTCCAGAAGCTCCTACTCTGTTGAGGAAGGCTCCACGGCTGTTGCCAGCCTGTTCTCTGGCACTGCTGCTCTGCTGACTGGACCTTCTGCAGGCCCGTGCCCTCCCTGAGCGTGGTCTTTAGCCAGAGGGCATCTTCAGGCCTCTGGTCCCAGCTGGAAGCACCCAGACTGCTTTCTGCCCAGAGCTCCCATGACTAGGAAGCAGCTTTCCACATTCCTACAGTCTGAGGAAGTGAGAGCCCGTCCCACGGTGGCTGTCAGGCCCCAGGTCAGCATATCTGCACCTCTTTCCCCTGCAGCAGGTCTGGGGGCAGGAGCTGAGGGACGTCCAGGGCACCCCTGCTCTGGGACAGGCTCCAGTCCCCCTGACCCAGCAAGTCTGGGGCGTGGAGCCCTGAGGTTGTGGGAGAGTCCTCGCTCTCCAGCCCCGCTCCACCTGGGTCCTGGCTGCTGCAAAGGGGCACTGATTCTAGTTCTGTCCCCTCCTCCTTGGCTTTCTGGCTTCGCTCGGGCCAGTGGCACGGTCCACTCCGACAAACTGGGCGAAAGGCCACGTTCCTCTGGCTCAAGTATACTTCCAGCATGTAGTAAATGGTCCAGAAGATGGTGAAGCAGCCAATCAGCACCAGGGTCTGGGGGAAAGGCAAGCACCTATGTAGGGCTGTTCTCCTGGAAGCGTGCAGCCTTTTTCAGCCCAGAACAGTGAGCTCAGAGAGTCTCTCTCCTTCTGGGGGAGACTCTCACCCCCAAGCCACACCCTCTATTCCCCCCAACAAGAGAGTTAGCCAGGAAAATGGGGACCCAGGTCTGCCCAACCCATCACTCCCAAGAAGCTCTGAGTCGCCCACCGAGGACAACACCCCAGCGTGACCCTGCCTGCCCGCACCTTGAGAGTGTTGGGGGTGATGGTGTAACCGTCTTCATCGGGGATGCTCAGCCCGGGTGGGCAGGGCAGCGTGAAGCCATCGTGCAGGTATTTCCCGCTCATGGCGCTTTCTAGCAGCCTGTGGAGCAGAGAGCAGACAACGATGCCCCACTTAGCCTGGTTCCTCTGCCCGCCTGCCTTGCCCATCCTCCCTCCTGCCAGCTGGACAGNTCATCGGGGATGCTCAGCCCGGGTGGGCAGGGCAGCGTGAAGCCATCGTGCAGGTATTTCCCGCTCATGGCGCTTTCTAGCAGCCTGTGGAGCAGAGAGCAGACAACGATGCCCCACTTAGCCTGGTTCCTCTGCCCGCCTGCCTTGCCCATCCTCCCTCCTGCCAGCTGGACAGGGCAAGGTCCCACAGCAAACGGGGACGCAGGAAGTGGGGCTCCCTGGGGGGCCTCCCCATCCTCCACCCCCAAGTCCCCGGCCCCCTGACGCCCACGTCTACACCTACCTCTGTCTGTCTCTGATGTCTACTGGACTCCACACAGAGCCGTACAGGATGAGCTGCCACTGCCGGAGGACACCGGCCTGGGATGTCTTGTCTCCTAGGGCGGCAAGCAGGGCGGTCCGTGAGTCTCGCCTCGCGGCTGGCCAGACGGCAGAAGGCCCACCCGCCCTGCCACCCGGAGGGACCCAGACCACATGAGTGGGCGGCCACAGTCGTCTAACTGAATCCCACTGACCCCGGGGTTCTGCAGACCTGCCTCTTGGGTGCTCTTGGGAATAGAAAAGGGAGGGTGAAAGGGAGCACTCCAAAGCTACAAAGTTTTTCCTCTTTCGTGTTTTAGGGTTTCAGCTGGGATTTTTCTAGGGGAAAAAAAAGTCCTGCTAAATTAAAGGTCTGAAAACCACCAGTCTGGTGAGGTATACCTGAAAGTGGAAGACTCTGAGACCCCATGGACTGTACAGTCCAGGGAATTCTCCAGGCCAGAATACTGGAGTGGGTAGCTGTTCCCTTCTCCAGGGGATCTTCCCAANCTAAATTAAAGGTCTGAAAACCACCAGTCTGGTGAGGTATACCTGAAAGTGGAAGACTCTGAGACCCCATGGACTGTACAGTCCAGGGAATTCTCCAGGCCAGAATACTGGAGTGGGTAGCTGTTCCCTTCTCCAGGGGATCTTCCCAAACCAGGAAATCAAACCGAGGTCTCCTGTATTGCAGGAGGATTCTTTACCAACTGAGCTATGAGGAAAGCCTGATGTATACCTAATTTGGGAGAAATTGGGAGGGTTGGGTTCAGTTTCCAATTTTCTCCTTAAAATACTGTATGATTTCATATGTTACTTCAAACCTTGGGTGGGTCTCAGTTTAAAAAAAAAATGGTGAAAATTAGTCCTGCCCTTACCTGCCTACCAGGGCTGGCCGCAAGATGGTTATATGTGAAAGAACTTGAAATGTGGTTTCAACAAGGAATTTGTGTTGCTATCCTGAGGAAAAATGGATCAGTCACTTTGCCAAGGAAGATGAGAGGTAGTATTAATGAACAATTAATGAACAGGTCTCAATGCCCACTCTGTGGGTGAGGCATACTTCTTGGCAGCTACCCTTATGGTCCGATGGCACCCTAGGTGCTCCACCTGGGACACTTTCTGTGGGGACTCTGAGATCCAGAGGAACAGATGACACTCGTGAAAGGCAGGGCCCTGGCCGGGAGGCAGGCAGGCTTACCTACATCTCTGACGACGAGTCTGTAGGTCCCTTTCGCCCTCTCCCCCCAGCACCGCACCGTGGAGAAGGTCCAGTCACTGAAGCCGTTGGGATCCCTGGGGCAAGAGCACAGGAGACAGAGGAAGGTGTCGGGCAGGGAGCTGAGCCCTTTGCCCAGGAGCACTTTCTCACTGTAGTAGCAGCTATGGTCTGAGCCACAGCCAATCAGGAGGGTGCCACGAGGGGCCCTCTAGTGCTGGCCCCTGCCCTGGGATGATCTCAGGAGCTGAGGGGCGTGTGTCAACATGGTGAAGTAGAAAAAGCAAACGTGGCAAGAACACAGGCTTGGGAGTTGCATAGACCTAGGCTTACTGCTACTCTCTCAGGCGCTTACTAGGTCTACGACTTGTTTCCTCACATGTAAAAGGAGGTTGCAAATTCTACTCCCCATCGTCTTTCTCTTGGTCATGCAGAGTGCTAGGTNTGGCAAGAACACAGGCTTGGGAGTTGCATAGACCTAGGCTTACTGCTACTCTCTCAGGCGCTTACTAGGTCTACGACTTGTTTCCTCACATGTAAAAGGAGGTTGCAAATTCTACTCCCCATCGTCTTTCTCTTGGTCATGCAGAGTGCTAGGTGGGATCTAGTTCTCTGACCAGGAATTGAACCCGGGCCCCCTGCACTGGGAGCATAGAGTCTTAGCCACTGGACTGCCAGGGAAGTCCCTCTGCATCGTTCTTACAAGGATTGAAGAAAACATACGTAAAGTGCAGTGCAGAGCATGCTGTAAGCACTTGAACAAAGCACGTCACAAAGCCAACACCAGGGGAGTTTAGGACAGGGCGAGTGTCTACTCCTCCCAGATCTTTTCCTGGACAAGGCCCTCGCTGCAAAGAGAGCTCAGAAGGTAGGGGCACAAGTACGTACGAGTCCAAGCTGCGGGGAGCGCCGATAAGGGACATCATGCCACTGGGGCAAAAGAGCTTCACTTCCAAGCTGCCACGTCGTGGGTGGGTGATGGAGACGGTCACGGCCACGTGCTCCAGGGTCTTCAGCCCGGACATGTCCAGGTCCATCCTGCTGACTGTGGGAAGTCAGGCTGGGCAGCTGGGAAACCAGCCCCACAGATACTTATACCCTCACTTCATCCCACCAAACACAAAGGCATATACAAGTATCTTTGGCAACCCTGATTGAACCTTGTGTACACTAGGAAAGGGAATACACTTGCTGATTTCAAGTTCATAATTTAGAGTCCAGTCGGGAAGGCAACACATAACCAAGACACAAGACAAGAAACAAAGGGAGCCTTTCCAGCGTTCATTCATCCAAAAAATAATTTCCTGAGTACCTCCTACATTTCAGACACTGTACTAGACACTGGGAATGTAAAGATAAGTTGGATATGGCCCCTGCCTTCTACCTGCAAGTGGAAAATGACATCGTATGAGGTCCACATAACTGATGCCAGAACAGAGATGAGGCAGACAGGTTTAGGCACTCAACTGTGAGACACACTCTGAGGAAGGAAGTGAATACAGACTGGTAGAGAGTATTGGTAGAGAGTACTCTAGAAGGAAAAATGGCACATATAAAGGCGGAGGTAGAAATGACCAAGTTTCATATTGAAGGAAACACATTTTTTTTTTGGGAAAAAAAATACTGCTGAAGTGATGGGCTTCCCTGGTAGTCCACTGGTTAAGAATCCATCTGCCAATGCAGGGGACATAGGTTTGATCCCTGGTCCAGGAAGATGCCACATTCTGTGGCGCAACTAAGCCCGTGTGCCACAACTACTAAGCCCAGGCACTAAAACCACTGAAGTCTGTGCACCTAGACCTGTGCTCTGTGACAGGAGAAGCCCGTGCACTGCAACGAGGAGTAGCCCTGCTGCCACAACTAGAGAAACGCTGGCACACAGGAACGAAGACCCAGCCGAGCCAAAAATAAATAAAAGATGAGTCATGCTTTTAAAAAACGAACAAAAAACCCCCCACCAAAACTAGTGAAGTGAACGAACTCCAAGGAACTTGTACTGAAGGGAAAAAAGCCAATACTGAAAGGACACATAGTGCACGATTTCATTCACATGATATTCATGAATAACGTTAACTGTAGAGACGGAGAACAGACAAGTGGTCGCCAGGTGCCAGGTTAACTGTAGAGACGGAGAACAGATGAGTGGTCGCCAGGTGCTAGGGATGGGGCAGAGGGGTCAGGTGTGGCCATAAGGGGTGACAGAGGGGTCCTGGGGTGGGATGGCTCTCGGTATTGATTGTGGTGGTGTTACACAAGACTACATGTGGTAAAATTGCACAGACACACTCACACACACACACACACAGAATCTATGTCTAACTGGTAAAATCTGAATAAGTTCTATGAATTGAACCAATATCATTTTCTTGGTTTTCCTATTGTTCTATTCTAAGACATTTGCACCCTCCAGTCAATCTACAATTATTTCAAAATAAAAAGTTAAAAAACTGAACTAGTGAAGTAGAAGACTCAGTTAAGGAATATTAAGAAATTAGACTGCGATGAGAAATGACTCTTTCCAAGACAACTTTTCGTCCATTAATTCAGGCCAACAGGCAAAGCAGAGAGCAACACCCAGTTCTACAGATGAAGCAGCTCAGAGAGGAAGTGACAGACGACAGGCATGGGACCTCAGATGGGAAAGGGTTTAACACTTTTATTTTAAACAAGCAACTGGGAACTATTAGAGGTTACTGTGCAAGGATGGACTTTTTTAAAAAAAGTGTTAAAGGTAGGTTACTCCTAACAGCTGTGGGTAGGCTGAATTGGAGTTGAAAGAAGAAACAGGTGACAGGAAGGCCAGCTAAAATAGCTGATTATCGTCTATGGGTGAGGTGGTGTAGGCATGGATAACTGGTCAAAGAAGAAAGAGGGGGGAGTTCCCTGATGGTCCAGTGGTTAGGAATCTGAGTTTTCACTGCTGAGGGCCTGGGTTCAATCCCCGGTCAGGGAACTAAGATCGCAAAAGCCGTGCAGCCCAGCCAAGGTAAAAAGGAAGAGAGATGGAAGAAAAGGCTCAGGGCTTCCTGTGGCCCCACTGTCTGTCCCTCCTGTTCATCCTGGCCTTCCTCTCAGTCCCCCTCTCACTGGGCTCACGTCAGGGAGGAGGGCCACCACCCATTACCAGACAACACCAGTGTTCACGGGTCTACCTGTTCGATGCCATCTCTTCACATCCCTCTCCTTCCTCGACTCCACAGACCTTTCTCCACCCCACGTCAGCACAGACTTCCATGGCCAGACCCCGGGCCTCGTCCTTATCTGGCACTGCTTCATTTCTGAATGGATTAGTAACTTTCCTTGTGGGATTTACTATGTAAACAACACAAATTAGAACAGTAGTTGAGCAAAAATGAGAACGAAAAAGCTCCTGCAAATTCTCGACGCTGTGTTGGTAAATACGCACTGAGCCTTCTCACTGCATTTGTCTGTGTGCACGTGTGTCTTTTCTTTCATTCTTGCAACTCATGGAAGCCAATGCTCCGCCTTCCCAGAAAGCAACCAGCTGTCCCTTCGCTTTCTCCACTACTTCCTTTTTTAGGCTGCACCATGTGGCATGTGGGATCTTAGTTCCCCAACCAGCAATCGAATCCACACCCCTTGCAGTGGAAGTGTGGAGTCTTAACCATTGGACCATCAACCAAGAAAGTCCCTCCACCACCTTCTTGATTCCTTCATTTTTCTTGCTCCTCAAGAGATCTGTCAAGCTCCTCTTCCCTAACCGCCTAAAATCCCACAGCTCATTTCTCCAACACATTCTTATTTACATTCCCTTGTTTTCTTTCCCTTTCACAGTAACTATCTGGCAAAAGGCCAACACCGGATCAGACCAATTATACAGTTTCTTGGCTGGATTTTCTTGCTTACGCCTTTCCCACTACAAAGGAAAAACAAACCCTTTCTCAACTCATCACTTGTGCCTACTAGTGCTAAGAACCTGGGCTCTGGAGCCACCCAGCCTGGGCTCAAATTCCAGGCCAGCCATTTACTAGCTACAAGAATTAGTTTCCTTATCTGTAACACATCTCCCTTATATGGTTCATGGTTAATCATTCTAACATAACCTCTGTCTCCTGTTTTCTGCTGTACATGGGGGCTCTGGAGAATAAACTTCCCAACTCCTGCCACCACCTGGCTGCTAAGCATGGGAGAAGGTACCTTTTAACTGATACCTGGTTTTATTCTCATACCTCATCTTTGTCCTCTGAAGTGCATGGGGCCTCTGAGTTCTGAGCCCTTTTTTTGGCCACATCGTGTGGCTTGTGGAATCTTAGTTCCCACACCAGTGAATGAACCTGGGCCCTGGCAATGAAAGCTCAGAGTTCTAACCACTGGACTGCAGGGAATTCCCAGCCCTGAGTCTTTGGAGATTCTGTGGCATAAACGAGCTTGTGGCCTAGGATCACTCTTGCAGGTATTTGGTTTGCAATTTTCTTAGCCCTGCTCACTTCTCCATTCAAGCTCTATCTTCCAAAAGCGTCCTGCAACCTCTACTTTGCTGTGATCTCTTCTCTCATTCTCTTTGTCCTTGTGCTCATTCTACTTCTATTCCTTTAGTCTTACTTTGGTGTGGTGAGGTTGTACATATGTACATTTATATATGTGACATTTACATACATATAAACTTTTACTATGCATGCAGGTGTGCTTAGTCACTCAGTTGTGTCCAACTCTTTGCGACCCCATGGACTATAGCCCATCAGGCTCCTCTGTCTATGGAATTTTCTAGGTGAGAATACTGGAGTGGGTTGCCGTTCCCTTCTCTAGTGTATCTTATTGACCCAGGGATTGAACCTGGGTCTCCTGAATTGCAGGCAGATTCTTTACCATCTGAGCCACCAAGCGACACATTACAAAGCGTAATAGAACAGAATGGAACCCTAAAAGAGACCTGAGTGTGCTGGTCTGTGTTAGCATGTGTACAGAGTGGCATGCTGCGTGCATTTACTTATTGGTGTGTACAGGGACTTGGGTGGCCATGCATGTGAGAACATGAGAATTATTTTATTAGAATTGAGCTCATATATTAAATGAGTTAACCCTTAGGCCAGTGCTTGGCACATAAAAGGCATTTATCTTTTTTTTTTTGGCTGCGCTGCATGGCACGCAGGATCTTAGTTCCCTGACCAGGGATGAAGCCCGTACTCCCTGCAGTGGAAGTGCAGAGTCTTAACCCCTGGACCACCAGGGAAGTCCCAGGGGCACTCATCTTAGTTGATGATCATCATATTATTATTTTACCTTTAGCAACATGGGATCTTGTTCAACCACTGCCGAGAATATCCCAGGGTTTTATTTGCCCATAATCTTACAGCAACTAGAAAAATCTCTATCCTTGTCACTATCCTTGTTTAGGGATCAGAATAAGACATGTCATTCTAGGAATCATTTGTGGAGAGGTGGCAGCTAAAGCCATAAGTACAACTGGGCCATTGAGGACGAAGACGTAGAGGGAGGGTCAAGAATATGGCATGAATCTCAGAAGGAACTCATGGTTTGGAAGTGGTGAGGTGAGTGAACAGAAAACCAAGTTCCTCAGGCCAGAAGAGGGCCGTGGAGCAAAGGAGGCCACTGGAACCACAGGAGGAGCAGGGAGGAGGAGGTGGAGGAGGGGGAAGGCTGACACACAGGCCTGGTTAATCTGGTCCGACAACAGGGCTAAGCATCATTGACCNAATCTCAGAAGGAACTCATGGTTTGGAAGTGGTGAGGTGAGTGAACAGAAAACCAAGTTCCTCAGGCCAGAAGAGGGCCGTGGAGCAAAGGAGGCCACTGGAACCACAGGAGGAGCAGGGAGGAGGAGGTGGAGGAGGGGGAAGGCTGACACACAGGCCTGGTTAATCTGGTCCGACAACAGGGCTAAGCATCATTGACCGAGATGAGCTATGAGCTGGCCCTGGGTCTGAGCCTGAGAGGGGCACCTCAGATGGATGAAGTAAGTCTTCAGCAGAGGAGAGAGGGTGATAAAGGTGAGCAGTTGCTTCGGTTAGTTCATTTGAAAAGGCTACTAGCTGGAGGCAGTCAGGGGTTTAAAGGTGTTTCCTAACAGATGTGCTGAGGGTGTTGAAGGCAGAAGGAAGAATCAATGGGGAGGGAAAGACTGGGCAGGAGAGGAAGATTCAGAGCCAGGAAGGAATAGGACTGAAACATGGCTGGCGGGGGATGGTGGTAGCCAGCTGGGGGTGCAAACAAGGATAAAAGGGTATTTGCAAAAGGTGTTCAGGAATCTTCTGTAAATACACACAGACTCCCTTGTGTTTGAGATCCGCCTCCCAAGCCCCACCCTCTCTCCTGCCCTCCAAAGACATTTCAGACCCAGAGTCAGAGCTAAAGGTACCAAGGGGCCCTCCTGCCAATGGGGAGAAATGACAATCTGCCTTGCTCTAGAGCTGCCCTGCCTAAGAAGGTGGCACCAGCCATATCTGGCTATTTAAAATCAATTACAGGGTCTTCCCTGGTGGTCGAGTAGTTAAGAATTTGCCTTGCAACGTAGGGTACATGGGTTCAATCTCTGGTCGAGGAACTAAGATCCCTCGTGCCATGGAGCAGCTTAGCAGCACAAACAGAGAACATTTCCACCATCATAGAAAGTTCTCTTGGTCGCCACTGCTCTAGAGTCTTGGAATTTCACCTCCTTTTCCATAACAGGAACATTCACTTCCTTCTATCTTACAAAAAAGTTCACCTGCCAGCCCTTGGACACTGACTTGCCCAGGTCTTGGTGGGAAAGACTATCACTTGGCCATAGGGGAAGAGGTCTGCTGACCATCCAGGGCTGAGTTGCTCAGCTCTACGTGAACTGGACTGACTTCCTGCAGCCTCCAAGAATGCCCATGAGCCTGGACCTTCACTTGTCTGGAGTCACAACAGCGGGGAAGACATCCTTGCTGACCCTGGAGACCAGCAGACTGTTGGCTGCCCTCCAAACCTGTGAAGGGCTCCGTTAGCAAAACTTGCTGAGTCCACCTCCCTTCTCTCTGTCTTTCTCTCTGTTACTCCAACTCCTGCTCTCCTCTTCCCAGGACAATCTGTCCTTCTTTCTCCTGCTTCTTCGTGACAAACAAGCAGTTTCTAGATGCCTCTGTACCGAGGGAAGTTTGTCAGACGTGCTGGGGGAACATCCCTGGTTAGTGGGAGGCAGAGGATGATGAAATAGAAAAGGACCCTAACCTGCGTCTAAGCTGACCGCCTCACTTGATGGATGTGACTGTGGGTTACTGTTACTTAAATGAGAGACAGCAGCTCTGGAAAGGAGGTAATAAAAGTTAAAAGATGTATTGTCTCCAAGACATGTGAGTACAGAGCCCTGAGGTTCCTACTTGAACTGCATTACTGGGAATGTTCCTACACNGACCGCCTCACTTGATGGATGTGACTGTGGGTTACTGTTACTTAAATGAGAGACAGCAGCTCTGGAAAGGAGGTAATAAAAGTTAAAAGATGTATTGTCTCCAAGACATGTGAGTACAGAGCCCTGAGGTTCCTACTTGAACTGCATTACTGGGAATGTTCCTACACTCTTCTGCCTTGGCTGATGCTTTATGCCCTTTCCAAGACAGCATTCCTTTTACGGAAAATGCAATGAACCGGGCCCATGGATTTCCTTCCACGTAGAGGGGAAACTGGGCAAGTGCTGGACATGGTTAGGGAGAGAGACAACGGAACTCTTCCCACCCAGGGGAGCAGCCCCAAGCCTCCCTTCTATGCTCCCATCTTTGGCCATCCCTCCTCATGGCCACTGTGCTGGTCTGATCACTTCCTAGGAGGATAGGAATAGCGAGGACAAAGCTCCACCTGGGTACAAAGCATGGCATGCTTCCAACTTTACAAAACACAGTGGAGAACTCTGCTTGTCAAAATTCCTTGAGGAAAAAAAATTCCCCAAAGAACTGGAGGTATGGAAAACTCTCCAGTGGCAACTCTGGGAAGTCTGCAGAGAGAGGATCCTCTAGCACGGTACCCCAGCCCAGCCGCCCTCTTCTCTGGGAAGGGTTTCGACCTCTGGACCCAACATGAGACCACGTCTTGGACTGCCCACAGACAGCCCTCACCCGTTCGGACAGTCCCATGGCCCGGGATGGGATGGAGGTGGAGGCGGAGGGTGGGCCACTCCAGTCTAGAGAGCCCTCTGGGGACTCCTCTGTCTTCCCCCAACAGGTCCCAGCTGATTTTATAATTAGACAAGCCTGAGAATCAAAGGGAGACATTCCCAGCTCCTTTACTTCATCCAAAGCCCACTGGGCTGCAGAGGATCATCTGGCAAGTCCCTAGCAGGGAAGTCAAAGGAACATCTTTCAACTTGTGCCTGTCTTCCCAGGTCCTGGCCCAGCCTTTCTGCCAGCCTTCCTTCCTAATGGCTTGCTCAGCAGCTCCCTCCCACCACCTGTAACTCAGGAGAAAGGTCTCTCAAGCAGCCAGGGGGCCAGCCAACTCAGAAGCAGCAACATGTCCTAAAATGGTCAAAGAGAACGCAGCAGATCTGGCTGGAGCTCAGCTCCTAAAGGAAGGGGCAGGACCAGTGGGAGGACGAGTTTAACTTCTCCATCACCCCGCCCTGAGCCTCTGGCCCAGGATTAACCCCCTTTCTGCTGACCGCTTACCATTCCACAGCACCTCCAGGGGGCTGGCGGACAGTGGGATTGCCTTGTTCTCTTTCAACACAGGGCTGACGTAGGAAGCTAAGTAAGGGACAGACGTCCAGACCTGTGAAAGGAAGAGGGGGCAGCGAATGAACAAACGTATAGATCTCGCACAGCCAATCTCGCCTACCTGACCCCTAGGGCTGCACTCTTTCTATTTCCTTAATCACTGTCTTTCGCTCTGCGGACAACCTGGACTGCTCCCTACGGCATCACAACACAGAGCCAGGGAACGCGCTGGCTCCAGGGTGGCAGATGGGGAGCTGACACCCTGAGGGCTCCATGCAACACCAAGGTCTCATTTACTCTCCTGTCAGTTTAAGAAACTTTGTAGAGTGTTGAGCCTGCTTCTTCATGGGTAAAATGGGTCTCTGGTGAATAAATATCTATTAAGCACCTACGACGTGACGGGCAGGCAGTATTTCAGGCATTCAGTTCACCTCCTTGGCCCCTCCATGCAGGATAGCCATTCACCTTGGCGGCGTTCACGAGTCTCCAAGCATTGAGCAGGCCGAATCCGTGCTGGTGGCTGTGGCTGAAGCCGGCCTCGTTGGTGATCCAGTCTGCGTGGCGGTCCTCGTACTGACAGCACAGGGATCCTAGTGAGCCTTGCAGATTTTAGGTTTCCTGACTCACCCTGATGGCTCATCCAGCCCAGACTCTCCCACGAAGGCTGCTAGGAAGGGACTCTCCAAGGAAAGCTGGGACAAAAGGGCAAAGCCCCGTGATATCACCAGCCCAATGGCCTGCTTACAGAGGGACCTGGGAGCCCGCCCAGAATGCTCCTTTGGAGGTGACATGGCCACAGCAGGACACGGACAAGTGAATTCAGGTCTACGGTCTTGGTGGGGTCTCCACACTGCTTCTGTAGGAACGCAGATCTGGGAGACACTGGCACCTAATGCCCGGGACGTCTAGAATCTGAACCTCCTGATACCTCCAAGCCCTCAGGACCAAAACTCTGAGGTGGGCTGGGCCAGGCTGTGCATCTGCCTGCGAAGGGCTCACCCGGGTGGCCGTGAAGACGATGATGTGCTGGACGTCACGCCACGTGAGGCAGGGCCGCACCTGTAGCATCAGGGCTATCATTCCAGCCGCCAAGGGGGCGGCGGCCGAGGTCCCCGTGTGGCCCTCCGTGCAGCCGGTGCCCTTCTGAAGATCCCAGTCGGTGGTCACCTGGGAAGTGGAATGGGGGGGAAGGGGGCTGGTTAGGGCCTGAGTTTCTGGGGCAGTGGGGGGAGGAGGCAGGGAAGGGCCTTAGAGCGAGTGAGCCTCCCGGGACCTCTCCGTCTGGCCGGTCAGGATGAAGGAGATTCTTCATACTCCTGGGCCTTACAGGAGAACCTCTGGAGAGCTGAGAAAAACCAGTTACTCTGAGGGTCTTCGTGGAAAGGAGGTGGAGAGGGGAGAAGCCTTATGTGTCCTGATTCCTGCTCAGCTGATGATCCCTTCCCCAATCACCCCCACCCCCTGCCCCAGCAGCTGTGGAGACAGAGGAGTGGCCAGGGAGCTCCAGGGCCCCCAGCTGGGGCTAGAACAACAGTGATGGTGCAGGCTAGGAACTCCGGCTTGGCGGCTCAGAGACGGGGCCGGCCTGACATCAGGATGAACACAGGGAGTGTGTCCCAGGGAGAGGACAGCGTCCCCCTCGCCCACCGGTGGGCTCAGCACGGGGGTGGGGCATCTGCACCGCTGCCCACCCTGGCCTGTAGTGATCGATTGGCCGGGCCACCTCCCTGCTTGGGGCCAAGTGCCTCGGGTCCCCCTTCTCTACCTGCAGTCCTGAGGTGGGAGGTGAGAGTCCGGGTTGAGGGGGAGGGACACAGCACCTGTCTGGTATCCAGTTCTTTCCACATTCTCATCCTTCCTGGAGCCACACAGGGTGGAGCCAGGGAGGGCCCTGCCTGAATCCATTCCAGCCCATGGCCCTCTGGATCTAGCACATGGTGCCCATGCTAACACAAGAACATCTTTTCCTCCAGGCTTCTCTCCTGGGTCAGATACCAAGGTGCTACCTTCTTCCAAGAGCTGCCCTTTCTCCACTGTCCTCACTGCCTGCCTTCCAGCTGTTACAGCAGCTGCCAAGACATGTCATTTTCACTCAGACGCCGTGCTCTCATAGAGGAGGAGGGAAAAACCCTACAAGTGAAAGTCTCAATGAGGATGGAAAGCCTGGTCTGTGCCAGGGAGCAGATTAATTTTTTCCTGTTAAGGAAACAGCCTCACAGTGACAGTCTAGTGTGGAGCCAGGAGGCTGGTGAACTTGCCTCCGGTGGCAGGAGCCCTGGGCAGCAGACGGTGGGATGGCGTGTCCCTCCGTGCCCACTCTGGGGGAGGCAGCCCCACCGAGCTGGTCACTGAACAGAAACTGGTAATGGTTTTCAAGACAGGGACAACCCAAAGATGGGAGGTTGGCTGAACAAACTCTCTTTGCATTTCTGGACAAATTATAGTTCAGACAGAAAGTGGTGGGGGTGAAGGGGAGTTGAGTCCAGAGGAGAAAAGACAGGCACCCCAGAAAAAGGGGATCTTTTATGCCCAGTAACTTCTCAGTCCCCGACTGTTGCTGAGGTGAGCAAGAGTCCTGCCAGGATGTTCCTGCTGTTCCTCCCCCTCCAGCCTGGCCTGGGCTGGGGGTGGGTGGTGCTCCTCTGCACCCAGACTCTTGTCTGTTAAGCAAAGCCTCCTGCCCGCTTACTTTAGCTCACTCCCTTTTTTCTTCTCCAAGGGTGGGGGAAGGGGCTGGGGTCACCTGGCCCAGAGCCTTGGAACACTGTATTGACCAGAAGTCATTGAGGGGCAAAAACAGAATTTCAGTTTGGGAAAGAGAATTTGACCCAGAGGCAGCAGCCCAAGTCCCAGCGGCCCCAGAGAGTCCTCCCANAAGGGTGGGGGAAGGGGCTGGGGTCACCTGGCCCAGAGCCTTGGAACACTGTATTGACCAGAAGTCATTGAGGGGCAAAAACAGAATTTCAGTTTGGGAAAGAGAATTTGACCCAGAGGCAGCAGCCCAAGTCCCAGCGGCCCCAGAGAGTCCTCCCAAGCGCGAGCCCCTGGAGAAATGTGACACCGCTGGCTGCAGCCCAGCCCTGCCCGAGAGCCCCCAGTCCCCCGGTCACTCTGTTACGGGCATCGGGACGGCCAGGGAGCTCTAAGATGACGGGCTGGAGCTGAGCCAGCTGGGGGTAGGCACTGCACTCTGAATTCCTTCACAGGTTCCCACAGCTTGAGAAACGCCACTTCCTTGCTCCAGCCTCTTGTTTGCTGTGACTCCAAGCCCAGCTCCAAGGAAAGAGCTATCTCTGGGGTTGACGGGGACATTCCAGACTCCTTTTCCCACCCATGCGGTCCAGACAACCACTAGCTTTACTCCTGAGGATGAACAGGATCAGAACTCACAGTATTTACGTAAGGACTACATAGCAATGCAATGATGATTTTTTTTTTTAAAGCCCATAGAAATTAGGCAAAGCCCATATTCTACCAAAGGAAGACATTTCAAAGGTTCTTTCATCTATGTGTGCTCAGAATGATTCCTATAAAGATATGCGTATTTGTTAAATTAAAAATTTAAAGATGAAGGAGCTTCCCTCGTGGCTCAGTGGTAAAGAATCGGACTGCCAATGCAGGAGACACAGGTTCAATCCTTGGGCTAGGAAGATTCCACGTGCCTCGGGGCAATTTAGCCCTTGCAGCACAACTATTAATCCCATGCTCTGGAGCCTGGGAGCTGCAAGTACTGGGCCCATGTGCCCCAGAGCTTGTGCTCTGCAACAAGAGAAGCCACCCCAGTGAGAAGTCCAGACACTGTAATGACAGAGCCCCTCACTTGGCGAAACTAGGGAA
The DNA here is from genome assembly GCA_006410615.1 of Neotragus moschatus. Lineage (NCBI taxonomy): Eukaryota > Metazoa > Chordata > Mammalia > Artiodactyla > Bovidae > Neotragus > Neotragus moschatus. The sequence continues at coordinate 1,314,429 of SJYA01002278.1, read as the reverse complement.
AAGCCTATGCAGCAAGGAAGACCAGCATAGCCGTACATAAATAAGAGTTTTAAAAATTTAAAGATTAAAAACCCTTTACACAGACACATTTAGAGTCCTCAACTCCATTCTACCAACAGGGGCAGACTCTTAGGGAAACAGATCTACTAGGGAAGAGGATCCCGAGAGCCAGGCTGGGGAGCAAAGGGCCGGCGGGGTGAGGCAGAGCACTCACGATGCTCCGGAGCATCTTGTCCCCGCCACTGAAGGTGACTGCCAGCATGGAGGCACACTCCTCTGCGTAGAAAGGCATTCGTCCCTCCTCATCCACAGCACCTGGGGGAGGAGCAGAGAAATGGGAGTGGAGGTGAGGGTCTGAGAACATCAAACTTACCTCTGAGTTATCGTCGAGTGGTTGGTCCTGGGGTTAAAAAATGATCTCAGTGGTCCAAGTCCTTCAAGTACCCACATGCCTCCCCCAGACAAGCGGTCTCCAATGGCAGAGGGTAGTATGTGCTGAGGCCATTCTTTCAGCAGACTGCAGGGGGTGGCCACTCGACATGGACTCATCCATTCACACATGTGTTTCTCAGTTACTTATCGGTTATCTACCGAGAGTCACACAATGTGTGGGTGAGAGATGGGGACCGTGGGGAAAGGCCACAGACCTGATCTCAGGGAGTGCATGGTCAGGGGGGAGGTCAGGGAAGTAAGTACAGCTGGGATGGTAAATGCCTACAGCAGGGAGCACAGGTAAAAGGCAGTTAATTTAGGCTGGTGTGGGGGAGAGGTCAGGGAATGTTTCAGCAGGAGGGAAGTGACCCGTGGGAAGAGAGGTTGGAGCAGAGGCCTAACCAGCTGTGGTGGTGGAGGTGGGGGCTGGGGGCGCGGAGGAGGTTATCTCAGATGAAGGGTAGAAAGTGCTACTGGGAATAACTTATAAGGAAGTCCTGACCTCCCCTGAGAGCAGGGCTGGTNGCTGTCTAGGAGCTCTCTGTCCTTTCCCTACAAGTGGAGGATGCTGCGTATCTACAGGAGATGCTGGCTGCGGGACAGGCTGCCGTCGATGCGGCGCGAGCAGCCCAACCTCAGCTCCTCAACATCCACCCCCTTCCTGCCAGATCCACAACGTGGAGCTGCTGGTGTGTCCCTGGGTCGGGGCAGAGGGGCTTTGCGCTGGGTATTCAGCCCAGTTGTGGTAGGACAGGAATCCTAAATTTCTTCTAGAGCATTATGAGTTTATTAAACAAATAAACATGAGGCGGGATGGAATACTCCTTGTGTGGCAACCTGATCACTGGGGTGACTTGGGGCTTAAGGCGGAGAACCCAGAAGTTGGGGGTCTGGAGAAATGAGGGCAGTGGACTTACAGGTTGTACCCCATGGGAGAGTCCCTCACACATACTGCTGTTCTCTGGTTGGGGGATTTGCCCGGTGCCCCGCCTCTGGCCCCTTTACCTTTTTCCTGGCTGTACCTCACCTGCAGCTGTAGATGTCGTTGATCTGATAGTGCTTATTGAACGCCACAGCCTCCATGCTGTCTGTCAGGGGTCCATCTAGTACCCGGATACCTAGGCAGTGTAGGCCATACCACCTCCTCAATAATGCTGGTCTCCTAGACGGGGAGCCGGGTGCTCATGGGGGCCCCCTGTGGAGACTTACTTTTCTTTTCTAAGTGCTCTTGGATCTTTTGAATCTATATACCATGTGCATGTACCTGGCCAGAAATATTTTCTAATGTGCTAAATTTTAGACTTTATGGATCCTGGGGTCTGGTAGGCAGAGGCATAGGCTAGAAAGTAGGGGATCCAAAGTTCCCTTTTCTCATGCATCCTTTATCTCATAAAACACTGCAGTGGTGCTTGACACACAAGAGGGTATTCAACAGATGGTTCTCAGCCCATTGCCCCTCCCACGAACGTCTAGTCTCACCTTCTAAGATGGGGCAGGTCACATCCTGGTGGAGCTCTCAGAAGGGACCTGAGCTCCCTCCCTCCGTAGTCTCATTTACAGAGAAGGCTGCTGACCCCTGCTGGACTATAGGAGGAACGCAGCCAATCTGTTCCAGCCTTGTAAATGCAGGCTCCAAGCGTTTGTGAGAAATCACCAGGAAGGTGTCTGCATCCATTCCCTTCACCCTCTGCCTTGATGGACAAAGACTGAGAGGCCAAGGAGCCACAGAACCACCCCAGTATGGGCCAGGGCCACTCAGCTCTCTTGAAAGGATGGGAAGCAGACAGTGACCATCAGCAGGGCGGGAGCTAGAGAGCTGGGAGATGGGAGAGGGGCCTCCACAGACATACGGGATCAAGAAAGAAGGGGAGATGAGGAGGCCATTGGTAAACCATGAAAACATTAAAAACATGGATAAGTAAAAGGAGCTATCATTACAATGAGCTGAGCACTGATGGGGCATAACCATGACCAGGAAAAGGGAAGCAGAGTCTGAGCAGGTGGCCTTGGGCCTCCATCTCTCATCCACCTCATTTTCACGCTCTTAGCTGTTTTATATAGTCATGCTTGCTCAGTCGTGTCCAACTCTTTGAGCCCCCACAGACTCTGCCAGGGTCTTCTGTCCATGGAATTTTCTAGGCAAAAATCCTGGAGTGGGTTGCCATTTTCTACTCCAGGGGATCTTCCTGACCCAGGGATTAAACCCATATCTCTTGTGTTTCTTACACTGACTGACAAGCGAATTCTTTACCACTGAGCCACCTGGGAAGCCCTTTTTAAAGTGGGGTTTGCTGCTAAAAACATGTTAGAAACACCAAAGCACTGAGAAAAAAATCAATGAGCCGATCTGTCCTGCAGATACCTATTTATAAGCGTACCCTTTGCTTTCTGCTGTGTGTTGAAGGCGAAATAAAGTCGTGTTGAAATTCAAGGAGGAAGGACAGAGGATGAAGACAGCAGTCACGGGGTAGGGGGGCGGGGGGGTGTACCGAGGCTGGACTGGAAGTACCTGCTATGCGGCTCCCGAACGCCACTCCCACTGCACAGAAGCTGTTGTTGGGCACAGCAGCAATCTCGCCCGCGCACCGCGTGCCATGGTGGTTGCCATTCTCCAAGTCTGGGTGGGGCATGGGGTCAGGGTCATTAGAGTTGAGGTCATAGCTGCCCTCAGGGCTCTGAAACATGGCAGGGGAGGAGGGGGGAAATGTGATCACTCACTGGTTCCAACCCGTCAGGTCTTGGAGTTCAGGGAGAAAGGAGAACTGGGGGTTTGGGGCTCTGAGCCAACGCTGTGGGCCCATCTCTGCCAGCCACACGGGCAGCATAAGGATAGGACACCTAGGGCAAAGCTGAGAAGTGCTGCGTGTTGTGTTGTGCTGTGCCAAGTTGCTTCAGTCGTGCCCAACTCTTTGCGACCCCATGGTCTGTAGCCTGCCAGGCTCCTCTGTCCATGGGATTCTCCAGGCAAGAATACTAGAGGAGTTTGCCATTTCCTTCTCCAGGGGATCTTCCTGACCCAGGGATTGAACCTGCATCTGTTAGGCCTCCTGCATTGGCAGGCAGGGTCTTTAGCGCCAGAAGTGCTATAGCTCTAGGCAAACTTCTCTCTTGGCCATTATTATAGAAATATGCCCCGGAGCTACTTCCATGGTAAGCCTGGGATAAAAGAGGCTTCGGCTACTTAAAGGGCAGGCTTTACAGAGAGGAAGACATGGGACTTGTGTAGAGAGGGAATTTGCCTAGGCCTACTTCTTACTTCCCAGGGCAGGGAGTGAAAGCAGGATCCAGGAAGTATCTCTCTGCTGGGCTGGAGCCTGTGTCCTAGCTGCCAGGCCACAAGACTGCCTGGGGGAGAGGAGCTGATGAAGAGCAGCATTCCTCCCAGGCCCTTTCCTCTGGCCCAGTGAGAGGTCACTGGGAAAGGGAACAGGCCTGAGGCAACATCAAGAATCAGGTAAGGCCTGCGGGCGGGACTGACTCCAGGGCCACTCACGTAGTTGGGTGCGATGTCCTGGATGGTGTGCTCCACGCCATCGTCCACGACCACCACGGTCACCCCGCGCCCGGTGACATTGCGCTCCCAGACACCCGTCACATTGATGTCCCTGCCGGGGCTCCGCCGATTATTCTGGGGGAGAGACGGGGTCAGGAAATGCTCTCTGAGCCTTGGGAGTCCAGCGATGTGCAGCACAGCCCATAGGGAGACAAGTATAGCGAGCACCCCCTTGGCACTCTTGGCCGCAGTCAGGGGGCCAGAGAGAGGGGTAGACAAACAGGGGTAGGTGGGGATGGAGCCAAGGAGGGAACCTGTGAGAGCTCTGCCACAGCCCAGGTGTCCAGGAAAGCTTGGCATCACTCATGGGCAACAAGGGTGAAACAGTGACTAGGGTTAAGGGCTGAGTATTAATATGCCGTATGATATACACTGGGACTTCCCAGATGGCACTAGTTGTAAAGAACCTGCCTGCTAATGCAGGAGACATAAGAGATGCAGGTTCAATCCCTAGGCTGGGAAGACCCCCCCTGGAGAAGGGCATGGCAACCCACTCCAGTATTCTTGCCTGGAGAATCCCACGGACAGAGGAGCCTGGTGGCTACAGTCCATGGGGTCACAGAGTAGGATGTGAGTGAAATGACTTAGTATCCACTGCATGCATGATATACATTATATTAACATTGTATAACATAACATTACTAGTTAACCCCACACAGGCATGATATACATTATATTAACATTGTATAATATAATGTTACTAGCTAACTCTTGTAAAGTGTTTCCCATGTGTCTGGCACACATACACTAGTTCACTTAACTGTAACCATTCCGTCTCCATTAACAGAGAGGTTAAACAGTGCACCCAAAGGCACAGGCAAGTCAGTGGCAGGCAGCCCAGGCAGCCTGGCCCCAGCATCCGTGCCGGGCACCGCAGTCCTCTGGCTCTCTGGGAGTGAGCACAGGGCACGTGGAGCCCGAGGATGAAGCCTACCATTGAAGCCCACGGAAATGTATCCTCAAGCAAAGGATGGGAGGCCCCTGAAGAGTTAACACAAACGCCTACTAGAGCACCGGGTACCCCCGCCCCAGCTGTCTGAAGCTGGAAGTGGCAGGGCTGGACTCACCAGGTGCCACTGCTGCGGGTACTTGGGGTCATTGAAGTGGACGCCACGCTTGGTCCGCTTGAGCAGCCTCTGTTCTGAGTGCCAGCGCACAGCTTTGTGCCTGGCCAGCACAGCTTCCACCTGCTGCCGGACGGCCTCGACCTGCCGGGCCTGGCGATGCCCCACTGGCTGGACCAAGAGGTAGTGCCCCTGGAGCTCCCCGATGCGCCCTGCGTTCATCAGCCCCGTCGCCTGGGCCAGAGCATCTGCCCGCTGTTCCAGCGACTCCTCTGCACCCTCGCCTTCCAGATCATCCAGACGCACTGCCCAGCTTAGCCCCCTGGGGCCCTGGGCCCCGGGCCCACCTGCCCCCACCAGGCCCATAACCCAGGGAAGCAGTAGCAAGAGCCCAGCTAACTCCAGCCAGAGGCCCGTGGGCANCCTCTGCACCCTCGCCTTCCAGATCATCCAGACGCACTGCCCAGCTTAGCCCCCTGGGGCCCTGGGCCCCGGGCCCACCTGCCCCCACCAGGCCCATAACCCAGGGAAGCAGTAGCAAGAGCCCAGCTAACTCCAGCCAGAGGCCCGTGGGCAGGCCCAGTGGGGCATCTGAGTGTGGCACTTCCTGCCTCCCTTTCGGCATCAGAGCAGTAGTCTGCGGACAAAGAGAAGGACATCAGAGGTAAGAGAGCTGATACTGGCAGAAATCTCAGGGGGCTACCGAGTACCAATGTACCACACCCGGAGACTCCTAACCCATGCCTTTTAAATCATTAAACGTGTGATCCTCTCTTTTAATTCACACCGATCTCTGACCAACAGGGATAAGCCCCTCGGGGGAGTGGGGGGCCAGCACTAAGGCTAGTGGGTCCCTCGACGGCATGATTGTCACGAGACAATCAAGCAGGAATGTCCAGGTGCTAACGGGTACCACACTGCTCTTCCCCACTGTTGCCATCTTGAGCTCAGAAGTCGTATCGCTCCTGCCAATTCCTGGCAGCTCCATGATTGTTCTTTAGAAGAGACCCTCCTTTCTTCTTCAGAGGCGACAGAAATCTCCCCCAAGCTGACTTCTCAGACCCACCGTGGTCTTGAGGGCTAACTTCCCGTGGTGGGGCCCCATTCCCACCTGGACTCAGAGTGAGGCTGAGCTCCTGGTCTGGTTAACCACCTCATGCTCATTTTGTGCAAATGGAGAAAAGGCATTCCTTCCACTGTGAGTAGCGATGACTCCCAGCACAGACCACAGACCTGTAGGCCCCAAGAAAACAAGAAATAGTGTCCACCCAAACCCAGTGGAGCAGGCAGAGGCTAGCCAGGAACCCTGGGATTTGTGACCAAAGAAACTGCCAATGACCACTTGCAGGAATCTCAAATAGGTCACAGACTGGAACCAAAGTGGTATAACGCGGCCAGATGGGTACAAAACCCAGAAACTGTACTTCTCATCCTAATCATCAGGCCATCCTCTTTTTTTCCTAGATGTTGAGAAGAGGGCTTGAACTCTTACCCAAAACTTCTCTTGAAAAAGTAGATAGGGGACTTCCCTGCTGGTCCACTGGCTAAGACTCTGCGCTCCCAATGCTGGGGGCCTGGGTTCGATCCCTGGTCAGGGAACTGATTCCACAAGCAGCAACTAAAGATCCAGCATACCACAACTAAGACCCGGTGCAGCCAAAATAAATAATAGACAACTAAATATTAAAAAAAAAAAANCGGGTGCCACAGCGGCCTCTCCTCTCCGGGGCCGAGCCTCGCCCCCCGCCGCTCGTGCCGCCGGAAGTGGGAGGTGTCGCGCGCGCGGGCCGGCGCTCGACCCCTCCCCCCAGGTTCGGCCGCCCCCTCCCCCCGCTCCGCCCGCTCAGGTGCGTCCCGTCCCTCCCCCGTTCGCTCCCGGGGGCGCGACGCGGGAGGTGTGTGCGGGGCGGGCGCGCGGGCGAGGGGCTGCGGCGCGAGGGGCGGGGGTCGAGGTTGCCGGAGGTGGGGGCGTGGAGGGAGTTGCGGGGACAGGCATGGGGGTCCCGGCCTAGAAGTGGGACGGGGGGTTGGCAGCCTGACTGGGGGGCGGAGGGCAAGGTGCGAAGGGGCTCTGGCCGGAGGGATCGGCCGGCGGGGCCAGCCCCCCTGTGGAGGGCGGCCAGGACCACTCGGCGTCGCTTCCCCCCATTGTCCCTTTCGCGACCGTCCCCGGATCTCCCCCGATGACCCGTCGCTCTCGACTTCGCCGTCTGATCGCCGCCAGGTTGCGGTGCGAGGCTCCCCTTGGCCTCTTCGGCCGAACACCCCCCGCCCCGGCCGCAGCCTCCTGCCAGATGTCCCCGTCCCCCTCTCCTCTGCGGCTCTCAGCCACCGAGTTGCACATAGGACCCGTGACCTGTGGTTTTGTTGATCGGGCGCCGGGAACCCCCGGCCCGGGCTCCGATGGGGCAGGACGTTTTGCACCTGTGAGAATAGTAATGGCGATCTGGGGCCCGTTTTTCTCCTGGGAGCCTCGTATGATGGGGAAAACTGAGGCAACGGAAACGATGGCCTGGGACTTAAGTGTTGACACAGGCCAGCGTCCATGCCTGCCCTATGCTTTCTTCGCGGGTCAGGGATGTACCTGGTATGCTATTAAAATAAAAAGGAGAATTTAAGCTAACCTTATGTTACACCTCCCTCCTCCCATATTTTTTTTTTTTATCTTTTCACCATAGAAGGCCATGAATTTGTCCTGCAACATAAAGGATGACCTTTTGATCTAAAAAAGGCCCCTGTCCTACTTCCCTTACTTGGATTACTGTTTTTCAGCTTCTCATTTTCATGCTGGAGTAACTGAGATTCTCATACTCTTTTGCACCTCCAGTAACTCTGAAGAGTGTACTTTCCACAGGCAGTGGTTGTCAAACTTTTCCCATCTGTGGGGAACACAGAGTAAAAGATACTTGGATTGCCCAATTAAATACTATTTTTTCTCTCCCACAAGAATACTTCCAGAAAACTTATATTAATGGAGAATGCTTTTAATGTGACAGGCATAAAATTATTTTAAAACATAAGATACCATTGATACTAGGCCCCAAATCACATCTTTTTTGTAAATGATATTAGGCAAGGTAGGTATGTGGATCATCTGGAGGAGTCTCACAGTCTGTGAGACTGCATTTCTCCTAAACTGAAAAAGCTTTGACAGGCATATATAGTGTTGTTTACACACATATATATATATGTGTGTAATATATGTAATGACATATTTAATGATGTTTGAGGATTGATGTCCCTTGGGACCTATTGCATGCCATGGCTCTTTTTATATCCTATTGAGAATAGAATACTCTTAAGTATTTTCTCCTGGAGACCAGCTTTTTCTTTGTGTTTCTTTCCTGATTTGATTCTGGTGTATGGGCATTCTGATGGGGAAAGATACATTTGTTTTGAAATCTTGGAACTTGTAGCTGTAATTTGTTTCTGAATGTGCAGAGCACGATGGCAGCATCTGAGGTAGCTGGCGTGGTGGCCACTGCTCCCAGTCCTCCGGAATCCTCTTCTAGTGTCTGTGCTTCCAAACCAGATGAAGGTCCCCCAGATGGTCTAAGGTAACGTGTGGACTCCTGATTGGGCAGCTTTCGTTTGGGTGAGGGGCTTTGGAGATGGGCTTCTTACAGAAGTGTAGTTGGTCTTTCCCCTGTTTGGCTCTAGTGGCATTGCCCTCGATGAAACTTTTTTAAAGGTAGGGACTGTCTGACCTATATTTGTATATTTGGTACCCCGCACCAGTATCCGACACTCAGCAGGCATGCTAATTGTTTGTTGAGTAAATAGATTAGAATACAGTTGGTCAAACTTATTTGAAAATGCAAATATTTCCCAACTTCTCCTACATGGACTGTCTGTTTAACTATATGTTTATATATTGTTCCTGTGTGTGTATATATGTATGCTTTGTATATGTAGATGTACTGGATCTACATTTGTATCTATAGATAAATAGATAGCTTTGTTAGTATGACTTACTACTGCATGTGTGTAGTTTGCCTTCCATCTAAACTCTTGCAGACTGGAATTATGATTACCCAGCCTTGGCATTTTATAGTGATTAAACCATTGTTATGTATGTTGTTGTACTAGGTTGGCTACCTCAACACTTTTGTAGAGTACGTAGGACCTAATGCAATAGATAACAGTGTCCTAGCAGCTCTGTATGTGTTAATACATTTAATTCTGCTAACAATCCCATTAACAGGTGAGAAAACTAAGACGTAGAGAGGTTAGTAACTTGCCCAAGGTTACCATGCTATGTTGGAGTGAGGATTTAAACTCAGATTTGTCTGACTCCAGTGTACTTAATAAATATCTATTTAAATGAAGAAGAGAGGTTTTGTTAGTGGGTAATGGGGACTAGAGTTAAGTAAAATCTCACCATAAAATCGCATCTTCATTTTATAAAATAGTGCACTTCCCTGGTGGTACAGTGGTTGATAAGACTCTGCCCTTCCAATGCAGGGTTGGAACTCTGCCCTTCCAGGGCATGGTTTCAATCCCTGGTCCCACATGCTGCATGGTATAGCTTAAAACAAAAACAAAAAAAAAAACAGGCACATATTACTAGTAATAATAATAGCAGCCAAGGTTTATTGAGTGTTTACTGTATGCCAGAATTAAATACTTCAGATGCTTTATCTCATGTAATCCTCACAGTAATCCTATTAGATAGGTAATATTATATTATTCTGTTTTACAAATGGAGTTAAATAACTTGCCCAGAGTTAAACCACTAGTAAATAGCAGTCAGGATTCATGCCTAGGTACTGTGTCTGTCCAGATTTATAATTTGTGTCCCCATACCTGACTTGATCCCAGCAAGGAGTCAGCAAAGAGCATTTATAAGCATTTTCAAGTCACAAGATGCTCTGTTGTTTTATTTTGAACAGTAGGTACTATTTTGTTGTTGTGTTTGTTTCTGAATTTTCTAGAAAAGTAGGTACTTGAGGAAAGAAAGGCATAATGACCTAAAGCCTCAGTCAGTGCTGGTTTGGAGTACTTAAGGGTATCGGCGGACAGAATCAGTTTTAATTTTTTTAATGGCAAAAGAATTTAATGCATATATAGTCATTATTAATGGGTAAAAGACTTAGAGTTGTGAATGTTGGATGTCCTTATAAATAGGTTTTGAAGATCTCTCTTAAAAGCAGTATGTTAATGATTGTGGCAAATGATAAAACAGTTTTTCCAGTGTTATACATGTGTCATCTGGGATAAAATTTCTACTGGCAGCTTCACTTTTGGGTTCAAAATTGTCTGTAGTTCAGGCAACATGAAGTAGTGATGCTATGCTCTAGAAAGCAGTTGAAGAACCTGAAGCAGTTGAAGAACCTGAAAAGTGGTTCTGGTCAAAGATCTGTCTGGGGAATTTGAGTGTGAATTATTTTTGTGAAATGAGAGTGGAATAAAAACAGTTTCCAAATTAATATTTTATTTATTAAAAATATTATGTGTAACAAAATTAGTACATGTACTTCATCTGCATTTCCCCAGTTATTAAATTTGACACCCCCCAATTTCTGGGTCCCCAGAGTATGATTATTTATTGTGGACTGTCTCCAGAACCCAGATTCTTCACCAGTGTGCTATACTCTTTGTGTGTGTGATCAAAATTACTGAATGGAAGCTAAGTTCCTTTTCATCCTAATAATTTGGAGGGGCTTGTATAGGCCAGTCTTGTTCTTCTAGTGGTTGTATTAAAAGTATTATATGTTTCAGCCTCTTTAAGATTGGATGAAGAGAGAAACTTTTTATCTTCTGTTTTCATAGCCCCAAAGACCCTGCACAGAAGCATAAGAACTCGCCTCTGTCGAGTGTAAGTAACCAAACGATAACCAAGGAGAATAACAGAAATGCCCATTTGGAACACCCAGAGCAGAATCCTGGCTCATCAGCAGGTGACACTTCAGCAGCGCACCGGGCGGTTTTAGGAGAAACCTTGATAGCCACGGCCCTTGGTCTGTCTGGCGGTGGGTCCCAGTCTGATCTGAAGGACGTGGCCAGCACGGCAGGAGAGGAGGGGGACTCGTGCCTCCAGGAGAGCCTCCACCCCGCCACTCGGTCTCTTAAGGCAGGGTGCCATTCAAAGCAACTTGCCTCCGGGAATTGTCCTGAAGAGAAGGCCCCACAAGCCTCCATCCTAAAGGAAGGGAGCAGGGACCCAGGCTTGGAGTTCCCACCTGTGGTGCCTCCAGCAAATGGGGTTGAAGGAGTCAGAGTGGATCAGGATGATGATCAGGATAGCTCTTCCCTGAAGCTTTCTCAGAACATTGCTGTCCNGTGTGTGATCAAAATTACTGAATGGAAGCTAAGTTCCTTTTCATCCTAATAATTTGGAGGGGCTTGTATAGGCCAGTCTTGTTCTTCTAGTGGTTGTATTAAAAGTATTATATGTTTCAGCCTCTTTAAGATTGGATGAAGAGAGAAACTTTTTATCTTCTGTTTTCATAGCCCCAAAGACCCTGCACAGAAGCATAAGAACTCGCCTCTGTCGAGTGTAAGTAACCAAACGATAACCAAGGAGAATAACAGAAATGCCCATTTGGAACACCCAGAGCAGAATCCTGGCTCATCAGCAGGTGACACTTCAGCAGCGCACCGGGCGGTTTTAGGAGAAACCTTGATAGCCACGGCCCTTGGTCTGTCTGGCGGTGGGTCCCAGTCTGATCTGAAGGACGTGGCCAGCACGGCAGGAGAGGAGGGGGACTCGTGCCTCCAGGAGAGCCTCCACCCCGCCACTCGGTCTCTTAAGGCAGGGTGCCATTCAAAGCAACTTGCCTCCGGGAATTGTCCTGAAGAGAAGGCCCCACAAGCCTCCATCCTAAAGGAAGGGAGCAGGGACCCAGGCTTGGAGTTCCCACCTGTGGTGCCTCCAGCAAATGGGGTTGAAGGAGTCAGAGTGGATCAGGATGATGATCAGGATAGCTCTTCCCTGAAGCTTTCTCAGAACATTGCTGTCCAGGTCAAGTATCAAGTTTCTACTACTAACATGGAATTCGGGCTTTTAATTTAATTTTTTTTTTTTTTTTTGGAGGGCAGGCGATACTTCTTCCTAGTTGGTGGAGAACTGCTGTCTCTCTCTCTCTTTTTTTTTACTGGCAACTCTCACACTACTCTCATACGGTGCTCTGTGCTAACTTCATTCTGGCGCTACTGATGTTCCATAAGTAATAGCCAGTACCTAATCATGGCGACTAGGAACTTCATGACCTACATACAATTGCTTGCACTGAGTAATTGATGAGCGTAGGTCATTAGCATTCATAGTTCCCATCTTCGCACTTGCAGGAGGAATCCTTGTTAATTCTCTGACCTACATCTTAAGAAGTACAGTATCTCCTGCCTTATAGTGACTGATATGCTTTGTCATAGAAAGAAGAATGGGCACAATAAGTTGTAGGGGGCCCAAATTCTTGTTTCAGCCTTGGGGTTGTCTCCCCATCAGTTGCTGGGTCTTGTTCAGGTTATTTTGTGGGATAAGTCCTTAATGCAGCATGGATGTCAGAGGGCATTTGTTAGAACTACAGTTCTCTTGCTGTGAAGCTGATAAGGAGAAAGAATAAAAAGTTAATTTCTCTGTTACTTGTGACAGATTTCTCAGTGAAAGGACTATATAATTCTGCCTTTTAAAATGTTTCTGAACAGTTCTGAATATAATTGTTTCCTTTCTTTATAGACTGACTTTAAGACGACTGATTCCGAGGTAAACACAGATCAAGATATTGAAAAGAATCTGGTGAGTAGTTAAACTGTCATTGTTGGTATATGAAANTTCTGCCTTTTAAAATGTTTCTGAACAGTTCTGAATATAATTGTTTCCTTTCTTTATAGACTGACTTTAAGACGACTGATTCCGAGGTAAACACAGATCAAGATATTGAAAAGAATCTGGTGAGTAGTTAAACTGTCATTGTTGGTATATGAAACTGTTAATGCGGAAGGTCTAGAGTCGTATCATCCCAACTGGAAAAGGTGCAGGAATCTTGTTTATAAAATCCCTGACAGATGATCAGCTAACTTCTGCTTGATTACTTCCACAGATGGGACACTTACTACTCACAAAGCAATATACTGCATTTAGAAAATAGATCTTACTGTTAGATCTTATTATAGGATGAGAACAGGACCACTGTAGCTTCTTGTTATAGTTCTCTCCTTAGCTACATAGAGTAAATCTAAAATGTTTTACTTGTTAGCCCCCAATATAGTCAAAGTGTGTGTGTGTGTTTTTTTTAATGCCTTTTCCTCTTACCTCTCAGGTCTGAACCTTTCCAGGTGAAATGTCCCCAGATGTCTTTAATATTCTTCTTTTCTTCATATATTTTTCAGCTTTTCATCATCCTGACTTCTTTTCCACCTTGACAGGTTCCATCTTCTCAATGTTTCTTTTAAAATGTGATCCTGGGAGCTAAACATAGTAATGCACAGACAGTATAATTACTTCACAACACAATGGGACCCTTGTTCTCTCTCATTCGAGACACTGTTTCTTAAGCTGACAGCAGCTTGTTTTGGCCATCTCGTCACACTGTTGAGCTTGCACTCCAACTTCATCATGTCTTTTTCTCATGTATTGCTTAGTTGTGTCTTCCTATTTTATTCCTAGGTAATTGGTGTTTAAAACTTAGAGAGCTTCACATTTATTTTTGTTAAACTGGTCCCCTTGATCTGTCCCTGGCATTTTGGGGCAAAAACTTCTACCTTGTATATGTGTGAATATCTGAACGTCTATTTTTAAGAGGAAGAATAATGTGCAGAAAGGCACCCTTGGTTCAGAAGAGGTCTTTAGGATAAGATATGTTAGTTCAGTGGAAACAAGGAGGAAAACCAGTTAATATTTTGTTGTTTGTCTTTGAATTTTCTAGAATAGTAGGTACTATTGAGGAAAGAGTATATAAGAGGAAATAAAGTAGATATTTGGCACAAGTCAAATAAATTGAGGGGCAGATGGAGAGAAGTCAGTTATTGGAGTGTGTTAATCACATGAGGCCAATAAAAACTTTTAAATAGAGAGTAGCAACTCAGGAGCTATTTATAACANAGGTACTATTGAGGAAAGAGTATATAAGAGGAAATAAAGTAGATATTTGGCACAAGTCAAATAAATTGAGGGGCAGATGGAGAGAAGTCAGTTATTGGAGTGTGTTAATCACATGAGGCCAATAAAAACTTTTAAATAGAGAGTAGCAACTCAGGAGCTATTTATAACAGGCAAGTAAAAAGATACCAGAGATGAGAGACCTGATGGCCATGTGCAAGCTGAGAATGAGGCTGGAAGAGAACCTCCAGGGGGAGAAGGAGTTGTCTTTTCTTGAGCACTTACTCTAGGCACTTTACATGTAGTATTTATTTGGTACCCACAGTTGTAAGGTGGAGTTGGGATGACTATAGCAATTGAAGAGGCCAACTTAAGAAGTTGCAGGTAAGCTTTAGCATCAGTCTGAAATGGGTAGAGACTGGCAAGCCATTGGACTGAAAGAGGCGCAGGGCTGTGGTCTCCTTGGCTGTGTTTTTAATAGGTGGTGATGTGGGCCACATGCTTTAAAAAAGGCAGTGGAACTAGTCAGGTATTAAGCTGGATAGCAATGCAAGGAACTTTGCTCTTGTTTTATTTGCTACCCTTTTCATGCACTTACAGTAATTGCCCACTGCCTGCATTTCAAATTGGGCCTCTGGGCTCTCAGAACCAATTAGCCACCAATGAAACAATGTAGCAGTGTGTAACCCTTTGGCTTGGAGAATTGGATCAAGTAATTTCCTCTACACCTCCAAGTCATCAATTTGCATGTACTAATAGTGTGTCCTTGAAGCTTCTTTCTGTGAAGACTTGAGTTCTTTTTTACCCCATTCTGTGTTGTATATAAAGATGCATTATGGACAAAAAAAGTTTCCATAAGAAAGTAAAGAAAAAAGAAAAGAAAAGAATGCTCATATTTACTAGTTTCATCAGTTGGTTCTTAACATTTTTTTTCAACCTTTTCTCGGGTTAAGATCTTTCAGAATCTTTTGAAAACTTTGAATTCTCTCAAAAAAATTTTGTACATACCTATCCATAGACCTCAGGTTCAGAAAACCTTTAAAGTTATGATGCTAAGGAGTCATCTATTTAGGGAGCCTTAGTCACACAATACTGAGTGACTTCACTTTCACTTTTCGCTTTCATGCATTGGAGAAGGAAATGGCAACCCACTCCAGTGTTCTTGCCTGGAGAATCCCAGGGGCGGGGGAGCCTGGTGGGCTGCCGTCTGTGGGGTCGCACAGAGTCGGACACGACTGAAGCAACTCAGCAGCAGCAGCAGCAGCAGTCACATTTCAGTACCTGGACTAAGGACTAGCTTATCCCAAAGCTAAAGTCCCATCTTGAGAGCTTCTGGTTTTGTTTTTTTTTTTTTTGTCATAGGGTGATAAGCTTCCCCCCATTCACTTCTAAAATCTTTCTTTTCTTTGAAAATAGTTATTGTCTAGTGAATGAATTCAGTTTAATGTTCTGTTTAAGTTTTACATGGGCTACCTTGTACCAAATGTGTTTTAAGTTGACCCTCTAAGTTTTAGTGTTCC
The DNA here is from genome assembly GCA_006410615.1 of Neotragus moschatus. Lineage (NCBI taxonomy): Eukaryota > Metazoa > Chordata > Mammalia > Artiodactyla > Bovidae > Neotragus > Neotragus moschatus. The sequence continues at coordinate 1,298,820 of SJYA01002278.1, read as the reverse complement.
TTTGAAAGCTAACCATTACTTTTCTTGATTTACTAATGTCAGGGAGGCAGAGCTGAACTGTGGCCCTTAAAAGCTTTACACCTGCTCCTACTTTATGTGATAACCTGCCAGTTTGCCCAGTCTGAATCGCAAGTCCCCCAGAGCACTGGTGGGTTTATCAGTTTTTAGTGCTAATGACCAGTAAGGAATCCAGTTTCTGGATGCATTTTGAGTAAATGATCTGTTCTTTGTTTTTGCTCATTCTTCTTCTTCTTAATAGATGATAAAATACTTTATTTCTCTTATTCCCTAAAGCAGAGAAGTAGTTTATATAAGAATCAGTTAGTAGAGGCCTTAGGCTTTCTAGGCGAGCTGGGCTCTTTAGTAACTGCTCCCTTCTGCTGCTGTAGTGTGAAAGCAGCCAGTAAATTTTTGGGTATGGCTATGTTCCTGGAAAACATTTACTTATAAAATCAGATGATGGCTGGATTTGGCTCATAGGCCATGGTTGCCACCCACATCTTAATGCAGTGTTGTATAGAATTTCCTTTCACAATATAAGCGTTCTCTGTGTGTGCTGTCTAGCATAGTAGCCACTACTCGAGCGCTAGGAGTGTGGCAAGGTGACTGAAGAGCTGGATGTTTACATTTTCTTATTCTAATTACTTTAAATTTACATAACAGACAACATGGCGGCTGCTGCTGCTGCTGCTGCTGCTAAGTCGCTTCAGTCGTGTCCGACTCTGTGCGTCCCCATAGATGGCAGCCCACCAGGCTCCGCCATTAGCTCCAGTATTGGACCCTGCAGCCTAAGAGCTCTGCTTCATGCCTTGAACAAGCCTACTGTGAATGTTTCTTGCAGTTAAATTGAGGAATTCAACTGCTTTTCTGTTGTTACCCATAGGATAAAATGATGACAGAGAGAACCCTGTTGAAGGAGCGTTACCAGGAGGTCTTGGACAAGCAGAGGCAAGTGGAGAATCAGCTCCAAGTGCAATTAAAGCAACTTCAGCAAAGGAGAGAAGAAGAGATGAAGAATCACCAGGTATCCTGCTTATATTAAAATTGGCAACAAGTAAAGCTATAGTCCCTAATTAGACTTTAACTTTGTTTTCAAATTAATAGAAATAAAAAAGCAGTGTGTGTGTGTGTGTGTGTGTGTGTGTGTGTGAAGTCGTTCAGTCTTGTCTGACTCTACTACCCCATGTACTGTCCCCGCCAGGCTCCTCTGTCCATGGAATTCCGTGGGGAAGAATACTAGAGTAGGTTGCCATTACTTTCCTTCTCTAGGGGATCTTTCCAACCCAGGGAACGAACCCAGGTCTTTTGCACTGCAGGAAGATTCTTTACCATCTGAGCCACCAGGGAAGCCCTAGCGAGGCTAGGTTAAAATGACCTAAAACATACTCCCATGTCCTTTGACTAAAGGATAACAATGTGTTTGAATTAAAAATTAAAACAGTCCCTAGGAACAAAAGATGGAGTAAACAGATTTCATTGCACAGGTGAGCTGTAGATGGCATCACAAATCAACCTCCCCCAAAGGCAATCTGCAAGTAACTTTTTAATAGTTATGTCACGTGAGCGTATGTTCCTTGGTTCTTTGTCTTATCACAACAAAGATTTGGAGTGACGGACATTAAAGCCCCCTCGGCGTGTCATAGTTCTCAGGTCTTGGATAGACTGTGTTATAGCTCTCAGGTCTTGAAAGGACCATGTTATAGCTCTTAGACAAATCAGTGTTACAGCTCAGTGTTACAGCTCTATTTTATTTAGAAGATAGCAGTTAAATCCATCTTCGAGGCATGAGGGCACATCAATCCAAAGACACAAGGAGAAGAGCGCCCCAGCGTGCAGGGGTCGGAGAGAGAGAGAGAGAGCTGGCTTTGGCTCTTCTTTTTATGTTTATCTCTCCCTGGGCCTGTCCTATGTAAATTGGGCCAGGCAGGAGTGTTGTTTGTTTTATCTGAGGTCCTCATTCTGGTCCTCGGACCTTCTTTTGTTCTATTTTCACGGGCTTTTCCCTTGTCTTTTAGCCATCACCATTTTGGACTCCTTTTCCCTATTCTACCTACCTAACAGTTGTCATAGAATTTTAAGTATAAACAAGAACTTTGAGGGCATCTTGTCCAAATTCTCACTCCTATTTTAGTTCAGAATATATTTATTTAATATATTTTGTTGATGTAATTGATTGCCTACCTGGAAAGTCATTTGATTAGATTCCTGTCTCATACTGTATTTAAAAATAAAATTCTAAGTGGATTAAAAATATACATAAAAAACTGGAAAAAAAATTTTAAGTTAGAAGAAAATTTAGGAGAATATGTATGTACCTTGAGTTGCAAGAGGTCCTCTTAATCCAGGCAGAAAACCCAGAAGATTTTTTAAAATTAATCTAATTATATATAATTAAAATTTTTGATATGGCAAATGATACAGAAAACAGTCAAAAGATCAGTATTAGACTGAGAGAAATATTTCTAGCAGATCTGACAAAGAGTTTAAGATCCAAGACACTTTGATTCCTACAAATTCATATAGTGAGTAGTGAAGTCGCTTAGTCGTGTCCAACTCTTTGTGACGCCATGGACTGTAGCCTACCAGGCTCCTCCCTCCATGGGATTCTCCAGGCAAGAGTACTGGAGTGGGTTGCCGTTTCCTTCTCCAGGGATCTTCCCAACCCAAGGATCGAACCTGGGTCTCCCGCATTGCAGGCAGACACTAACTTCTGAGCCACCAGGGAAGCCCCAGATTCATAGTAAAAGTCAAATAGTCTAAAGAAACACCAGGAAAGGTTATTGTATTACTTTTCTGTTGTAATAGTTTCCTATTGCTACTGTAGGAGATTGTCATGAATTTAGAGCTTAAAACAACATATTTATTAAATCAGTTCTGTAGGTCAGAAGCCCAACATGGGTGTCACTGGGCTAAAATCAAGGTATTGAGATGGCGGCCTTCCTTTCTTGGGACTCCAGGGAAGAAGACATTTCCTTGCCTTCCTGGTTTCTAGAGGCTGCTTGCATTCCTTGACCTGTGACCCCTTCTCCCTCTTCACAGTCAACAGTGCTACATTTATGTAACCATTCTTCCCTAATCACATCTTCCTCTACTCATGACAGGGAAAGTTTCTCTACTTCTAAAGACCTATTTGTGATTAGATTGGACCCACCCAGGTAATCCAGGATTCTCTCTATCTTTTTGTTATGGAAGGTAACAAAGTTCCGAGGGGTAGAACATGGACATTTTTGTGAGCCAGGGGCTATTATTTTGCCTACAATTATAAATAGTAATTCACAGAAGTGGAAAAGCAAATGGGGAATAAATATATGAAAATAAACTCAGCCTTACTATTGTTGATTCATTCATATAATAAATATTTTTTGAGTTCCCAATCTAGTCCCTGAAGATTTAGTGGTAAACAAAACATAGTCTTTGCCTTCATTGGATGTTTATTCTAGTTGGAGGAGACAGACAATGAAAACAGTAAAATAATAGGAGGTGGTAAAATGCTCATTAAAATTATTAGATATCCTTCCTCCCTCTTTCCCACGAGTTTGGGCAAAACAAAATAAGCTGTCAAGGGTAGGAAAAAATGAGCTCTTTTTAGACATTGGTAGGAGTGTGAATTGTTACTGATTTTTTTTTTTTTTTAAGAAAAGATACTGGGAATTGTCAGTTAAATTTTAAAATGTTATATACCTTGACCTAGACTCCTCATTATTAGAAGTCTACTCAACAGAAATAAAAGGTTTTTTTATGAAAGTATAGACATAGAATGTTTATTGTAGTGCTGTTTGTGGTGCAAGAAAACTGGAATAAACCTGATGGACGCTTTTAATAGAGAGTGGCTAAATTGGCTAAATATGTGTGTCAGGTCGTATTATGCGGCTGTTTTTTAGTTTTGTCTATATTTGCTGTATGTTTATGTCAGGTGAACAAAGCAAGAGCAGAATAATGTATATAAAATTACCTCATTATAAAAAAATAGAAAAGCAGAGAAATTCATATATAAGTACATGTGTTGGTGTGAGGATGGGTAAAGTTGTGAAAGCATAGTACAAACACTTTAACACATTGATTACTTTATGGGTGTAAGTGGTATGAATTTGATACAAACAGCTGATTCACTAGAAAAGACCTTGATGCTGGGAAAGATTGAAGGCAGGAGGAGAAAGGGATGACAGATGACAAGATGGTTGAATGGCATCACTGATTCAATGGACATGAGTTTGAGCAAGCTCTGGGAGATGGCGGAGGACAGGGAAGCCTGGTGTGCTGCAGTCCATGAAGTCTCAAGGAGTCAGACACAGTGAGCGACTGAATAAGAGATGACGTAAATTTATCACTTTTTAATTGTTTGACTTATTATATGTGTAGTCAGATAATTTAAAAAGATCAGATAATCCCTACACATAATAAGTAGAATCATAACAAAACAAAGCAAGACCATATTTGTTGGAGGTAACAAACTCCCACCCTGTGCAAGAATGCCTTTCTCAGCAGTCTTGACAGGTGTTCATTCAGGCTTTATTTGAGCACCAGTAATGGGGAGATTATTGCCTCACAAGGCAGTAAATTCCATTTTTGAACAGTTGTGATTGTTAGAAATTCTTTCTCCTGTTTAATTGATATCTGCATTATTACTTACTCCCTTATGTCTAAGTACTGGCTTTTGGGACTACTCATGAACTAGATTCCGTTGGTTCATTTTAAATTCTCTAAAGTCAGTGTTAATTTGTGATAGTTGAAAGACTAAAAGAACTAATTCATTTCCTTCTTTGTGTGTGACTATAATTGTGTGGGACTCAGGAGATATTAAAGGCTATCCAAGATGTAACAATAAAGCGAGAAGAAACGAAGAAGAAAATAGAGAAAGAAAAGAAGGAGTTTCTGCAGAAGGAGCAGGATCTAAAAGCTGAAATTGAGAAGCTTTGTGAAAAGGGCAGAAGGTAAATGATGCTGTTAAGAATAAAAATGCTCTGTGAATGTGTGTGTTTGTATATAAGAGGCTAGTTCTGTTTGTGTTTCTAGTTCCTTTTCTGTCTTAATTTTTATTTGAAAAACAAGTGCACAAATTAATATCCTCTGGTAATTTTAGCTTTTTCAGCAACCTGTGTTAAATTTAACAAAAAGTATCTCAGGAATTCATTAATACATTGAAATGATAGTAGTGAATTGCTTAGTCCCAGGTATGATCAAGATTTTGGTATATATCTAGCACCTGTTTCACTTCCTTAACTGATATTTTACAGTTTAGATGATGAGACTACTTTGATTGTATTTATGTTCAACACCAAAAGCAAATTTCAAAAGTAGCTTGTAAGCTGTTTGGAAAGCTATTTAGTGAATCTGTGTCCTTTTCAGGGTGCTGCAGTAGGACTAAGGTGGCATAAAGTTCGGTCATAGTTTCAAATTTTCAAATTTCTTCTTGTGACCTGTTTGGAAATCAAAATAGCTGTGAATACTGTGGTTTTTCTTAAATTCTACTAAAATGCGTTTTTATTTATCAAGAAAATCTTGGCTTGCTAATGTGTCAGAGAGCTAAGTGGAAAGTAGCAGGATCATTTGCCAAATCATTTTTCAAGTATGAGAGATGGTAACTATGAAAGAACATTTAGGAATACCTGGGGAAATTTGAGTTTGGACTACATATTAGGTAATACTGTATCAAGTGGTAAATATTTTGGGTGATTATGGTATGTGATTACATAGAAGGATCTTATTCTTCAGAGATACTTGCTGAAGTTTTAGGGGTTAAGTTTCATGATGTCTATAACTTTCAGATAGTTCAGAGAGAGGGGTAAAGTAAATGTGGCATGTTTATTGTACTTGTCTACGGAGAAGGCAGTGGCACCCCACTCCAGCACTCTTGCCTGGAAAATCCCATGGATGGAGAAGCCTGGTGGGCTGCAGTCCATGGGGTCGCTAAGAGTCGGACACGACTGAGCGACTTCACTTTCACTTTTCACTTTCATGCATTGAAGAAGGAAATGGCAACCCACTCCAGTGTTCTTGCCTGGAGAATCCCAGGAACGGGGGAGCCTCATGGGCTGCTGTCTATGGGGTCGCATGGAGTCGGACACGACTGAAGTGACTTAGCAGTAGCAGCAGCAGCATTAACTTTTATGTTGGTTTGAAATTTTCAAAGAAAAAGTTGCAGGGTAGATACAGGGAGGAATTAGTCAGTCAGTGAGTAAGGAAAAGGACATTGCAGGCAGGGGACCTGCAGAGGAGAGAGAATAACAACTGAGGTTAAGTAGAGAGGAATGAGGCTAGTGGAGAAGTCAGAAGTCAGATCACAAAGGCTTATATACTTTGTTAAGGGGTTTGAGATTTTTCCCTCATAGAGAGACCGAAGAATTTGAATTACTGGATAGGAAATTAAGATAATTTCTGATTGATATTATATAAAAATGAATTTACTTAATAGAAATCTGCTAAGTGCTTTGTACTATTGAAGGTAGTCACTGTTTTGTAAATATAACTATAATTTTTTAAGAAAGACAGCATGAATAGATAAAAAAGTAAGGGACCAAATATTCAGTTTAGTCACAAATTTGATTTCTTTTCTCCTTGACACCTGGCTGCCTTACAGTGATGTTGTCTTGCTTTTGAGGGGACACTTTCTAGTTCCCAGCTTCAAAATTATTGCTGGTACATTAGAAAGGGGAGGCTGCCAAGGTAGGTCTTTTCTAGGGCCAAACTTCTTTTCAAGCTTCCTGCCTTGAACAGTGACTCATCAAGAATAACAGCAAATAGGGCTCTTCTTGAATAAATATGGTGAGCTTACACTTTAAAAGACAACGTCAATTGATTCAGAGGTAGCTTGGGACAAGTAGCAGAAAAATTGCAGTATTAAGCAAGATCCTTTTTTTTTTTAAATGCTTTGAGCTTACGTGATGAGCTTGTGATAGGTAAATAGCAGATCAGGGGAGTTAATGTTGGAAGCCTTACTTTGGATGTGATATAAGAGTTTGTGCTATATTGAATTGACAGTGTGCATGAGGATTCCTTTTGGAAATTTCTCACCAAATGCTAGTTTGTTTAACTGATAGGCTTTGAAGTCCTAATAGCCTGTCTGGCCGTCAGTAAGTTCGGTGAGTATTTCTCACTGCAAAGCAGTGAGCCAGGCTATTGCAACATCCTATATTTTGACCATAGCCTTCAGTCCTTCCAGCTTTCTGTCTTATTCCCAGTAAATGTACACTTTGACCACGTCAGATCCTCTTTCTTGTTTGTTGACCTCATTACATTTTCCACCAGTCCTCCAGTTCCCTGGAAGCGTTTACCTAGCCTGCTGAGACTCAAAGTCCATTACTGGAATTACTTTCATACCATTGTCATCAATTCTGCTGAGACTTGTTCCTTTCCTTTCATTTTTTTCATAGTACTCCAGTCCTGGCCCAAGTTAGCCACCTAATGTCTCTATTCTTATAGTTGGGCTGCTGAGTCTGCTGGAGGAAATCCTACCACTGAGCATCTTGAGGCCAGAATGAGTTTGACTTTTAAAAATACTCAGATAGATCTTCAGGGCTCCCTCTTCCTCTGAGGGCTGTCCCTAACTATTACTTCTCTTTCTAAACTTTCCATCTCCACCATTTCTCTCGTTAGTTTTAGTATGTGAGCTTGCCTTTTATTTCACTGAAAAAATAGGGGCCACCGAGTAAAACTTCCTTCCATTTCCTGTCAGTAGACGCATCCATGCTTTCTTCCTGTTCTATATCTGAGTCTAAACTTTCTACTTGTATGTGAATCCTGTTGCCTTGTTTCTCCCTATTTTTTGTAAGTGGCACCATACCCTCTTCCAAGGCCTCAGCGGAAGAAACGAGTCATTCCACATTCCTCTCTCTTAGCCCCTCTCCACCACATGTGCTTTACCATGTCCTGTAGATTCTGAACATTAGAGATCCCTCTCCATTCACTCTGCCACTCTTACTTCAGGTTTCTATCCCTTCTTCTAGGTCTGGTGCAGGCTACTGAACTTTTTTTGCCTCCATTCTCATCTGTCTAGTACACAGCTTCCATAGAAATCTTTCTAAGATGTGGATCTGAAAATGTCATTTCTCTGCTTAAAATCCTTCATAGTTCCTAGGGTAAAGTCTAAACTCTGTATTTAGTGTAAGAAGCCCTTAATTATCTCGTTCCTGTTTGTGTCCTTAGCTTATCTTTTGGTGGTGTTGGCTTAGTTGCTCAGTCTTGTCTCTTTTGTGACCTCATGGACTATAGCCTGCCAGGTTCCTCTGTCTATGGGATTTCCCAGGCAAGAATACTGGAGTGGGTTGCTATTTCCCACCTTTTCCAGGGGATCTTTCTGACCCAGGGATCGAACATGTGTCTCCTGCACTGGAAGGAGGATTCTTTACCGCTGAGCCACCAGGGAAACCTGCTATACTTTTTAGCACTCCCCCAAACCACCATTGGAGAAGGAAAAGGGAACACACCCCTTATCCACCCCTTCACACACCGTGCCCATTTAATTTAGATGACTCTCTTCTGTACTCATCTAGCATGGTGTGTATATTCCTGTCATAACATTGACCTCTGGTGGTCCTTTTTGTTTACTGGAATGTTTCTCTGCATTATATAGTTAGCTTCTTGAGAGCAAATATTTCAATTGTCTATTGCTTTCTTTAAAAAAAGCACTCAGTTCTTTGGGTTGATTCTCAGATGGATGGATTTTCTAGTCCCCTTTGGAGTCATTCTTGTAGCTTCAGTTTCACGGCACCTGGGGCTGGAATATCCAAGATGGCCTTATTCATATTTCTGCTGCCTTGGCAGGACCACCCGAAAAGCTACAGTCTGTGAGTCCCGCCGGGCTCAGGCGGGACCCTGGGATGTCTAGGATTTTTTCACTCTCTCTCTCTCCATGCTGTCTCAGGAGTCTTTCCTCTGTAGGTGGTCTTTCCTGCAAAGGGTTCAGATTTCTTACTTGGCAGCTCAGGGCTTCCAAGAGTGCAGAAGTGGATGTTTCCAGAACTTCTTAAGGCATAGACTTGGAACGGGCACAGTGCTACTCCCATGGCATTTTGTTGGTTAACGTGAGTGATAGGGCCAGCCCAGATTCAGTGTGGGAGGGGACTGTGAGGAGGAGGCCTGGTTCATTGGGAAGACTCCATTCCTGGAGCTTTGCTACCGCACCAAGTAACACATCTTGTTTAACTTTTTCTGCCTGGCATGTAACAGTATTATCTAGATATGGGAAATCATATGCGTGCTCAGTTGCTCTCAGTCGTGTCTGACTCTTTGCCACCCAATGGGCTGTGGCCTTTCAGACTTCTCTGTCCATGGGATTTTCCAGCAAGAATACTGGAGTGGGGTGCCATTTCCTCCTCCAGGGGATATTCTCGACCCAGAGATTGAACTCGCGTCTCCTGCGGCTCCTTCATTGGCAGGTAGATTCTTTATCACTGAGCCATCTGGGAAATCATAGAAGTTATATATAAACAGGAGTACCATAACTGAAGATGTTTTAGAAATATGCGAAGAAACAGAGGCTAGGACATGGACCAGTAAACTCTTAGAATAAAGTGAGTTTCTAAGAATTATTATAAGACTAATAATGGTGACTGAATGAAAAGGGAAAAATGGATTTAGGAGGACTTGGTATCCGATTATTTTAAGGATTAGGATGGAGGGAGAAGTCAAAAATAACTTCACGGTTTGACCCTGGGTAACTGTGCCACCATGGACAATAATTGGGAAGTAGAATACCAGTCCTCAATTTTGAGGATAAAGTAATACTTTTGATGCTTTGGGATGTGCAAGTTGAAATACTTCGTAGACAATTAGAAATGGGAGACTTGAATACGGAAAAGATGCTGTATCTTCATTTGAAGTTGCATATAGGCAATAGTTAAAATAATGGGAGTGAATTTTCTGTGGGAAAAAGTAAAGAGTAGGGCTCAGTTCTGAACTTTGCAGTTTGGGAGTAGAAAGAAGAAGAGAAGGCAAAAAGAATAATAAGAGAAAAACAAGGAAACCATTTCTAATAGTAAGTAGTATAAGGTTTCAAAGGGAGAAGAAAGTGGTTAACAGTATCAGAAACTGTTGGGTATAAATGAGAACCAGGTCTCAGTAAAGGCTGTTGATAAATATTAAATGTAAATAGGGATTCTTAGGCAGGGGAATTAGGATATTGGATTTATTTTCCCCCCAATATTTTATTTAAAAATTTTTCATTCATAGAAACTGCAAGAATTGTATATTAACTCTCATGACCTAGATTAAAAACAGCAATTAACATTCTGTTAAATTTGTTTTAAGTCTTTCCCTCTGTCCATTCCTCTATTCATTAGTCCATGTTATTTGCTTATGCATATTAGAGTAAGATGTAGTCATCAATACTTTCACCTCTAAACTCATAAGTGTGTATCATTAATCAGATTTTATATAGTTTGTATTTCCTTTTTTTGTGGTAATAAATCATATATGCAGTTAAATATATAAACATTAAGCACACCATTCAGTGAGTTCAGAATTCTTTTTATTTATTATTGTCTTATTTCTGGCCATGCTGGATCTTCACTGCTGCACAGGCTTTTCTCTAGTTGCGGCGGGTAGGGGCTACTCTCTAGTTTTGGGCGCAGGCTTCTGGTTGTGGTGGCCTTTCCTGTGCAGACCACAGGCCCCGGGGCACGTGGGATTCAGTGTTCCAGCATGTGGCCTCACCAGTTGTGGCTCCAGGCTGAATAGTTGTAGCTCATGGGCTTAGTTGCTCTGAGGCATGTGGGATCTTCCCGGATCAGGGATTTGAACCCGTACCTCCTGCATCGGCAGGCAGATTCTTTACCATTGAGCCACCAGGGAAGCCCCTATGCAGTCAGTCTTGACAATCAGTATATCCTTGTGTAATTCAAATCCCATCAAGATATAGAGAATAGTGCCATTAAACCAAGCAATTCCTCATGCTATCACTCCCTGTTCTTATGCTCCCAAAGGTAAATACTGTTATGAATTTTTTCTTCAAAGACTATAATTTTGCATGTTCTGGAATGCCATATAAATGAAATCATACAACATTGTAGTCTTTTGTATAAGACTTCTTTCATTTAGCATAGTGCTTTTGGAATTTTTCATGTTGTCTTTTTTTATTCTTGAGTAGTATTCCTCTTGTTAATGTACCAGTTTATCCTTTCTCCTATTGATGGCAAGTAGCAGTTTCCAGATTTTTTACAATTATGAATAAAGCTGCTATGAATATTCATGTACAAGTGTTTGTATGATCATATGATTTTATTTTTCTTCGGTATATTCCTTGGAATAGAATTATTGGGTTGTAGGGTAGTAGGTATATGTTTAGTTTTATAAGAAAAGGCCAGACATATGTCAAAGTTTATATGATATTTTGTACTCTATTACGGTGTTTGAGAATTGCCATCCTTGCCATTCAAATGACTGTGCAATAAGTATTTCATTGTGGCTTAATTTGCATTTCCCATTAGTTATTAGGGTTCCCTGGTGGCTCAGTAGTAAAGAATCTGCCTGCAGTGCAGGAGACCTGGATTCGATCCCTGGATTAGGAAGATCCCCTGGAGGAGGGCATGGCAACCCACTCCAATACTCTTGCCTGGAGAATCCCATGGACAGAGTAGCCTGGTGGGCTATAGTCTGTGGGGTCACACAGTCCGGCGCTACTGAAGCCACTTAATAGCAACAACAGCAGTGACTAATGATGTTGACCACTTTTTCCGTGTACTTATTGGCCATTCATTTATCTGTTTTTGTGAAGTGTTCTGTCAGATATTTCTCCATCACCACCTTTTGCAGGGCAGAGGTTGAGGTTTTGGCCTTTTGTAACTGTGTAGTACAAGCTTGTTACATATTCCGAATATAAGTCTTTTATCAGTTGCATGTTCTGTGAAAATTTTCTTCTACTCTGACTTATCTGTTCATTTTAAAATTGCATCTTTTGGTGAACAGAAAATTTAATTTCAGTGATATCTATTTTATTAAGTTTTCATTTATAGTTATTGTATTTTCTGTCCTAAGAAGCCTTTGCCTACTCTGAAGTAGCAAAGATGTTCTTCTCTGTCTTCTCATGGGATTTTTATCATTTTAGCTTTAATATTTATGTCTGTGATCCATCTCAAATTAATTTTTGTGTATGGTGACGAGTAGGGGCTGATGTTAATTTTTCCCCATATTAATATCCAGTTGTTTTGGTACCATTTGTTAAGAAATGTTCCTTTCTTCATTGCTTTGCTTGACACCTTTGCCAAAAACCAAATGGCACCTTGAGTCATTTATATAAATAGTGGGTTTATTCTGGTTACAGTGCCAATCCATTACATTGATATATTTGACTATCTTTATGCCAAACCATAGCATTGTGATTATTATTGACTTATAGTAAGTCACGAAGTCAGAGTATGCAAAATCTTCTGCTTTTTGTTCAAGATTACTTTGGATATTTTAAGTTGTTTGCATTTATGTATATATGTGTGTGTGTGGGTGTGGGTGTATATTTGTATGTGTATGAAGCAGTTTATCAATTTCTATAAAAACACCTGATTTTCTGAGAGTTCTTAATATGAATGGATGCATAATTGTGTAAATGGTTTTTCTGTATCTATTAAAATTATCAAATATTTTTTCTCCCATATTCTGTTAATATAGTGAATTACATTGATTTATTTTCAAATGTTAAACCGTTTCTCCATTCTTAGGATGCATCCAAGTTGAACAAGATATATTATCATTTTTATGTATTGCTGAATTTGACTCACTGATAGTTGAAAAGGATTATGTCTGTGTTAATTGAAACTTTCGTGGTCTTAATTGTTAAAACTTAGAATTATCCTTTAAATTAAAAAAATGAAATTTTAGATATAATTTATGTAGAATAAAGTTTTTCTACATTTTTTATTTTAAAATATTTGGTTATATCACTTGCTGAGGGAGCAGTGTTAAAATCTATGTGATTATAAATTTTCTCTTTTTCCTTTTAATGCTGTCAATTTTTGTTCTTATATTTTGAAGCTGTGTTGTTAGATACATATACAATTATTATTATTATGGGTTCTTGATAAATTGTCTTCATCATTGACATTGACATTTTATCATTATAAAATGTCTTTATCTTAATCATAATCCTAATGTTTATTTTATGTAATATTGATATAGATATTGCAGTTAGATATGCTTACTCTTTACATAGTATATATTTTTCCATATTTTACCTTCAATCTATCAACATATAATTGGTTTTTTTTTTTAATCTATTCTGACAAGGTTCCTTTTAGAGGCTTTTAGTATATTTGTTTTTAATACAGGTAGTGATACAATTAGATTTAGGTCGACTCTTTACTGTGTAAATTAAATATTAATTCATTGACTATTCTGTAGAATTCTATTTTAATTTGCCTTTTTTCATCCTGAATACACATCTATTTAATTCACTGGCAAAATGCATCATAAAAACAAATTGTGTGCCTGGTGATTATACCATATTAGAAAGATTTATAATTTTATTGTATAAAGTATTTGGGAAATTTTCATAAACTTAATTGCTGAAACTTAGAATTATTCTTTAAATTAAACAAAATTTTTTTGCATATAATTTACTTAAAATACCTTTATTTAAAGTTACATTTTGATGAGTTTTGACAGATTGATCACTCATGTTAATGCTAACACAGTCAAGGTATAGCATATACCATTACCCTAAAATATTCCCTGTATTTCTTCTTAATCACTCTGCTTCCTCCCCTCCATTCTCAGGTGAACACTTTGCTTCTGTGTTAGCATATTATACTTCTCTTTTCTAGACATGTGTCTCACCCTATTAAGAAAAAAATTATTTATTTGACTGCACTGGGTCCCAGTTGTGGTACTCAGGATCTTTAGTTGTGGCATTCAGATTCTTATTTGCAGCACGTGGGATCTAGTTCTCTGTCCAGTGTTCAAACCCTGGCCCCCTGCATTGGGAGCACAGAGCCTCAGCCACTGGATCACTAGAGAAATCTCGTCACTTATTACATTTTTGAGATTCATCTATGATGTTGTGATGAATGTGAACTATATTAATAGTTCATTACTTTTTTAAAAAAAAGACTTAATTTTTTTTTATTGTAGTTTGAAGTTTACAATAAAATTGAGAGGGAAGTAAAGAGATTTCCTATATGCCCCCTGCCTTCACCTTCGCTTATCAATGTTATTCACTAGAGTGGCACATTTTTTACCAAAGGTGAGCCTGCAGTGACACGTCATAATCGTCCAAAGTCCATAGTTTACCTTAGGGTTCACTCTTGGTATTATACAGCCTGTGATTTGGATAAAGGTATGATGACATATATCCATCATTATGCAGAGCATTTTTCACTGCCCATCCTCTGTGCTCTCCTGGTTCATCCCACACTCCCCCCACTGATTTCTTTATTATCTCTAGTTTTGCCTTTTCCAGAATGCTATATAGTTGAATCATACAATATGCAGCCTTTCAGATTGGCTTCTTTCACTTAGCAATATGCATTTGAAAGTATGCCTTTTCATGGTTTGGTAGCTCATTTCTCTTTAGCATCAAAGAATATTCCATTGTTTGAATGCACAATACTTTTTTATTTATTCATCCACTGCAGGATAACTTGGTTGCTTCCAAGTTTTTGTAGTTATGAATAAAGGTGCTGTAGATATCCATGTGCAAGGATGGACATAACTTTTGTATGGACATAAGTTTTCAGCTTCTTTAGGTAGATACCAAGAAGTGTACTGGCTGGATTGTATGGTAAGAATAAGATTAGTTTATAAGAAACTGCCAAATTGTCTTCCAAAGTGGCTGCAGTACCATTTTGCTTTCCCAGCAGAAATGAATGAGAGTTCCTGTTGCTCCACATCCTTGTCAGCACTTATTGTTGTCAGTGTTCTAGATTTTGGCCATTCTACTTAGTATATAGTGGTATCTCATTGATATTTTAATTTCATTTTCCTGATGGCAAGTGATGTGGAGCATCTTTTTACATCTTCATTTGCTATCAGTATATCTTTTTTGGTGAGCTGTCTGTCAGTCTTTGGCCCATTTTTTTAAATCTTTTTTTTTTAACTGAGAAATTATATTTTTAATTGTATTCTTATATTTTTGGCTGTGCTGCATGGCCTGTAGGATCTAAGTTACCTAACCGGGGATTAAACCTTTTTTAAGGCCACAACTGTGAAAGCCTGGAGTCCCAACTCTAGACCAGCAGGGAACTCCCCTATTGTTTGTTTTATTGTTGAATTTTAAGAGCTCTTTGTGTTTTTCAGATAACGTTCCTTTGTCAGATGTGTCTTTTATAAATATTTCCTCCCAGTCTGTGGCTTGTCTTCTATTATTCTTGATACCGTCTTTTGCAGAACAGAAGTTTTTAATTTTAATGAAGCCTTATTTATCAGGTATTTCATGGGTCATGTCTTTGGTATTACATCAAATTCATTTAGTTTTCTCTGATGTTATCTTCTAGGAGTTTTACAGTTTTGTGTTTTACGTTTAGGTCCACGATCCAACTTCTGTTAAGCTTTGTGAAAGGTGTAAGGTCTGTGTTTAGATCCATTTTTTTGCATGTTGATGTCCTCTTCTGACGGGCTTCCCAGGTAAAGAACCAGTGGCTCCAGTGATGAAGAATCTGCCTACCAATGCAGGAGACATGAGATGCAGGTTCGATCCCTGGGCCAGGAAGATCCCCTGGAGGAGTGTATGGCAATCCACTCCAGTGTTCTGGCCTGGAGAATCCCATGGACAGAGGAGCCTGGCGAGCTACAGTCCATAGGGTCACAAAGAGTTGGACAGAACTGAAGCCACCTAACATATCCATATCTAACACTATTTGTTGAAGAGACTCTACTCCATTTTATTGTCATCACTCCTTTATTAAAGATGATTCGACTGTATTTATGGAGTTCTATTGGAGAAGGCAATGGCACCCCACTCCAGTACTCTTGCCTGGCAAATTCCATGGACGGGGGAGCCTGGCGGGCTGCAGTCCATGGGGTCACTAAGAGTCGGACACAACTGAGCGACTTCCCTTTCACTTTTCACTTTCATGCATTGGAGAAGGAAATGGCAACCCACTCCAATGTTCTTGCCTGGAGAATCCCAGGGACGGGGGAGCCTGGTGGGCTGCCGTCTATGGGGTCACACGGAGTCAGACACGACTGAAGTGACTTAGCAGCAGCAGCATGGAGTTCTGTTTCTAGGCCCTCTGGTCTGTTCCATTTATCTCTTACGAATACCACACTGTCTTGATTCTATAGCTTTATAGAAAGTCCAGAAGTCAAGTAGCATCAGTCTCCCAATTTTGTCCTTCTCCTTCAATGTTGTGGTCTTTTGCCTCTTTTTATAAACTTTAGAATCAATTTGTTGATATCCATACAATAACTTGCTGGGAATTGATTGGGATTGCACTGACTGTAGATCAACTTGGAAGGAACTGACTTTTTTTTTTTTGGCTGTGCTGGGTTTTTGTTACTATATGTGATCTTTCTATAGCTGTGCCAATTGAGGGCCACTCTGATCGTTGCAGAAGGTCTCTAGTTGCAGTAGGTGAACTTTCATTGCAATGGGTTTCTCTTGTTGCAGAGCACAGGCTCTAGGTACATGGACTTCAGGAGTTGTGATGCTCAGGCTTAGTTGCCCCACGGTATGTGGCATCCTCCCAACCAAGGATCGAACCTGTGTCCCCTGCATTGCCAAGTGGACTTTTAACCACTGGACCGCCAGGGAAGTCCCCCAAACTGACATCTGGACAATGTTGAGTCTTCCTGTCCATGAACATGGAATATCTCTCCATTTATTTAGTTCTTTGATTTTGTTATCAGAGTTTTTGTCATTTTCCTCATACAGATCTTGTACATATTTTGTTAGATTTATGCCTAAATGTATGTAATATAAATGGTATTGTGTTTTTAATTTCAGATGTTCACTGTTAACATTTAGAAAAGCAACTGACTTTTGTATATTAACTTCATGTCCTGCAGCTTTGCTTTAACCACCTATTAGTTCAAGGATTTCTTTTTTTTTTGTCTGTTCTTTTTCATTTTCTACATAGATGATCACGACATGTGCAAACAATGACAGTTTTATGTCTTACTTTCCAATTTGTATACTTTTGGTTTCCTTTCCTTGCTTTATTATATTAGCAAGAACTTCTAGTATAATATTGAAAAGAGATGGTGAGAGGGGACATCTTAGCTTGTACCTGATCTTGGAAAAGCTTCCAGTTTCTCACTGTTGAGTATGATGTTAGGTTGTTTGTAGATAATCTTTGCCAAGTTGAGAGTTCTCCCTATTCCTAGTTTACTGAGTTTTTATCATTAACGGGTGGTGGATTTTGTCAAATGCTTTTTCTCCATATATTGACATGATCATTTGATTCTTTTTTTAGTCTTTTGATATGATGGATAATTTTAGTTGATTTTTTAATGTTGAACTAGGCCTGCATACCTGGGATAAATCCTGCTTGCTCAAAATCCTTCTTATACTTTTTTTATATTTGATTTACTAGTATTTTGTTGAGGATTTTTGTGTTTCTGTTCAGGAGAGATGTTTATCTGTAGTTTTTTCTTCTATTATTTTTGTCTGGTATTAGTATTAGGGTAAGATTGCAGAGAATTGGTTTAATTTTTTCCTTAAATATGTAGTAGAATTCACCAGTGAACCCATCTAGGCTTGGTATTTTCTGTTTTAGAAGGTTATTAATTACTAAATCAAATTTTAAAATAGATATAGGTATTCATTTCTTTTTAATACTGAATATAGTCCATTGTGTGAATATCTAGCAATTTGTTTATTCAGTTGAAAATGTTGTTTTAATATTAACTGTCTCCTATAATTAAAAAAATTTTTTGTTAATTGGAGGATAATTGCTTTACAGTGTTGTGTTGGTTTCTGCCATAGAACAATGTGAATTAGCCATAAGTATACATATGGCCCCTTCCCCGAACCTCTATCCCACTGCCCTCTCCCATCCCACCCTTCCAGGTTGTCACAGAGCAGCAGGTTAACCTCCCTGTGTTACACAGCAACTTTCCGCTAGCTATCAGTTTTACACGTGGTAGTGTATATGTTTAAATGCCACTCTTTCAATTCATCCCACCCTCTTCTATTATTTCTGATGAGAATTCAGTAATGGTTATTTTGTTTCTTCTGTGTTTTGTGTCATTTTTTTCCTATGGTTTCTTTCCATATTTTATGTTTGGTTTTCAGCAGTGTGACTTTGATTTTCCCAGGTATGGCTTTCTTCCTTTTATTCCTGTTTCAAGTTTTCTCATCTGCTTATTCTATAAAGTTATGTATTTTACCATATTTGTGAAATTTTGACATAATTTTCAAATATTTTTCCTGCCTCATTCCCTCCTTTGCTTCTGGGACTCCACTTTAACATGTTAGAACTTTTGATATTGTTCTGTAGCTTATGGAGGCTCTTATTTGTTTCTAGTTCCTTTTTATTGTTCATCATATTGGATAATTTCTATTTATGTATCTTCAAATTTACTTTTTTTTTTTTTCGGCTATGCCACACAGCATGTGGGATCTTAGTTCTTTGACCAGGATTCAGACCTGTGCCCCCTGCATTGGAATTGCTGAGTCTGCCTGGAAAATCCCATGGGCAGAGGAATCTGGTGGGCTGCAGTCCACGGGGTCCCTAAGGGTCAGACACAACTGAGTGACTTTACTTTCACTTTTCACTTTCATGCATTGGAGAAGGAAATGGCAACCCACTCCAGTGTTCTTGCCTGGGACAGCAGAGCCTAGTGGGCTGCTGTCTATGGAGTCGCACAGAGTTGGATACGACTGAAGTGACTTAGCAGCAGCAACAGCAGCAACCACTGAAGTGCCTGAGAAATCCTACTTTTTATTATATCATTTCCAGTTTCCAGTCTGCTGTTAAGCCCATGCATTGAATTTTATATTTCCAATATTCTATTTTTTAGTTATTTCATTTCCATTTAGTTCTTTTTTTTTTTTTAAGTAGTATCTCTTTCTCTCCAAAACTGTTCTTATGTATTCATTCCTTGTGAGCATATTTTTCTTTATATTCTCTGCATAGTTAAAATAAGTGCTTTAAAACTTTGCCGGCTGATTCTAGCATCTTGGTCTCCTTGGAGTCCTTTCCATTGATTGCTCATTTTTCTTGACCAGCACTCAGAATCAAAGTATTATTCTAAATGAGAAACTAGACACAAAAGGTATGCACTGTATGATTCTGTTTACATGAAGTTCTAGAATAGACAAAACTATAGTGAGACAAAGCAGATCACTGGTCATCAGTAGCTCAGGGTGGATGGAAGGGATTGGCAACCATATAGTAAATATTTGAAGTTTTGCAGACACACGGTCTCTATCACAACTACTCAACTCTGCTGTTGAAGCATGAAAGCAGCCATAGACAATATGTAAACAAAATGAGTATGGCTGTGTTCCAATAAAACTTTATTTGCAAAGCCAGGTAGCAGCCAGTTTGATCTACAGACCATAATGTGCAGACCCTACTTTTGAGTATGGATCATGTTTCCCTTTTCTTATATTGGTAATTGAGGATTGAATCCTGAATATGTGAATAATATGTTGCAGAAACTTGATTCTATTGTATTCTTCCATAAAATCTTGTGGTTTGTTTATTTTTAAAAAATTTATCTCATCAGGCTATTTTCTAGGCTTAAACATCATACATACCTGCTTGGTAGGCAGCAACTGTGGCTTCTGTTCAGTTCATGTATCTGTAGATGAGTTCCTTGGAGTCGCCTCTGTGCATGGGTGGTTCAGGGATCATCCAGAGATTAAATCAATTTATATGCAGAATTAGGGCTGCCCTGTCCATGGCTTTTATCTTTTGGGGATTTCTCCTTCACTTTCCAGCTGTTATGGTAGCTCCCAGTTTTATCCTTTTTGTTCTTGAACTAGTAAGGCTTCAAAATTTCTGTCTCAGTTTTAGTTGTCATCACAGAGCTATCTGCAGTTTGTCCTTAGATGAATGATGATTAGCCATAAAAAACAGAAAACAACAATGATGTTCACTTCTTCCAGTTGTTAGGTCTTCTGGTTTTTGTTTGTTCTTTAGTGCTTTTTTACATTTTGGACAGAACTTATAGTTTTTTACCTGCAGAAATTGTTGGTCTATTAGGAGCAACTCTGACAGGCTGAATGAATCCCAAGCTGGAATCAAGATTGCTGGGAGAAGTATCAACAGTCTCAGATATGCAGATAATACCACTCTAGTGGTAGAAAGTGAAGAGGAATTAAAGAGCCTCTTGATGAGGGTGAAAGAGGAGAGTGAAAAATCTGGCTTAAAACTCAACATTCAGAAAACTAAGATCATGGCATCTGGTCCCATCACTTCATGGCAAATAGATGGGAAAAAAGTAAAAACTGTGACAGATTTTATTTTCTTGGGCTCTAAAATCACTGTGGATTGTAACTGCAGCCAGGAAATTAAAAGACACTTGCTACTTGGAAGAAAAGCTATGACAAACCTAGATAGCATATTACAAAGCAGACACATCACTGCCGAAAAAGATCTGTCTAGTCAAAGCTGTGGTTTTTCTGGTAGTCATGTACGGATGTAGGAATTGGACCATAAAGAAGGCTAAGGGCTGAAGAATTGATGCTTTTGAACTGTGGTGTTGGAGAAGACTCTTGTAAGTCCCTTGCACAGCAAGGAGATCATACTAGTCAATCCTAAAGGAAATCAACCCTGAATACTGGGTTGGAAGGACTGATTCTGAAGCTGAAGTTCCAATACTTGGGCCACCTGATGTGAAGAGCCAGCTCATTGGAGAAGACCCTGATGTTGGGAAAGATTGAGGGCAAGAAGAAAAGGGACAACAGAGGATGAAATGGTTGGGTGGCATCACCAACTCAGTGGACGTGAGTTTCAGCAAATTCCAGGAGATAGTAAAGGACAGGGAAGCCTGGCGTGCTGCAGTCCATGAGGTCACAAAAAATTGGACACAACTTAGCAACTGAACAACAAAACAACAACTAACCTTACTGGAAGTGGAAGCTCTACAGATTTAATTTTAGAGGGACAGTTGTGGCTTCATTAAATTAGATGTGCTAAAGTGAAGATAAGTTTATGTCAGGAAGACAGAGTTTTGAAAAGATAAAATGAGGGCCTGATCTCAGTGAAAGAAAAAGAGAAAGGAAGGGTGTTCTGAGGTAGGATAGGTGAGATTTGTTGATTGTTAGAGGGAGAAGAGGAGTAGTGACAATGAGGTGGCTGAGGTGGCAGAGATGATGAATAGAGAAAATGGAGCAGATTTAGGACAGTGGCCTTGAGGGTGGAGGCTGTTCATTTTTGTTTTAAATACAGTTTTAAGGAGATATAGTTTATATAAAATTAACCCTTTTTTTCCTACAAAGTGTAAAGGGTTTTCTTTATGTGTAACATAGGCAAAATTATGTAAGTTAGTAAGTTTTAAAGAAATTTCACATATTCTGATTCCATCCACTGCCAGTCACCTTAGTTCCTCCAGTATTTGGATCATAATCTTCAAGGTGGTCCTTTCAGAAAGAATTCTGCTTAATCCACAGTTATCATGTCAAGCAGTCTTGCCACAATTTTTTAAACTGGATTTCTTTAATCTCCAATGACATATGAACATACTTCAAAAATACCCCACTGGGGACTTCCCTGATGGTCCAATGGTTAAGACTTCACTTTCCATTGCAGCAGGTGCAAGTTTGATCCCTGGTTGGTGAGCTAAGATCCCACATACCTCTCAGCCAAAACAAGCAAAAAATATAAACAGAAGCAATATTGTATCAAATTCAATAAAGACTTTAAAAATAGTCTTCATTAAAAAAAAGTCTTAAAAACAATTCCCCAACAGTAATCTTTGGAATCCAGTTTTCTCAAACAATTACATTAGGACCATGTTTAGGGTCAGAGGAGATGGATCTGCCTGGTTCTGAATTTTAGAGACCCTAGAGAAAGAGAAGTATTAGTTCCTATTAAAGATTATGTCAAATTTACAGTATGAGAAACTTCAGGGATGCTGTGTCAGTAAAAATACCAGCCTAACATGCACAAAGCCAAGAAAAACAGTGATGCCAGGTACTAAATTTATATTAGCACTATGCTTTGAACACCCAGCAAGAATAAACTGCTGAATGCAGATACCATGCAGTGCAGTAAAATTCACCAGTTTTAAATGATGTGTTTTGAAGAATGTATACTGTCATATAACTACCACCACAATCATGGTATAACATTTCCATCACTCCAGGAAGTTCCTTCATATCTCTTGGGAATCAGTTGCCCCCCAATGCCCTGAGGCACTGGCAGTCACTTTCTCTAAGTGTAGTTTGCCTTTTCTAGAACTTCATGTAAATAGAATCATAGAATATATAGCCTTTTCTGTCCTTTATTGAGGATAAAAGCTTTTGTAATTTATTCATGTTGTTGCATGTATCAGTAGTTTAATTCCTTTTTATTAAAGAATAATATTTGCTTATATACTGAGCTTATATACTAAGTTTATTTATTTATTTGGACATTCAGGCTATATCCATTTTTTATCTATTATAAGTAAAACTGGTGGCCCAGTGATTAAGACTCCATGCTTCTACTGCAGGAGGCGCAAGTTTGATTTCTGGTTGGGGAACTAAGATCCTACATGCCATATAGTGTGGCCAAAAAAAAGTTGAAAAAAAAGCTGCTCTGAATACTCAAGTGCAAGTCTTCATGTGAACATGTTTTTTCTTGAGTAAATAGTTAGGAGTGGGATTGCTGGACCATGTGTTGGCTTGACTTTATAAGAAACTGGCAAATGGTTTTCCAAAGTTGCTTTACTGTTTTGCATGCCCACCAGCAATGTATAAGTGTTTTGGTTACTCCATATCCTCACCAGTACTTGGTGTCATCAGTCTTTTTAGTTTTAGCCATTCTGATAAGTGTTTAATAGTATCTTGTTGTGGTTTTATTTTGCATTTTCCTAATGACTATTGATATGAACATTTTTTCATGTCCGTATCTGCCATTTGTCGTTCTTTTTTGGAGAAGTGTTTGAATATTTTACCCATTTAAAAACATGTTTTCTAAAAAAACCCCAAAAGACATGTTTTCTTATTGAGAATTCTTAGTACAAGTCCTTTTATCTGTGTCTTGCGCCTTTCTTTGCATTTTGTAACAGTATCTTTTGAAATGCAAGTGTTTAATTTAAAAAAATTATTATTTTTATATAATTTTCCTTCATTTACACTAACTACAAAATATTGTCTATATTCCTTGTGTTGTTTATACATCCTCCTAGCTTATCTTACACTCAGTAGTTGTACCTCTCACTTCCCCACCCTTGTATTGCCACCCGCCACTGGTAACCGCTAGTTTGTTCCCTATATCTGTGAGTCTTCTAACTTTGTTATATTCATTAGTTTGTTGTATTTTTTAGATTCCACATATTGTACAATATTTGTCTCTGTCTGACTTATTTCACTTAGCATAGTGCCCTGCAGGTCCATAAATGTTGCTTCAAATGGCAACATCTCTTTCTTCTTTATGGCTGAACCTGTTCATTGTATATATATGCCTCATCTTCTCTATCCATTCATCTGTCAGGGGACACAGGCTGCTTCCATATCTTGGCAGTTGTAAATAATGCTGCCTTGAACATTGAGGTGCACAAATCTTTTTGAATTTGTGGGGTGTTTTATTTTTATTTTTTGGTTATATACAGAGAAGTGGAATTGTTAGACCATATGATAGTTGTGTTTTTAGTTTTTTGAGAAATTTCTATACTGTTTTCCACAGTGGCTGCACTAATTTATGTTCCCACCAACAGTGTACATCCCATTATTTGTGTTCTTTTCGATGATAGCCATTCTCACAGGTGTAAAGTAATATCTCACTGTGGTTTTCATTTGCATTTCTCTTATGATTAACAGTGTTGAACATCTTTTTATGTGCCTGTTGGCCATATGCATTTTCTTTTAGGAAAATTGTCTATTCTTTTGACCATCTTTTAATCAGTTTCTTTTGATGTTGAGTTGTATGAGCTGTTTATGTGTGTTGGATATATTAATCCTTTATCAGTTATATCATTTGCAGATATTTTCTTCATTGAGTAGATTATCTTTTCATTTCGTTGGTGCTTTCCTTTGCTGTGCAGAAGCTTTTAAATTTAATTAGGTCCCATTTGTTTATTTCTACTTTTATTTCCTTTCCTTTCCTTTATTAGTAGATGGATCCAGAGAAATATTGCTACAATTTATGTCATACAGTGTTATGCCTATGTTTTCCTCCAGGAGTTTTATAGTATCCAGTCTTACATTTAGGACTCTAATCCATTTTGAGTTATTTTTGTGTATATGGTGTTAGAGAAAGTTCTTATTTCATTCTTTTACATGTAGCTCTCCAGTTTTCCCAGCACCACTTATTGAAGAGACTGTCTTCTTAACTGTATATTCTTGCCTTCTTTTTTGATTAATTGGCCATAGGTGCCTGAGTTTATTTCTGGGCTCTCTATCCTATTGATCTGTGTGTCTGTTTTTGTGCCAGTGCCTTAATATTTTAATTACTGTAGCTTTGAAATATAATCTGAGGTCAGGTAGTGTGATTCCTCCAGCTCTAACCTTCTTTCTCGAGATTGTTTTGGTTATTTGATGTCTTTTGAGTTTTGATACAAATTTTAAAATTTTTGTCCTAGTTCTGTGAAAAATGCCTTTAGGTATTTTGATAGCGATTACACTGAATCTATAGATTGCCTTGGATGTCATGGTCATTTTTAACAATACTGATTCTTCCAGTCTAAGAACATGGTATATCTTTCCATCTGTGTTGTCTTCAGTTTCTTTCATCAGTGTCTTATCGTTTTCAGAGTACAGGTCTTTTACCTCTGCGGGTAGGCCTATTCCTAGGTATTTAGCTTTTTGATTTAATGGTAGTAAATGGGATTGTTTCCTTAATTTCTCTTTCTGATAGTTCCTTGTTAGTGTATAAAAACACAACAGATTTCTATACATTAATTTTGTATCCTGCAACTTTACCAAATTCATTGATGAGCTCTAGTAGTTTTTTGGTGGTATCCTTAGGATTTTCTGTGTATGAGTGGTCGAGTGAAGTCACTAGTTGTGTCTGACTCTTTGTGACCCCATGGGCTGTAGCCTACCAGGCTCCTCTGTCCATGGGGTTTTCCAGGCAAGGGTACTGGAGTGGGTTGCCATTTCCTTCTCCAGGGGGTCTTCCCAACCCAGGGATCGAATCCGGGTCTCCTGCATTGCAGGCAGATGCTTTATCATCTGAGCCACCAGAGAAGCCTTTTCTGTGTATAGTGTCTTGTTATCAGCCAACAGTGACAGTTTTACCTCTTTCCTTTCCAATTTGGATTCCTTTTATTTTCAAAAGTTTAAATTTTGATGAAGTCCAGGTTACCATTTCTTTTTTCCTTTTGTGGTTCCTGTGTTTTGTGTTCCAAGAAATCTATGCCTAACCCAAAAAGCAAATATCAATTTAGTTAGAAGAATGACATTGTTTATATTTTTGTAAGCCTCTTTAATCCTATCTACTTCTCTATTGCAATATGTTGTTTTGGTTAAAGTATAGAAAGAAAGTCTGGTGATACACAGGTGTGCAGTTGGAAAGCAAGGGGGTATTGTAGTAGTTTTTTTAATGTTTATTTTTATTTATTTATTTGTTTGCACTAGATAGCACATGGGATCTTCATTGCAGCATGTGGTATTTTTCTTTTTAGTTGCTGCATGCAGGATCTTTTTTTTTTTTTTTTTTTTTTTTTTTTTTTTTGTTTTTTGTGTTTTTT
>SJYA01002278.1:1239823-1273012 GCA_006410615.1 Neotragus moschatus | reverse complement strand
TTTTTTTTTTTTTTTTTTTTTTTTTTAGTTGTGGTATGTTGGATCTAGTTCCCCGACCAGAATCAAACCTGGACCAGAGTGCAGAGTCTTAACCAGTGGACCATCAGGAAAGTCCCAATAGCCTTTTTAGATAATTGTGGCTATTCTTTGATAGTACTCCACAGCTCAACAGCTGGTAGTTTCTTACAGTTTTGTTGCATTGTGGAATCTGAAAGCACATCAGTGATTTTGTACTGTTACATTAAAATTCACTGTCTTTACTTGCACTTTCAATGGATCTTTAACTATTTTGACTTGGGGAAGAAAACCTTTTCCTTCTACCCTAGTAGGTTCAGTTTCTGAGGACTGTGAATTAAACTGACAAAAGACAGAGTAATAGGAGGAAAAAACCCAGTTTATACATGCAGCATGAATAGAGTGGAAGAACTCAGTGATGACTAGCTCAAAGGAATGATTAGAATCTGGGACTTATGGGAAAACAAAAGACTTCTTAAAAGTGGGGAGGAAGGACCGTGTTTGGATTTGGGGAAAGATAAATGAGTTTTTAGGAGAACAAGCAGTAGTTCTAAATTTGTGATAATAATATATATAGGTATGAATGGTTTTTCCAACTCCTTCAGGGCCATGAAATTCCACCAGAGAAGAGATTTGGGTAGATTTTATTTGCATTCTTTTTTCTGGGAGTAGATCTGCCTTGAAGAGGAATTTATGATAGCCTTATTTCCCAGAAGTTGCTGCTATTAGCTAGAGAAAGCTCTGAGGAGGCTTTTTTTCTGCATCTGTTGAGCCTTAAATGTCTTCAGCTGAAAATAATCTTTATACCAACTCTGGGGTTCCAGGTGGGTCCTACAGTTGAACTGCTGAAAAATACATTGACAGTTTAGAAACTACTGGTTCAAAGTTATGCAGCTCTTCCAAGTATTAATATATTTTATTATACAATATTTAAAGAATCACATTTGTTTATGTCACTTTTGATCTCATCAGAATAAGTAATGGAAGCCTTCAAGCTCCCACTGGCCTATGTAGACTTTCCAAAAATTTTAAATTTTGCCTGAAAGCTCAAATGTTATTGTTGGCAACAAACACTGTCAGTTGTTTCCTTTGAAATAACAAGAGTTTTTCATTTTCAAGAGCATGTCAGCTGTTCTTTGAAGTAAAAATGATTTTACATGAAAAAAGAGGCTGGTTCAACTCAAAACAGGCTCACGTGTGCTTTTCCTCAAGACAGTAGTAGTATTTTGGCATGTAGCATTTCATAAACAGAATATTAAAAATATATGTGTTTAAGGTTGAGATTTAATAAAATTATTACTTTTGATGGCTTTGTCAAGGCATCTTGAAGTAAAACTGCCCCTCCCCCAACTGCATGTGTGGCAGCAAAGAATACAGTGACTAGTAGTGTAATTTGATGCCACTGACTTCATTTGTATATGGTGCCAATGTTTGTATCCACTGTAATTTTCATACCAGGAAGTGCAAAGTAAGTGTCTACACAGTTGTTCTAAGATAAACCATGAGATTCAAAACAGTTATGTATCCATCTTGGATTATGTCAGCATCACTTGTGTCTGTTACTAAGAATTCATACACGACATCACTGTCAGTGATTAACTGGTGCCAGTGCTAGATGAATATAAACAAAATGGCAGGTCTTATCTTGTCTATGGATTCATCTGTTTGTAAAGTAAAATTCTAGTTCTGCAGATGAGATAGTAATCAAGTCTTCAGATTTGCAGCAGAATCTTTACAGAATCTTTAATTTGGTGAATTAAAAGTATATCATTAAAAGAGGGGCACTGCCATGATTTATTTTACTGACTTCATTCAGAAGGCATGTAGCAATGTCAGCTGTACCAAGTTGTGCTTCTCCAGTTAAGGAAGTTCAGTCACTTACCCTAAGATAGTTCAATGACTTTTTCATTTCTAGATTGAAAGGTGTTAACAATCTTTAAGAATTGTAAAGATTCATCACATCTGCATTTAAAATATTCAACTACTTTAAATTCTGAATGATCTCAAAATGTCACTGTAACTTAATTGGCATAATATAATTAGAAAATGTTCTGTTGCTTAAGATACAGTTAGCTAAATTATTAACATCTATAAAGTCATGAGAAAAATGGCTCTTATCATACTGTGGTTTCTTATATATCATTTTCCTCAGGTTTTTTTGGAGTAGATTCTTCCTTTCCATGAGTCAGAGACTCTAGGCCAGTTACATCTATTTTAGCAATCTTTAAATGTATGTTTTGCAGCTGTGGGTTGAGAAAGTAAGTTTTCTAATCTCCCTGTTTTGAGTCCATGATTTTTTTTTTTTTTTTCAAGTTTTTCGGCTGTACCAGGCAACTTGCAGAATCTTAGTTCCCCAACCAGGGATTGAAGCTATGCCCTCAGCAGTCAAAGTGCAGAGTCCTAATCACTGGATTGCCAGGGAATTCCAGAGTCAATGATTTATTCTTAAAAATAAATGAAAAATTACAAATAAATTTTCTTTTATTTTAGAAAAAATAAATTCTAAAATAATACACATCAGGTATAATTTAAAAATTTCTGCCACCCTCATGACAGAAGAGCTTTCCTGATAGCTCAGCTGGTAAAGAATCCGCCTGCAATGCAGGAGACCCTGGTTCAATTCCTGGGTCAAGATATCCACTGGAGAAGGGATAGGCTACCCACTCCAGAATTCTTGGGCTTCCTTTGTGGCTCAGCTGGTAAAGAATGTGCCTGCAATGTGGGAGACCTAGGTTTGATCCCTGGGTTGGGAAGATCCCCTGAAAAAGGTAAAGGCCATCCACTCCAGTATTCTGGCCTGGAGAATTCCATGGACCATACAGTCCATGGAGTCGGACACAACTGAGCTACTTTCACTCACTTATGGCAGAAAGCAAAGAGGAACTAAAGAGCCTCTTGATGAAAGTGAAAGAAGAGAGTGAAAAAGCTGGCTTAAAACTCAACAATCAAAAAGCTAAGATCATGGCATCCAGTCCCATTACTTCATGGTAAATACATGGAGAAACGATGGAAACAGTGACAGTCTTTATTTTGGGGGGCTGCAAAATCACTGCAGATGGTGACTGCAGCCATGAAATTAAAAGATGCTTGCTTCTTGGAAGAAAAGCTATGACAAACCTAGACAGTGGATTAAAAAGCAGAGACATTACTTTGCCAATAAAGATCCGTATAGTCAAAGCTATGGTTTTTCCAGTAGTCACGTATGGATGTGAGAGTTGGACCATAAAGAAAGCTGAGCACTGAAGAACTGATGCTTTTGAACTGTGGTGTTGGAGAAGACTCTTGAGAGTCCCATGGACTGCAAGGAGATCCAACCAGTCCATCCTAAAGGAGATCAGTCCTGAGTATTCATTGGGAGGATTGATGCTGAAGCTGAAGCTCCAATACTTTGGCCATCTGATGCGAAGAAGTGGCTCATTCGAAAAGACCCTGATGCTGGGAAAGATTGAAGGGAGGAGGTTAAGGGGATGACAGAGGATGGTTGGATGGCGTCACTGACTCATTGGATATGAGTTCGAGCAGGCTTCTGGAGCTGGTGATGGAGAGGGAAGCCTGGCATGCTGCAGTCCTTGGGGTTGCAAAGAGTTGGACACAACTGAGCAACTGAACTGAACTGAAAAATTATGTTTTCCTCAAATATAAAAAGTATTATTGCAAAGCAAAATAACAAAAAATACCTGTTTTAACTGATGTGTGGAGAACTTTGAAATTTTGCAGTAAAGATTTATTGGATAATAATGAGATTACAGCAAGTGTAACTGGAGATAATTATAAGAGCCCAAACAGAAGTACTAAGGAGGAAAAAACCTTGAATTATATCCTAAGCCTACTACCTTAGAAAATACTAGAAAACATTAGACTATAGAAACATATACTCCACTAGCCACTAGAGTGATGATATCATTACATGCTGTGTAGCATCAGGAAAACTCCACTGCAGACTCATGAAAGAATGAGAGTGAAGAAAGCAAATACACATAGTGTTGTCATGAAATTAATTTTGCTTCATAGACCAGGCCCTCAGGGTTTTGGGGACAGTGAACTGTGTTTTTCAAGCTGCTGTTCCAGGTTATTTCTTCCTTACTTAGGGCTCATACTGCCATCTCTATGCCAGTGACACTCTCATCTGTATCCCAACCTGGGCTACTTACATACTCCATGCCCACCTGGACTCTTTCCTCAGCTTGGTGCTCTCGTTCTCTTTGGCCTTTGCACATGCTATTTGATCTGTCCAGAATTTCCTGTTCCTTTTGTTCACTTGGATGATTACTGAATCGTAAGCTGCTTGAGGGCAGGAACTAGGCATCCTTTTATCCCCAGCTTTTAGCAGAAATTCATGGGGTCTCAGAGTCAGACATAACTCACACTTTCTTTTTGCTTTCCTAACACTTTGTCGGAGAAGACGATGGCACCCCACTCCAGTACTCTTGCCTGGAAAATCCCATGGACGGAGGAGCCTGGTGGGCTGCAGTCCATGGGGTCTCTAAAAGTCGGACATGACTGAGCAACTTCACTTTCACTGTTCGTTTTCATGCATTGGAGAAGGAAATGGCAACCTACTCCAGTGTTCTTGCCTGGAGAATCCCAGGGATGGGGGAGCCTGGTGGGCTGCCGTCTATGGGGTCGCACAGAGTTGGACACGACTGAGCTATTTAGCAGCAGCAGCAGCACTTTGTAGGGTGCTTAGCAGATATTGAGTTAAATTAAATCACGTAAGGATTCTAGTCTCGTAAACAAGTTTATATTACATCTCAGGGTAAAGTTTTTTTCTGTTTTTGTCTGACTCATACATTCTATATTGGTTTGTATTAGTGGATTGGCCGGAAAGTTTGTTTAGGTTTTTCTGTACGATTGTATGGAAAAACTTGAATGAACTTCTTGGCCAACTCAACAGCTTCAGTTCAGAGAAAAGGACTTCATAACCTACCTCAAATTCAGGACGACCAACTCCTGTCTATATTAACCTTATCCACCAGTATTTGTTTTGTTTCCTTTTGCCTTGTTTGGAGTATAATATATTCTGAAAGGAGGGTATTTAAATCAAGATCTTAATTTTTAGTTCTGTCTCTATGTTACTTTACAAGACACTTAGCATCTGCTTCTCTCCACTTGTGGTGGAAAATATGTATTCATATATTTTAGTTTCTCTGAAGGAAGATGTTCTAACATCCAAATGATAACTAATATTTATTAAGTTCTTACTATATGTCAGAAACTGTTCTGTTTTACATGTATTAACTCATTTAATCTGCATAATAGCCCTATGTGGAAGGTAGATGATTTTATTGTCTCCATTTTACTCAAGGAAAATAAGACACAGAAAGATTAAGTAGCTTGCTAGAGGTTGTGTAGATAGTAATAGGGTCTGGGTTTGAGCTGTGAGCTATGCTCTTAACTGCTATAAGAAACTCCCTCTCAAATCTAAATACATTACTTTTATCATCAACCTATGTTAGTACACATGTACAGATGCTCATTATAATATTTATAATTGTGAAATTAAAAAATAACTTGAGAGAATACCTAAATATGAGATATATGTATAATGGGTAGTTATTTTAAAATCACATTTTTGAAGAATATTTTAATGATTTGGAAAAATATATTAGAATGAAAAAGTACATAAAATCACAGGTTTTGTTTGAAAAAAATATATAATGGATTTATACGTTACATATCTATATATATGAGCTTCCCTGGTGGCTTAGCAGTAAAGAATCCACCTGCCAATGCAGGAGATACAGATTCTGTCTGTCTCCTTGCAGTCCAAGGGACTCTCAAGAGTCTTCTCCAACACCACAGTTCAAAAGCATCCATTCTTATATATATATGCACACAAATATTTATTTTAAAAGACTGGAAAGACGTACAATAGTGATTTTTTGTGAAGTAGAGCAGTTGCAGTTGTAGAGCAATTTGTTGGGCGTTTCCCATGTGCTAAGCACCCTGTTAAATTCTTTATGTGTGTTTCCTCAGTGAACTCTCCTATGATGTCAGTCACATGACGTAGATTCTACTCATTTTTCAGATGAAGAAACTTNTATTTATTTTAAAAGACTGGAAAGACGTACAATAGTGATTTTTTGTGAAGTAGAGCAGTTGCAGTTGTAGAGCAATTTGTTGGGCGTTTCCCATGTGCTAAGCACCCTGTTAAATTCTTTATGTGTGTTTCCTCAGTGAACTCTCCTATGATGTCAGTCACATGACGTAGATTCTACTCATTTTTCAGATGAAGAAACTTAGCCTTAGAAAGATTAATTTATCAAGGGTCATTCAAGCAGTAAGTAGAAGAGTTGGGACATCTGTATTAGACACTTTTTTTTTTTTAACTTTTTTTTTTTTTTTTTAGCACTTTTATTGAGTACATTCTATGTTTTGTGTACAATGCTATGCAAGGGGTATACATCAGTAAANTGTTCTGTGGATAGCTAGTTGGAACTGAGTCATTTTTCCACCTCTTTTTACTGAGCACTTCTAGTTCCTAGGTTTATACTTGGGAAAGCTGAGTTTCTATTAGAGCTTTGAATTTTTTCCTATCCTTTTATCTTTACTCTTAAAAGAAATGGCTTCAGGCAGATTCTTTACCAGCTGAGCCACCAGGGAAGCCCAAGAATACTGGAGTGGGTAGCCTATCCCTTCTCCAGGGGACTTTCCAGACCCAGGAATTGAACCAGGGTGTCCTGCATTGCAGATGGATTCTTTACCAGCTAAACTACCAGGAAAGCCCAAGTAAAAATTAAGCATTAATAAAAAAAATTAGCTCCAGGGAAAGGATATTATTATATTACCAGTAGCTAAATTTTTCCCATTCTTGGACCTGGAAATGCTTACTGGCACTGGCAGTACTTATGAGGGTAGCAAAGACTTTTCCTATCAGAGCAAATAATTCTCTCCTGTGTTTATGTGACTCTTCCTACTTTGTCTTGCACCCTGGCCTGTCAGGTCATGAACATCCTTTTTCTCCTCTCTTGTCTCACTTGCCCAGGTTTACTGACTGGCATCAGTATAAGGAGCTGGATTTCCCGGGATCTCCTTGGCATCTTGTAGGGTGATTGAAATGGCCTGAACACTCCCCACTGTAGAGGTCAGATGACCCACTTTCTTTGGTTAATGACATATTAATGTCTCCCGTTTGGCAGCTATCATGAACACGGAAGGCGGCAATGTGGAAGACCAGTTCTTTTGTTTTTTTCACTTGGGGGAGGGATTCATTTTTTATCTTGTAATCTTCAGATTTTATCTCCCCTCAACTTTGCAGCACCCTTCGGGCCACTCGCTGTATTTTTCAATATCCCATGAAAATTTAGAAATTAGAAATGGGTATAAAGAATATTCTGTTTCTTTCCCACAAATCCTTGATACCAAAGGAGTAAAGAGAGAAAGGAGGGGGTAGGGGGCTTAACTACTTCCTAGTGATAGCCCCTGGAAAGCCGGCTGCCACAGGGGGACAGTGTGGTGGAGGTTGTGCATGAGGGCCGGGCCTCATCATCGCTTTCTGCTTTCTTGTTCAGGATCCATCCAAAAGCAACACTTAGGTTTTGGCCACTGTTGTTCTCCCTTTTCCCTTTGTCCCCTGGCCTCCACTGGTACAAGCCATGCAGACCCATGGGGAAGGCCCCTAATGCAGTGAGTGGAGATGGCACAGTCGTTTTTCTGGCGTAGATTTAAAAATAGAAATATACATATTTTTACATGCGAGAAGCTGTGGTCAAGATTTTTTTTACACGTCAGAGTTCATGGTTTCAGGGTAAGAAAGGAAGAAACCATGAAAAGAAAAATAAGTACAAGTTTTCTCTTTTAAAGAAAAAAATCAGACAATGAGTCTTACTAATGAAGGGGTTGAGTCTTATGCCCTGGAAAGAGCTGGGGAAAGCCAGTTTTCCCCAACATGGGTCAAGAATTATAAAGCAGAACGTGGCATTTTCATTTCATAGAAGCAATTCTGGAAGTTTATTTACACAGTAAGTTCGGAACCGGAAGTGGACAGTCTCCAATCTTCCTGTCAGTCTCTGTGGTCATGGGGTGTTTCCAGCCAGCCAGAGCAGCATCATGTGCAGTTTGAATGAAGAGGACTCGGATAAAAAACTGTGACTCAGTATTCTTGTTTTATTGGTTTATGGCTTGTGGGCAGCTGACTGAGGCCAGGATCTCCCGAGGCCCTCCTTGTGTTTCCCTCTGCCTCTTCTGTAGGTATTTCCACTCTCTGCAGGTCCCATACCTGGAAGCAGTGCGTTGACCAGATAGGAATAGGATCCAGTGGAACAGTCAGAGAATTCAGCTCTTCCCACTAACACTGGTCTAGTCTAGACTGGCTTAGAACTGATAGGGAGGAAATGAACTTGGTCCCCACTGCCTGGCCCAAGAACCAGCCTGGGTGCCCAAGTTGTATGAGGAGTGGCAAGTAAAGAGCAGGATGGGGCCAAGGATGGCCTCCATCAAGGGACTCTTGTGGTGAAGGGAATCAGAAAGCCTGGGGGCTGCCATCCTTTCTGCATGCAGCCTAGTTCCTGAAGGTGATGTTGCTGGAGCCAGAAAGCCCTGTGTTCCTGACACTCTTGGCATAATACTAGTGCCACCGTGGGATGCCTTAGCCAAATAAACGAGGGCGACCTTGAGAGGGTGAGAAGGCAATGAAGCTGCTCTGATTATGTCAAGATCTTACTACCACTTAGAGCTGAACAGAAAGAAATCCAGGCAGGGGTACGGAGCGTCAACTCTGTACCTGTCGAATGAATCTCCAGGATTCTGCTTTCAAGGATTAGAGAGGAGAGGACTCCTATCTGCTCTTAGCACCTCAGCTGCGAAGCTCCAAAGCTCCAGAGGAATGGGGCTTGGGCGGGGGTGGGGTGAACAGGCAGCCAGGAAGACAAAGTGCAGCCTATTGTATTTGCTGTCTTCTGGTCGATTTCCCGTAGGGCATCTGGGGCTCCCGGGGTTGAGGATGTTTCAGTGCAGCCTATCACAGGTAGACTAGAGGGTTCAGGTAGGGACAAGGAATTAATAAGGCAAAAACTCATTTGTCAGATGGAACCTTTTAGTGGGCACTTTTCCTTTAAGAGAGCTAAAAAGAGCTTTTCGGCTAGAGAAGCCCTTTTTCCCATCGCACTTTTGGTCAGGCTGCAACCACAGAAAAGAAGACACTGGAAAGCAACACCCATCTTAGAAGATGGGTTCTGTCTTGGAGATGCTGTCTAAAACTGGGCCTGGCGAGCAGTCACTTTCTAACCTTGCCTAGCATTGATCCCAGCTGTTCCCTGTCCCTCTCTGTCTCCTCGTCCAGCCACCCCCATTTGTACAAATTATTTGTACAAATTGTTTTTAATTTTTTTTTAATTCAAGAGGCAGT
This sequence comes from Neotragus moschatus, assembly GCA_006410615.1. Classification (NCBI taxonomy): domain Eukaryota; kingdom Metazoa; phylum Chordata; class Mammalia; order Artiodactyla; family Bovidae; genus Neotragus; species Neotragus moschatus. The sequence continues at coordinate 1,263,651 of SJYA01002278.1, read as the reverse complement.
CTTTGCACCAAGGTTAGGTTTGTCTATACAGTCCCTATCTCTAAAGCAAATAGCAAACTGTGCATCCATCCGTTCCCGCTGACTGGCCAGCAGGGAAACAAGATTGGCCCTTGCTCTGCCAGGGTACTGCAGAGACACCTGTAGGGTGGGGTGGGGGGGTCACCTTACTTCCAGAAGTAAGAAAAGGAGAATACTTTGGGTTGGAGACTTTGTAAAGGGATGGTGGTCAAAGGTTCAGGGCTGAAGTTTCAAGCAGCAGGATTTCCCAACTCAGGTTTGAGATGACCAAGAGTATTCCCGCTGTCAGAGTACTTCTTTCTTCCCTGTCCTGGTTCCTACAGGTGCAGTCCCTGCAACCCACCTTGCGAGCTTTTCCTTCTTCTCTCTCAGGACAGAGGCATTTGTGGGTGGGCAAGGCTCTTGAGGTGCCCTGGCCACAGGTGCCATCCGTGTCTCCTCCTCGTGACCAGGGCGAACCACCAGCTGTGGTTCGGGGGGATCTCTCTCTCCTGCCCGCACGCCTCCTCACTTCAGCAGGGAGATGTCGTCAGCAAAGTCGTCGTGCTGGTGGCGCAGGCAGCGGAGGCAGCGCCACTGGCACACCATCAGGCAGAGGGGCAGCATGAAGAGCGCGCAGATGGCAGCCATGACGTAGGCGATGGTCATGAGGGTCGACTCATCCGTCTGTGGGATGTTGTAGCCACAGTCTTCCATGTCGGGGGTGACGAAAGGGCCTTCCACCGCTGCTGTCCTGAACTCATCATGCACTGGGGAAAGGGCATATGTGAGTCACAAAGCAGCTAGGATTACACAGCAGAACGAACTTCCTGGGACAGGCCTGGAAGCCAGCCCTTGAGGAGGCTGTAGAATCTCCCTTCCGGGTGATCCTGAGGAGCAGGACAGACAGCCACTGCTAATGGAGGCACGGCTCTCCCCGCCAGGTCATTGGGGGCAGCAACCTTTTCCTGTCTCCCTGTCCAGTAGGAATGATAGCTAAAATCCAGTCATTCTAAGTTGACCAAAAAGCCAGCCCCACACATACCTAGTAAACTCACCTGCTCCTGCTGAAACTCAGTGGCAAGCCCTTGCTAGTCATGTTCAGCTCTGGCTTACGGCAGCTGACAGGGTCACTGCTGGCCCAGCCTACTGCCTGTGGATCTAGAGCTTTCCGGGGTGCCGAAGCAAATGTTAGTGCTCCGAGTCTCCAACAGAGGTTGCCAGTCTAGGCAGGGGTCACCATGCCAAGCGAACACAGGAAAAGCACAAGCACAGACACTAGCTTTTACACAATATGTGGCCTCTGGCTTGAGGTACCTCCCTCCCAGACTGACGGGTCTGATGCCCTCACTGCTGGACAGGGAGAACAGGCTGAACCCACACCCTCATCCCTGGTGCTCTCACCATGGCAAGCACTGACAGCAAAGCCAATTCGTTTCCGGGCCCGATCAAAGACAACGTAGAAGCCTTCCATGATGACTGCTCCCATGACAGTGCCAGTGGATGACTGCGAAATGGCGAACTTGTAACAGTCGTCTTGGGAGGTGGCCACGTCTTCCACGGGCCGCAGGTATTGCTAAGGATGAGCAGTCACAGGGTGAGAGTTCGTGCTTTCCTCTCTCCCACACCATCTCTGCCTTCTTGGTGTCAATGCCCTTAGGCTGCCTTTTCCTTTGCCAGCCCTGAGCTCCATGGGTTTGGTTTCCCCCAGAGCCCTTTACCACTGGGCCCTCATCTATTTTGTCTTCCAAGCTCCAGGAAGCCAGGCCTGCTGACTATCTCTTAGTATATACTTTGTTCTCGTCCTGGGATCCCGCTGATTAAGGCTAGGGACATACCTGTGGAAGGATGGTGATGCGGAAGGACTGGTTGGTGACCTCACCCATTAGGTAGAGTGAGATGACTGGGAAAATGTTCCACGGGGTGGTGCCTGCTTGCCAGCACACCAGCTGCTCCCCTAGCCAGAATCCGTCTGGAAACTTCTCCGTCTGCGGTGGCAAGAAAGGGATAACAATGAGACCACGTCACCCCTCCCATTTTCAGATCACGCTGGGCCCTAGACATGCTTTTCCGTGAAGTATCTAAACCAAGGGAAGCTAAGCCAAAACCCAAGGATTAGAGGAAGAGCGCGAGAGTGAAGGCTAAAGCTGACCAGGGAGACTGTGTGAACAGACTGAGGCCCGTGGAGGAGAACCACTTTTAAGCAATCTAAGTAGAGGGGTCTGAGGGTAGGCGTCTTGGCTCTTGTGGAGGACTGTGCCCCTCGTGACTTCCCGTGACACCGTGATCTTTTGTATCCCTGTCCTTACTCCCACTGACCGAGGAGGCTGCCTTGATGGATTTGACAGCAGCTTCGAACACTTTCTTGGGTAATCGAAGGTTGGTGGTGCCACTGTCGACGATGCTCTTGTCATAGTTGTACTGAGAGGGAGAAAAGAGGTTAGCATATCAAAAGCCTTTTTGATGCCAGGCGTTGGCCAAAATTGGAGGGGTGAGTCTGACTGCTTGGGGGTCCTTCCTGGGTTAGCATCCTGGCTTTGCCACTTCTTTGGTGGATCTCTTTGGGCAAATTACTGAACGTCTGTGCCTCAGTTTCCTCATCTGTAACATGAGGATAATAATAGTACCTACCTCAAAGAGTTATTATAAGCATTAAATAAATTAATATATTTGAAGTGCTGAGAATTGTGCCCGGCACATAGGAAGCAGTCAGTAAACGTTAACTCGTATTTTCTTAGGTGGGTAGACATTCTCCAAATCTTGAAAATAAAAACATCTTGTATAATACTTTTAACTTTTCATAATACATTTGTATCTGCTCTAACTTAATGTACATTAAGAATCTAGGTAAGGAATGCCCAAATAGTTCAACTGCTGGGTCCTGCTGTGTGTCAAGCACTGGGATAAACACTTTATTCATTTTCTCTGTTTTCACCACAGTCTTTGGAAAAGCTCTTTTTACTTCCATTTTGCAGATAAGGAAACTGAAATACAGAATAGTAACTTGCCTGAGGGCACATAGGTAGACCAGAGCTAGAAACCAAGGCTCTGACTCTGAAGCCAGAGCCTTCTATAGCATCGTGTCACCCTGTCTCTCGGACCACTCACCCAGGGTCACAGAGCAAGACGTGCTTTACCCTTATCAGATGTTAACCCACGAGGGCCCTGGTCCCACGTTAAACCTCTGATCCTGCTGTGACCTTTAAGTTCCTGGCAGTCCCACGCTCAGCCCCCAGCCCTCCTGCAGGTCCTGCCGCTCTGCCTTATCCTCCCAGCCTCATAACTCAGGGTCTGGCCTCATGCTCTGTTGCTCCCTCTTACCTCTCCCTGCTTCCCCCTGGGTTTTGTTACCTCCTTGCAGTCCATTTTCAGATCCTGTCCATTGATCTCCACCCGTACAATGATCACCTCATAATACCACTCCCGCCTGATGGGAGTATACCAGAGGCTGCCTGTGTACAGTGAGTGGTCGATACCCCCAATGATCTAGGGGAAAAGAAAGGCAGTACCCATGAGCCGACACAGAAGGACAGCAAGTCACCCAGAGTGCCAGCAGTAGGAGCAGCCATTGCGGGGTTGAGGGGGCGGCAGGGCAAATCCCTCTGCACACCCGCTTTCTCATTTTCCTGCATCTAGTCAGACCCTGTCCTAAAGCGATCGATACTTTCTTCAGTGTGTCAAGGATGTGTTCAGGGGAAGAGGCTTTCCAGGATTTTTAATTACTTGTTTCAGAATCACACAACCCTTGATGTAAAGTTATTTAAACCTAAACTGGCACAGTAAATGTGGAGTGAATGATAACTTGCTTCTATTACAAGTTTTATTTTCTCTGCTTGTTGGAGATAGAGAACCATTCACCAGTTGTCCTAATTAATTAATAAATGGACTTTTAAACTCCTTACATCTCTGCCTTCTGATCATCAGACTGAATCGTCTTGATTTGAGAGGCCTTATTATTACTTCCTTTGAAGTTTTCCTAATCCTCTCTCCTCCTTTCCAAGTTTACCATAGGAGCCTCAAATCCTTTCTGGAATGATGCAGAGAAGACAAGGGTGGAAGAAGAAAAGTGGAGGTGGGGACTATACAGAGGTTTCTCTTGATTCTCAGTAGTGGAGCCCAAGGCTGTGGTGAAGCCTCAGAGGGCAGGAAGCAGGAGGGCTCCCCTCTCCTAGGACTTACTCACCATGCTCCCTCCAACGGAGGCCAGCGCTTCCGACTGGTTGAGGGGGAAGCCAGCACCACAGAGCTGCAGTGAGAAGAGATTGGGCACGTGGGTCTGCTTCACCAGGGAGTCAAAGAACGGCTCCAGGGAGTCATCGGGCTGTGGCAGAGAGAGACAAGGAGTGAGTCCTGGCTCAGAGGGCCCCAGTGGAAAGAGGAATGGGGCAGGGGGCAAAAGCAAAACTTGGGAGGGTGTTCCTGGGAAAAGACCATCTTAAGGCACTGAGATTTGGTGGTGAGAGGGACAGCAAGGCACACTGGCAGAGCAAACAGAAAAGAGCTACAGGATCATTGATTCCCATCTGCTTAACCTGCCTCAGAGTTATGGGGGCCTCTCATTCTTAAAGATCTGAGAGTCAATAGAAAAAAACAGCCTGTTCCTCTACCTGTCAGCATAGTTCAGCCCTCTGTAGGGAAGAAGTTCAGACTGTCCCCTGTCCCGTCAAGCAGCTGTTTAAACGGATTTGTTTCCCTCCCTTCCTCAGTCCCCTCCCACCCCTCCTCTCCTCCAACTCTGTCCCCGTGCAGCGTGCAGACAGAGTGCCTTGTTCTTCTCACCCGGGCGATCTCCGCGTAGGCTAGCCCCAGGATGCCCTCCCAGTTGGAGCCATTGATGAAGAACTTGTCTGATTCCGTGATGGCAGCAATGTTGGCGCGCACGGTAACGTTGGGGCCGTGGGGGATGCTCACCAGGTCGGTACCCAGCTCCCCCTCCCACTTGCCCTGGGTGTAGGGCACATACACGCCCTTCCGGAGGTCCCGGTACGTGCTGGACCTGTGCAAAGGAGACAGAGATCTGTGGGTGCATAACCATAACCAGTACAGGGATCCGGCATCCTACCTACTCCCTGGTGCCTAATCTCATCCCAGGTATCTCCACGCTGCTGTCAGGCTGCTCCACGGAGCATCCATAGATGATTCACTCAGAACAGAATGGCAAGTGACCTTGCTTGGGGCTCGCTGTCCTGCGTCCACAGCTCATATTCCTAGATCTGGAGCTCAGGCCCTGCAAGAACAAGCCTAGGCTTTGTGTATTGTGCCTGCTGCTGTGGAAGGGACAGCTAGCTAGCATCTCCCACCTCTCACCCCCCGACATTATCTCGCTCCTAAAGAAAAGGAGCCATTGACTCTTGCTGCCTTGGGACCTGGTGGTACCATCTGAGTGGTAGAGAAAGTACCAGGCGGGGTGAGTGTGGAATCTCTTCAGCAAGCTCGTCCAAGGACAGGGTTTGCACAGGCACCTCAGCAGGGTGGGTAGGCAAGGCACAGCCCTTGGAGGACACTTGCTCATCACGCTGGGTCCCCCCCGCCTGTGTGGGATCACACTGACCAGGGCTGGTGTGTGAGTCATGGGGCAGTGAGGGGACACAGATCTGGAATGAATGCTCTTTCACTCGTCCTGACCACACGCCCCCTTCCCTGACTGCTTTCTTGAGGTTGGAAAGTTAAAGCGGAGGGGCCTGAGAAGGTGGCTTTCGCATCTGCCTACAAGTCCAGGGATGGGATGTCAGCCTCCTCTCACATGTTTTCACACACAGATACACCACTTCCTGCTCTTCTGTTACAGGGGCTCCCAGATCACCCCTCACTGCCCCTCATACCTTAAAAGCCTACTTCTACTGTCCCTCCCACCCGTTAGTCAAGTCCAGCTGCAACTCCGGGGATGCACAGGGAAGCATTTAGCTTCCAGTCCCTGAGAACCAGGTCAGGCAGTGGGACTGTGGCAGGCTTGTCCTTCGCTCCCTTGCACTGTGTCAGGTGAGGACACAGCAAAGGGAGCTGTCACGGCAGCGTGCTCAGCCTCGACTTAGGTGGGTGTCGGAGAACGAGAGCCACTGAGGTCTGTGGGATGGAGCCCCCATGCCCCGCAGTTAAGGCAGAGAGACAGGGGACCCTAAGATTGTACTGTGAGTTTTGGGGCTGCTCTCCCTCCCTCCCTCCCTCAGGAAGTCGCCCTGTCTCGGAACTGGAGCATGTCCTGGCCGCCCCTTAACTTACCATTCCATCCAGCCTTTCTACTCCCCCTCTCCCTCCTGTCTGGGGAGCTGGTCCTTCTCCCTGCAGCTCCTCCCTGCCCAGACCCACCTTGGCCCTGGGTCTTTGGGAAAGGGCCCTCCCCCTTGCTCTCCCTGGTACTCACAGCTGCCTCTGGTAGTAGCGGTGCAGGAAAGGGTGGGGGGCAGCCCCTACTGCGAAGTTACTGCTGCCTGTGTCCACCAGGATATTGAGCTGCCAGAGAAAAGGGAGAGAAAGATGTTAGGACAGGAGGCCTGGACTCACTCCCTCTGTTGCTCTGTCCTGTACCCCCCGCCCGCCCCGGCCACGTGGTCTCCCTTCGGAGTGTCCAGGGTGAAGCTCCCAGATGCAGACTGGACAGACTGGCCCCTGTCAGTACCGGGACCACAGACACAGGGTGGCGTCCTGTGACCGCCTCCTCACGGCCTCAGAAGCCTTGTGTCTGCTTCTGTCTTCTCTGCAGAACTGGAACGTTTTCGGTGTCATCAGAGCCACGTCACTGGCGCATGTATGTTTCCATTTCCGTTTCTGCCATTGTTTCTTCCTCACCCTGGGTTCTGGCCCAGCCTGTTTGCAGAGCTCGCCCTTTCCCCTCATCTCTGGTTCCAGGGGGCACGTCACCGGCAGGCAGCCTGGCTCATCCCCCTCCCGGCTCAGAGACCAGCTATTCTCGGAGCTGGCACTGGCCAGGGGCGCTGTGGGCACCAGGATGGCACAGGGAGACCACTTGTTTCTGACCCTGCCTGCCAGAATAGAGCTCCTCACGAAGGGTTCGCCTCTGTTTCAGAGGTGACCCAGACGTAGGAGTCCCACTGTCAGAGTACTGGGGAGCCAGGAGTCCCGTGTGCGGCCCTGGTGAAAAGCCACCTCTCGGCCCGGTGTTGGCTCAGCAAAGACAGACAGCTGTCGTCCTGCCGTTCCTTGCCGTGCAGCTCCATCTTCGTCTCTTCCGCCTCATCCTTCTTCCTCCCAAGATGGCCTGACCCCTCCTCAGGCGGTCAGCCAGTTTTTGATGCCTCCTCCATCCTCACAGGCAAAAAGGAAAGGCCCTGGTCCTCAGGAGCACAGTGATCTGTCAAGGGAATCCTCCCTTGGCGGCTTACTGTGCCCTTCGCCTCAGCTCCTCCCCCGACCTTGGGGCCCTCCATTTCCATATAGCTTCTCCTCAGTGCTGTGAAGTCAGCTGACCTCGGCTGTGGTGCAGGCTCTGACCTTGTCACCCTGGGCAGGTCACTGTGTTTCCCCCACCATCTGGTTCTTTGGCTTCTTCCTGCTCTCAATGGTCCTCTGGGCCTCTGCTGATTACACCTCCCCCAGCGCCCACTTGCCCAGCCCTCTGACCCCACCTCCTCCCCCTTCCCAGCCCCAACTCCTGGCCTAGTTCCCCTTTCTTCTCATCCCCCCAGCCCAGCCCCTACCTCTCCCCTGTGTCCCTCTCCCTGGTCTCTTAGCAGCCACCAGCCCCAGATGCTGTGCTTTCAGAGAGAATCAATAAAGCGGGAGGCATAGCAGTTCAGATTTCAATCAACCAGGTTAATGATTAAAAAGGCTGCTTCACCCACCCACTCCTCAGGACGCCGTCCCCCACCTGCCAGGACTCTGGTCTCTACCCTGGGGGCTGGCCTCAGGTTTACAGGGATCCCTGTTATCACTGGACCCCAAAGAAAGAGGGTCTCCACAAGCTGGTGCCCGTGGTTGGGTGGGGGGTTGGGGTGGAGTATGGGCACCTGGCTGGCCTTAGGGGAAATCAACCACCCTTGACCCTGGAATGGCAGCCTTATCTGCGGGCTTCAGGCCTCCCCACTCCAACTCTCTCTCCTGCAGCGGGAAGAATCCTCTCTGCAGGTCCTTCCCTTCCCACCCCGGAGGCCCCCGTCTCTCCTGGTGCCCTTCCAGTCCCAGCGTTTCCCCTCACCTGAGGAAGGTCTCCCCACTCTGTCCAGGGAGGCAAGACTCCCTCCACTCCCTCCCCCCTCCCTCTAACAACTCCCCACACCAGGAATTCAGGCTCCCACTGCTCTCCCTGCCTCCCCCTCTGCACCCTCCACAAAAAAAGGAGAAACCAAAATAAATAATTGCCATTTCCTCCCAAGCAAATGTCCTTCTGTCAGTTTGCCCTTTGCACTGTGATCCTGCTTCTGAGAGGGGAATTTGGTCCTGTCCTTCCCACGTCTCTATCATGAGTCCCTTGGGCAGCCTGAAAGGGGAGGGTTTACATGCAGCCAGATCTTAGCTAACGCCCTCCCCTCTTATTTCACCAAATGGGGGCCTCCAGATGGACCCCCCCCATCCCCCACGACTATCATTCCCATCTGTCCTTGCTGTGCTGTGTCCTGCCTCTCAGCGGACCCTCCTCCTAGCTCAGGAGGACTCAACTCTCATGCCACGCTACCCCCACCCCCAAATCTGCAATTCTTCCTATTGGCATTTATAAATGCTTGTCCCTTCATTAAAAAAAAAAAAAAAAATCTTTACTCTCACACCCGCCTCCAGTCACCCTCTCTCCTCTCCCTTCACAACCAAAGTTATCGGACAAGCTGTCTTCATTTCTCCACCTCCTACACATTCCGCAACCCATCCTCAAACTGAGTCTTGCCTCTATCCCTTCCTCCACTCTAGCACAGCCCTTACTACGGTTACCAAGGATTTCACATCAGCAAATACAAAAGACTGTTTTCAAATCAATCGTCATCTCACTTGACTTCTCCAGAACATTCAATGCTGCTGACCCCTCCCTCTGCAATAGTTATTTTTTATTTGACTGTGCCAGTCTTGGTTGAGGCATGTGGGATCTAGTTCCCCAACTGGGGATGGAAGCTGGGCCCTCTGCATTGGGAGCTTGGAGTCTTAGCCACTGGACCACTAGGGAAGGCCCCTCCCTCCTTGAAACACTCATTCCTGTCACCCTGTTGCATACTTCCTTCCCGCCTCTGATGGATCTTCTGTCTACTCTGCAGGCTCACGTCAAGGCCTGGGCTTTGGTCCGCAGGCCATCTCATCCATGGCAGCAGCTGCAATTACCGCCTATATCCCTGTGACTCCTGAACGTAAAGCTCTAGGTTCTTACTCTTTGCTGAACTGCCTCAAAGATACCTGAAATTCAAGGTGGCCAGTGCTGACCTTACCTGGTCCTGCCCATCTGTCTTTTCTCCAAAGTTTCCTCTATTAGTCACCATCCATCTGTTCCATAAGTCAGCAGCTTCAGAGACATCCTAACACTTTCCTCTTCACATCTCTATCCAAGGCATCAATGAGTCCTGTCCATTTAAGCTTAAAGGCCTCTGAGAGGTTTCCTCTCCAGTGCTGACATGGAATTTGGCTTTCTTCTGGAGAATCCATAGGGGAGTCAGGCCTCGTCTCGAGTGAAGACATGCACTTCCACGTGAGTCCTGTCCAGTTAAGCTTAAAGGCCTCTGAAAGTATTCACTTCTTGCCAACTCTTTTGCTACCCCTTGCAGAGCTCTCATCATCTCATCCTAGAATATCACAATAGCTTCTTAACTGGTCTTGGTACATCTATCCTTGATCTCGCCAGCTTGTTTCTGTACTGTGGCTAATGTTCTTTCCAGAGTGTAGATGTGACCAAGTTACCCTCCCATGTCAATGGTTTTCCTTTTGCTATTATAATAAAGAATTAAAGCTTTAATGTTTCCTATAGAGCCCTTCATGGTCCAACCCTGCCTCCTTGTAGCCAGCCTAGCTTGTACCATACTTCCCACCAGCCACACTGGCCTCATTTCAGGTCCTCCAATCAGCCATGGTACCTCCTCAAAGACTGTTGCGTGGGTCATTCACTCTACATGGACCATCTTCCTTTCCACTTGCAGTTCTGTCTACTCATCATCCTTCAGTCTGAGCTCAGAAGGGACTTCTTCAGGGAGAAAGACCAGGTCATATTCTCATTAAGTTGCTTCCATAGGACTTGCCACTGAATCTCACCTTTCCTTGTATCTAATTTTTTTTTTTTTAATCTCCATTGTGTCCCCAGTGCATATCACAGTGCCTGGCAATAAGTATATCTTATTTATTTATTGGCTGTGCTGGATCTTAGTTGTGGCATGCGGGATCTAGTTCCCTGACCAACCAGGGATCAAATCCAGGCCCCCTGCATTGGGAGCACAGAGTCAGCCACTGAACCACCAGGGAAATTCTCATAAGTATTCCTTGAATTAATGAATGGTTAGAGGAAAAAAGGGAAAGAGCTAATCTACCCTATTTTCAGGGTGAGGAAGGGATCTCTCAGTGGCCCCCAAACTGTGGGTGTTTTTAGATTATAGGTGTGGCTCTAGCTCAGACCTGCCTTCCTCTCACCAGGCCCACTGGTTTGACCGGCAGCCTGGAGTCCTTGAATCATCCTACATCTTCCCCATCCCTTGGGGCCAGGTCAACTCAGAAGCCTCTGTAGCTCTGGCCTTGAGATGCCCAGAGGGCCACCGCTTGGGGTCAGGACTAGGTCAGTGCCAATCACTTAACAAACAAGCATGCCCCTGGGGGCCTTTGAGGGCCGGTAGCTTCACAGGGAAGTGCTAACAAGCCCTACAGGGACCAATACACCTGCCCATTCTGCTCTACTGGCAAGGCTCCCCTAGAGGGGTTTGCAGCAGTAGATCTTGGATGATGAGACAGGCATGGAGCTGGTGAGTTCAGGGTAAACTCCTTGACCCCCAAATCCCACCTGTCTTGGCCCCTGCTCTCACTAGCAGATGGGAGTTGCTTCCATTCTTCTGGATGAAAAGAACCTTCAGGAGTCATCTGTCCACTTGCCTGGAGAGATGGGAGCTTGTTCTCATTCTGAGGGTTGTCCAGTTATTAAGAGTTATTGTTTTGGCCAAACAAACACAACTTTCCTTGACAGCCTATGCTAGGGTCTTACCACTTTTGCATACCTCTGGGAGGGGTCTGTAACTCTGATTCTTTCTGCTAAAGGAAAGTCTGTTTCCTTCTGTGTCGGCCTCAGAGTTTATTGGGAAGAGCCCTTATATTCTTGTATCACAAGCCTCTTGATTGACATGTAGGAGCCTTTCTTCCATTTCACAAAGGAGAAAACTGAGATCGAGGGTAAGGATTTGACCCCTGTTACACACAAGCCTTCCCAGGTAGCACTAGTGGTAAAAAGCCCACCTGCCAATCCAGGAGACAAAAGGGACATGGGTTCGATTCCTGCATAGGAAGTTCCCCTATAGGAGGGCATGGCAATCCACTCCAGTATTCTGTGGAGAATCTTGTCTGGAGAATCCCATGGACAGAAGAGTCTGGCGGGCTACAGTCCCTAGGGTTGCACAGTCAGACGTGACTGAAGCTATGGAACACATATGCAAGCCACAAAGCTTGGGTCATTTGGTTCTGCCCATCCATGAGAGTCTGCTCTTTCATCTGCTTGACATTCCTGTCTCTCTCATTTGGAAAGGAAAGGCAGATTGTTTCACTAGTGAATCATACCTGCTGTGTCCCTGCCCTTGTGTGATCCCCTGTAACTTTGATGCCGGACTTGGCCACATTACTTGATTTGACCAGTGGGACATCAACAGAGGAGGAAAGCAGAAGTGTGTGTGCACTGGGTGGGGAGGGCACTGGCCTCCTGGGGTGTGGCCCTGAGACTGTACCTGAGGAGGCTCTGTCTTGCCTCCTTGAGGTTGAAAGACTTCATGGAGGAGGAGGTCCAGCCGGCCCAGCTTCATCTGGCTCCCAGCTGACCCACCAGCCTCGTGAGGAGCCCAGGTAAGCCCTGCTGGAGAACCACAACCAACCCACAGAATCCTGAGAGACGATGACTCTTGTTTTACTTTGTTACACTGCATCAGATAACTGATTAAAAAAAAAAAAAAAAAAAAAAACTTCCTGAATTAAATCCTGAGACCCTTGACTCTGGGGGCACCTAACCACTCACAAGTCAACTCCAAATGCCATCTCTTATCTCCTCCCCCTCTCATCACACTTCTCAAGTTTCACAGGAGCACAACCTTCTGTCACCTGCGCATAATCCCTTCCCTTTGCCTGAAATGTTCTCTCCCTGTTTTGTCAAACTTCTGCTCAACTTCCAAGTCACCATTTAAACGTTCTTTTCCCCAGAGGTCTTGCCCTGATGCCCCAGCCCAAGCCTGGACTCTCACAGGTTCTCAAGAACGCATGCTGCTTTGTCTACCCCCTCATCCAACTTGAAACCATTTATCCGACATCTGTCTGCCCCACACATGGCAAGCTCTGCAAGGGCAGGGAGCGTGTCTCTGAGCTTACTATCTAGCTCTTACCTAGCCTTCAGTAGGCGCTCTGCAACGATTTTTCTTAAACTGTAATTGTAATCGTAATTGCCTCATTTGGTGCAGGTTTCTGGGACTATAGATTCTCGCTATTAGTTCTCAGCCTTAGGGTCCTTTCAGGGATGATTTCCAGTCAGATACTGTGTATGGTGATGGTAACAGTGGAGGGGCCCACCATACCCATGAAATTGACAGAGTGGCTGCCCAGGTTCTTGGAGCAATTGAGTGACTTCAGGACTTGCTGGTCCCAGAGGCTTCTGAGTCAGCTTCGTCTGCTTCCTTAAGTGGATATCCCCAGACCTAGGTTTGCCCAAGGCTGAGAGAGAGGGGCAAGGAAGGACGCAAGGAGCAAGTCAGCAGCTGGGCATGGCAGAGGGCCAGCGCAGCACACAGCTCCTGCCTCTAACTGAGCCCAGCAATTTTGTTCCATCCAGGCGCCGCCCACCTTGACCAAGTCAGCTGACCGGATAGAAATGGACTCCTGTCCCAGACATCCTCTGCTTCCACTTCGCTCTCCAGGCTGAAGCTGGCAATCGATACCTGGGAGCAAGCACACTCCTTGGTCTTGGGCTTTTTTTTTTTTTTTTTAAAGGAATCCCAAGGAGGCCGGGTCACCCCAAACCCTAAGGATACCCTTTGTACTTTAGACAGGCTGCTCCATTTCCCCTAGGCTCAAACCCAGCTCAACTAACATTTATCAGTGCTACCTATTCAAATGCAATGATAAATGTAAATGGTCAAAAAACATATATGCCTACTGTTCTGAAACAATAGATCTAAGACAATGGTTTTCAATTTTTTTTTAAGCAACAGAAGCTTTTTCCAATCTCATGCAGTATTCCAGTGTATCAAAGAGAAAAAAGCAGAAATGCTGTGGTTGGAAGAGAGATTTTACTTGCTGTAACTCCATCCCCTCCTTGCCTCAAAGTGTCTCTTTAGCACCTTCAGTCTCCACGAAACCCACTTAGGAAGTCCTGCTCTGAGGGTATCACAGCCACTGCTGCCTGCTTATTGTCAGATGGTGTGTTCTTCCTGTTGTCTAACCTCATCCCATCCACAGGTTACAGGGGCTGTAATCATCTCGGAGTCTATCAGGTGAAAATGAAGCTGATCTCTGGCATATACCCACTTTCCCCCATGGTGCCCAGTTATGTTCCCTACATAGGTCTGTTTGCTCGAGCCATAAGGAGACACCAGGGTTCAGGCCTTGGGCTATCTGGTGAAAATTCCACAGGTGCTGGAGTCAAACAGTTGGTAGTGTTCCCCAACCCCGAGAGGCCGACCAAGAAGTCCAGCCTATACGTGGTGGGGTTACAGTGGTCAGCAGGCAGGGTAGCCACTGGGCCCCTCCTGCCAGGAGAAGCCCAGGGAACTCTAGGACCAGGAAAGTGGTCTGTTTCCAGAACTCCTCTCTGCCCAGGCACCCAAGCCAGGTGGCTCCCAGCAGACAGAGAAGTTAGATGTCAGGGAGGAAGCTTTCCTGAGGGTATTTCTCTTCCTGGATTTTTAACCACAGTTTTCTGCTTAGCTCTTTACCAGAGATACCCAAGAAGGGCTCCTGACTGCCTACCTTAGTAAGAGGACACAGTCTTTCTCAATGCCTCCCACTCCCAGCTCTGAACTCTTTCCTCCCAGACCTGGGGAGGTGAAGGAGGAGACAGGTGTGAAAGGACAGCCTGAGGGTCCTAGCAGAGGCTTATGTACAGTTGAAGCCCAAACCCCAATCTGGAGGTTGCCTCCCAGTGCTGAGGCCAACACTGTCTGGGGTTGTTGGGTCTCCGTGTTGTCTAACTTAGAGGGTGGTTCTTTGAGTTCAAAAGTTTTCAACCTTTTAATTAATTTAATTTTCAACCTTTTAACTCAATCTGCCAGTCAGTCAATCAACCAAACCTGGAATTCTGCTGTTTGTTTAAAAACAAAACTGACCTATGCTGAGAGGCCTGGGAGACTTGGAGGCAGGTGGGACGGGGGCGTGCCTGGTGAGTGGAAAGGTGGGAGGTACAGGGTCTGCCTGCTTACCTGTCTCCTAACCTCTCCCTCACCCTTGAGGTCCTGTTACAGAATCCCACAAATCAGTTTGAAAATCATTCTAGGGAGGGGTCAGGAAAACCACTTCGTGTCTTCATGATTTTTTGTTTTTAAAAAAAATATTTGTTTGTCTGCACTGGGTTTAAGTTGCAGCGTGTGGGACCTAGTTCCTTCACCAGGGATCGAACCCTGGCCCCCTGTATTGGGAGCATGGAGTCTTAGCCACTGGACCACCAGGGAAGTCCCTTTGTGGGTTTTGAGATCCTGAATCTTCATAGTTTTCTTTCTTTTTAAAAATGTTCATTTACTTGGCTATGCTGGTCTTTGCAATACTCAGGATCTTCAGTCTTCATGGCAGCATGTGGGATCTAGTTCCCTGACCAGTGATCGAACATGGGCCCCCTGCATTGGGAGCACGGAGCCTTAGTCACTGGACCTTTAGGGAAGTCCCACTTGTAGTTTTCTATTTTTCTGATTACTTTTCTTTGCTCTCTTGATCTCTGTACCCAATATTCTTCCTCTAATCATTTCTCTCTTCTCTCTCTGTTCTCTCAAAGAGTAAGTCTGTTTGCTAATTTGACTTCCATAGCTACCTTTCTGCAGGTGATCCTCAAATCTTCCTGTCCAGTCCCAACTTCTCTCCTATTTTCAGATCCCCATTTTCAGCTGAGGGCTTCTCCGATGGCTCAGATAGTAAAGAATCTGCCTGGAATGCAGGAGACCTGGGTTCAATCCCTGGAGAAGGGGATGGCAACCCACTTCAGTATTCTTGCCTAGAGAATCCCATGGACAGAGGAAACTGGTGGGCTACAGTCCATGGGGTCACAAAGAGTCAGACATGACTGAGTGACTAACACTTTCACTTTCATTCTCAACTGGTTGCATCCACAAGAATTGTCCACTGGCATCTCAAAGTCAACCAACATGTCCCAGACTACAGAGTGCTGGAAAGAGCCAAGTATGTGGATTTGGAATCCAAAGATCAGGATTTGAATCCAGCTCTGTTCTTCCATAACTGAATAACTTGGAGCAAACCACTTAATCTCTTTGAGCCTCAGTTTCCTCCTCCCCAAAAGGGACATGATAATACTTTGCCTGTGTAATGAAAGCAGAATAATAAACATGGAATTTTGGTAAACTGTACTGTGCTTTAAACGTGCTCAATTGCTCAGTCATGTCTGAATCTTTTACAGCTTCATGGGCTATAGTCTGCCAGGCTCCTCTGTTCATGGGATTTTCCAGGCAAGCATACTGGAGTGGGTTGCCACTTTCTCCTCAAGGGGATCTTCCTGACCCAAGGATCCAACTGTGTCTCCTGCATATCCTGCATTACAAACAGACTGTTTACCACTCAACCAGCTGGGAAGCACATTGTGCTTCAAAAGCTTAATTCCTTTTGTTGTGTATCCTGACACAAACACAGTCAGAGAAGTTCAAAGGAAGTGGACTTCTCTTCCCTCTCCCCTACCAGGGGCAGGGAACATCCGATTGACCTGATAGGTGATGCCATCTCTCTGAAGACTTCTCCTTCACTTCTTCTTTCAGACCCATGTGTCCTAATTGAGATCCTCTTCTTGGATTCTAGACCATCCAAGTTATCCTCCAGCCTGGAAATGTTTTCCTGGAACCAAAATTCACTAGACCGTCTCTCTGCTGCCTCCAGAATGAAGCCCAACCCCCAGTCAGCCTCACAGCATCCTTATCACAACTTCCAGCTTCTTAGCATAGCTCATGTCTCTCTTTTTGAAGTTTTTCTCCCCAACCACTCTCCAAATAGCAAAGCTTTCTCATTTTTCTAGGCCATATTCAAATGCTACCTTTTCTAGCAAGCCTTTCCTAACACTGTCAGAAGTAGCCGCTGCTTTCTGTATACTTCTAAGACTCACTGTTCTTCTGGGTTTTTTTGTTTGTTTGTTTGTTTGGGGGGGGGCGCTGTACCTTGCAGCATGCAGAATTCCCAACCAGGGAGCAAACCCACACCCCCTGCATTGGAAGTGTGGAGTTTTAACCACTGGACCACCAGAGAACTAACTTCTCATTGTACCAAATGTACTTGGTCTTACGTGATATTTAGGCGCTTACGTATCTATGTCTTACACCAAATCATGAGTGCTCCAAGAACTAAGACTGACAAATCCTTCTCTTTTGTACGTGGTAGGTGTTCAACAAATATTTGTTAAACTGAAAATTGACCACCACCAGATTTCAATCCTAACAGTTAAATTATGAGCCTGTGTTTAGATGGTGATATGCATACCTTTCCAATGAGATGACATTCTTTCATTGAAGCGAAGAGAATGAAAATGCTTTCTCGAAGAGCTCCAGTCCTGCACTTACAATGGCTCATCAACAGTTCTATCTAGAAGTCTTACACTTTATTTATTCATTTGCTGAATACTTTTTAGGTGCCTTTTCTGAGTATGATGCTATCATAGATATTAGCTAAGGAGAAATGAAATCCTGCAGAAAAATAATCAATTAAAAAGGACATTGTCCTCAAGAGCTTGGTGTTTTATGAAATTTTTATGTCACAAAAACAGTGACATATGCTGATGAATACAGTAAGGGAGATGAGAAAATGGAAGCGGGATCTCTAATAAGCTCTCTTCTCCTTCAAGATACACAAACAGGTAGGTAGTAAGGCTGAGTAGGGCTTTCCCAGGTGGGACTAATGATAAAGAACCCATCTGCCAATGCAAGAGACATAAGAGACGCGGGTGTGATCCCTGGGTCGGGAAGATCTCCTGGAGGAGGGCATGACAACCCACTCCAGTATTCTTGCCTGGAGAATCCCATGGACAGAGGAGCCTGGCGGGCTGCAGTCCATGGGGTAACAAAGAGTCAGACATGACTGAAGTGACTTGGCACAGCACACAAGCAAGGCTGAGAGGGAAGTCAAGGGTGAGATAGGGTCCAGTTTACTGACCAGCCAACTAGCCAGTTATTTTTCAGTCCCCATTTCTTCTGCTAGAATCTTAAAATGGTTAAGACCTTTTTATATAATGCAGGAATCACTGGAAAGAACAAAATAATCTATATAGAGTTTATTTTAAAACTTTTATAAACTGTAACCATAAATACAAAGGTATATTCGTATATCCGCACTCCTAAACCATCCCCTGCTGCCAACTTTCTCACAAATGGTCTTGTCATTTTCTAATTCATCCCAGATGGGAATCTTGAAATCGTCTTTGACACATTCTTCCTCACCCTCACACCAGTGTTACCAAGTCTGGTCTAACTGCCTCACACCATCCCTTGCAGCCCGGTCTCCCTCCCATTTCCCCTCCTTACAGCCTCACGCCATCCTTGTCACGGCCGTCCACACTTGGACCTTTGTGATAGAGCCTCCTGCTACCTGCATCCCTCAGTCCCATTCTTTCTAAAATTCAAATGTCTCTTTCTAAAAGATTGCTTCTTTTGTCATTCTGCTGCACAAATTCAATTTTCCCCTCACTTTGGCAGACCAAAGTCCGGCCTGGGTTTCTCACTGTCTCCTGAACAAACATGCATAACCCAAACAGGCATAACTCGTTCTCTCATTCACTGTGTCCTCACTTGGTCTCGGGGGAGATGGTGGGAAGGAGTGGATACACAAGTGAAGCACACAGTTTGGGGGGACCTTTCTTCACTGAAACAGTCTCGCCCCTTGTCGGGAGCCAGCGTGGGAATCCCACCCGTGAAACGGTCATGTGGCAGAAATCCGATGGGCAAGGCGANGGTGGCCCACGTAGATGGTGCAAACCTCTTGTTTTGAGGTTTTATTGGCTTTCCACGTAAACCAAGTTATTCAGCCTCTTTTCTCCACTTAATTTTCCTACTACACTATTTCTTCCTAATCTAATCTTCTATTAATAAACAAATACTTCTAAGACGCCGACTCCGTCCATGCTTCAAATTCCCTGGACCTGCCGGGGCTGGACCCTGGCAGCCCCTCCTATCCATCCTTCAAGACCATGCTCACAAATGCTCACAGCACAGTTCTGTGAGACCTTGCCTGATTTTTACCTCCTCCAGGACATCTATAGGGACTTCCCTGGGTGGTTCAGTAGTTAGGACTCCATACTTTCACTGCAGTGGTCATGGGTTCAATCCCTGGTTGGGGAACTAACATTTCACATGCCATATGATTTGGCCAAAGTAAATAAATAAAGTGAAGAAAAGAACCCCTCCTTCATAAGAGTATAGATGGAAAAAAAATTTTTTTTTTTTAAAAAGCAAAAAACACCTATAGCATCCACTCCACTGTATTACAGATCAGTAATTTTCAAACCTGAGATTCACTTTGAGATTCTGACCTAGGTATGGATGTGTGGTGGGAAGTCCCTTCAGTCGTGTCTGATTCTTTTGTGACCCTATGGACCATATCCCACCAGGCTTTGCCATCCATGGGATTCTCCAGGCAAGAATACTGGAGTGGGTTGCCATTTCCTCCTCCAGGGACTTAAATTTTCACTTCCACACTAAAGCTCTTTGAGGCAGAAAATACATTTCCTGCCTCTTTGTGTCTCAGTCTCCCAAACCCAGCAATTAGTTGCCTGACACACAGAAAGTGCACCCCAAGTTTCACAGTTTCTTGTTTGGGGCACTGTGCCTTTCACGTTCTCATTTGGTGCTTCCAAACCCCAGGGTCAGGAAAAAGGGCATCCTTCTCCCAGACTGCTGGGGAGAGAACTGAAGTCACCCAAGAGCGTGCAAACTGGCCGGCGTTGGCCTGGGAGCTGTAAGACAACCCCCAGAGTTGCCCCATCTGCCACGGGCTCCTTGGGCTGGTGCTGAACTTTAAGCCCACTTTCCCCTTCTCCTGGGAAGGAGAGGGAGGGAGCTGACATTTATTGGGAAATTGCTCTCTGTCAATTCTTGGACTGAGGGCATGTACACTTTATCTCAAGGATACAAGGAAGTATGGTTAACAGGCCCCCCATTTACATGTTCTACATATAAAATGTGGTGGCTCAGAACACTCAAGTTTTTATGCTTCCTTGCAGAACACAGAAGAGGCAGAAGTGACCAGGCAAGTTAGAAGAAAGTGATTTCACATCTACTGGAGGTCAAGTATGTGTCTAGGTAGGTGCATTGTTTTAGATGCTTTCACCTACAAAGTCTCTGTTAATCCTCACTATCACCTGGCAAAGGAGATCTCATATCACCCATTTTAAAGACACAGCAAGAGCCTCAGAGAGGTTATATAATTTTCCCAAGGCCACACAGCTGCGAAAAGGAAAGGCTGTGGGTTGTGGAGCTGGCATTCCGGGTCTGTGTGACCCCAAAGCTCTTGTCAGTCCCACAGCCTGTCCTGTGTCCATGTCACAGGATCTATGCACGATTTGCACAGCACATCAGTAGCAGAAACGGCAGTAGGAACCAGGTCCCACAGCTTCCTGCTCCCTCACAACACCTGGCCTCCTGTTGGCTCAGGCTGCTAGAGGCCTGGATACAGGCTTTGTCCTTTTACTGACTCAAGTCTGTTTACAGTGAAACAGGCAAGAGGAGCCGTGAGTGGGGGAGCCCAGAGCCTTGGATCCGCTGGGGGATAGGGGGTGGGAGATAGGCCTGGGTGGCATGGACCTTGGAAGGCTTGCTTCCATCAGGTAATTGGAAAGGGGCAGGGGTGTGCTTCTCCCCCAGATTTGGTGTAAGTGCTGTTGAGAAGTCCAGGAAGTGTAGCGGTTCCCTCTGCCCATAATCACACTCCCACCTTCACCGACCCTCCCAAGGACAAGCCTCCCAGACACAGATCCGGGGGAGGGGGGTGGCTCAGATTCAAGGTGACACTCACCAGCATACACACTCAGCCATCCTGCTACCCGTGCCCAGGACTCCCCACTGAGGAGGCAAATGCTCACAGAGGTCAGCCACAGCAACCCCGCGGAGGGCTGCTCGTGGCCAATGCTTACCCAGGCAGAGGCGCAAAGGTTGCACCCTCCATGGCCACCTAGGAGGTACCTTGGAGGACTGTCAGGAAGCACGGGACGTAGGGACCTGGCAGGCAGTGTTTTCTCCATTGCTGCCACCCCCAAGCACCTATCAGCTCAGGGAAAGAGTCTCATGCTTAGAAGGGGGTTCTAGCTCCTTCGCTCTATGCAATTTATGATCTGTCCTTCCCCCAGGCTCAGTTCAGTTCCCTCTGGCCAGTGCTCAGGGAGGCATCAGGAGGGGGAGGGGCTGAAGTGCAGGTTGCAAAGGGGTGGGGAGGAAGGAGGGACTGGGGAAGGCAACACTCAGCTCACGGCTTCTGGCTAGAGTGGAGGTCACAAGAAACCTCGCTTCACTGCCCTGTGGCCGCCCAGACAGAGGGAGAAAAGGGCTGATCCAACTCATGCCAGGATCCCTTGGTCAGAACCCTAGATGCTGAGATTGGGCGACCAAGATCCAGAGCAAAGGGGTGGGAAGACTCAGGCATGGTGTGTGCTGACACCTGTTCACAGCCTCTGTGGTTTGGTTTCTTCACCAGATCAGGCCTCCCCCATCCACGTGTTTTTCTTGCCCCCAAATCCTTCCTGAGGGGTGTGTGTATAAGACTAGGAGTGAGGGGAGGAGAGTCAAAGCCTGTGAGGGGAAGGAAAGTGGGAAACGGGGCTTTGGGGCTGACTGCTGCCACTATGATCCCAGAGGACATGTTTGGGAGAGGATCCCTCCAGCCCGCACCATGCAGCCCCCGTTTTAGCAGGAGCCCCCCGCATGCTGCACCCCCAGCCTCTCTTCCTCGGCTCATGAGGAGGGAGGGCCAGGCTGGCCCGGCGACCTTACCGTCTGTGGGGGGCTGCCCACGGTCATCTCCACGTAGTAGCCCTGCCCAGACTTGCCCCTCAGGTTGTCCACCATCTCCACAAAGCTGCCCCTCCGGCCGGGCTCCTCAGACTCCTCGTCGGTCTCACGGGGCAGCCGCAGCCCCAGGGGGGCACCCCCCAGCCCACTTCGCAAGGGCAGCCGGATGCCAGGCTGGGAGCCGTGGGCAGGCAGCACCCCAGAGCCCATCCACAGAAGGAGCCAGGGCAGTGCTTGGGCCATGGTGGGCCCTGGCCTTGGGGCACTCTGGGCTCACTTTGGCCCACGTCCGTCCCTGGGGCCTGCCCCCAACTCTGGGTGCTAGAGGCGGCTTCTCAGGAGAGGGAGCAGGAAGGCATCAGGGCTCCAGAGCCCGCAGGCCCCTCGGCTGGCCCCTGGGCCAGGAGGTGGGGATCGGGCAGGAGAGATCCTCAGGGACAGGAGGGGAGGAGACGGATCCAGAGCCCGGCTACATCTGGCCAGTGGTCCAGCCTCAGCGGCGGTCCGAGAGAGGCTGTTTCGGGCCCCCCGGGGGGCTGGGCGGGGCAGGCATGGCAGGTCTGAGGCTGCTTTCCTGGTCTTCCTGGTGGGGCGGCGGCAGGGGAAGGGTCACGGGCTCCAGGCTCTTGAGGCTGCGTTTGCTGCTCAGGCCACCATAATCCCAGCTCCCAGCTCCCAGGCAGCCCAGGGAGGCGGAAAGACTTGTGGTGGTGGCTGTCAAAGCCAAAGGGTTTTCGCTTTTCCCTGGGATTGCTGGGAAGTGTAGTCCTCCCACAGCAGGCAGCCTGGCTTCCGGGGTTGGTGAGGGGTCTGGGATGCCCTCTGCCGAGCCGGAGTCCACCCTGCAGAACCCTGGCAGCGCGGGAAGGGCCAGGAGATGGAGTGGTGGCTGACCTCTCTCATTCCGTTAGTCCTGCACTGGGCATTTCTGGAGCACCCACTGTATGCCGGGCACTCTGACAGGCCCTGGGGCCGCAGAGAGAAATAAAAAAATGCATGTGCAGCACACAGAATGGTGGGACTTTAAGAAGTAGGGGCTTGGGGGTGGGGAGAGTCCCTGGGAAGACTCAGAGGGAGGAAGGGATATTTAATTTGAACCTTAAAGAATGGGTGGATTTTCTAAGAGCAGAGATTTGGACAGCAAGACTATGGGGTTTAGAAGGGTATTCTTAGCAGCCAAAGGAAAGAGCAAGGTCAAAGGGGAAATGAAGAGCGTGGTCTGCTTTCACTGGAGCCTGTAACCTGCAGGCAGGTGAGAGCCACCTGAGGCTTCTCTCAGCTGAATCTTTTTGTGTCTTTGATGCTCTACCCGCCCTCACTTCCACCCTCATTGAGGTGAATCTTCAAGCCCCTACTGATTTCTGTGACGTCAGTGAGCTGAAGGTTGTGGCCATGCTCAACTCTAAAGTGTTATCATTCCAAGAAGTATCTTTATGTTAACTGGTAAGAGCTTAAAACAAGAAGCTTTAGAGCTAAAATAGCTTAAAGGAGAAAAGTCATATGATTATATTAACATTATTTATCAAATGGGAAAGCTATTGTCAAATTTCAGAAGTCTAAGCCAAAGAGAAGCTTCTTAGACAAGATAATAGAAGAGTATGGAAAACACAATAGTAACGGGCTAAAGTGACTCCCCTGGTGGCTCAGATGTAGAGTCTGCCTGCAGTGCGACCAAGACCTGGGGAGATGCCCTGGAGAAGGAAATGGCAATCCACTCCTATATTCTTGCTTGGAAAATCCCATGGATGGAGGAGCCTGCCAGGTTACAGTCCACGGGGTGACAAAGAGTTGGACATGACTGAGCAACACCAGACCATTCAGGGATGACCAAATCAAATCCCTTATGATTATACAGTGGAAGTGAGAAATAGATTTAAGGGACTAGATCTGATAGACAGTATCTGATGAACTATGGACGGAGGTTCATGACGTTGTACAGGAGACAGGGATCAAGACCATCTTCATGGAAAAGAAATGCAAAAAAAAGCAAAATGGCTGTCTGAGGAGGCCTTACAAATAGCTGCAAAAAGAAGAGAGATGAAAAGCAAAGGAGTAAAAGAAAGATATTTCCATTTGAATGCAGAGTTCCAAAGAATAGTAAGGAGAGATAAGAAAGCCTTCCTCAGCGATCAATGCAAAGAAATAGAGGGAAAAAACAGAATGGGAAAGATTAGAGACCTCTTCAAGAAAGTTAGAGATACCAAGGGAATATTTCATGCAAAGATGGGCTCGATAAAGGACAGAAATGGTCTGGACCTAACAGAAGCAGAAGATATTAAGAAGAGGTGGCAAGAATACACAGAAGAACTGTACAAAAAAGATCTTCATGACCTGGCTAATCATGATGGTGTGATCACTCACCTAGAGCCAGACATCCTGGAATGTGAAGTCAAGTAGGCCTTAGGAAGCATCACTATGAGCAAAGCTAATGGAGGTGATGGAATTCCAGTTGAGCTATTCCAAATCCTGAAAGATGATGCTATGAAAGTGCTGCACTCAATACGCCAGCAAATTTGGAAAACTCAGCAGTGGCCACAGGAC
>SJYA01002278.1:1153896-1238183 GCA_006410615.1 Neotragus moschatus | reverse complement strand
TATGGTTTTTCCAGTGGTTATGTATGGATGTGAGAGTTGGACTATGAAGAGAGTTGAGCTCCAAAGAATTGATGCTTTTGAACTGTAGTGCTGGAGAAGACTCTTGAGAGTCCCTTGGACTGCAAAGAGATCCAACCAGTCCATTCTAAAGGAGATCAGTCCTGGGTGTTCATTGGAAGGACTGATGCTGAGGCTGAAACTCCAGTACTTGGGCCACCTCATCCGAAGAGTTAACTCATTGGAAAAGACCCTGATGCTAGGAGGGATTGGGGACAGGAGGAGAAGTGGATGACAGAGGATGAGATGGCTGGATGGCATCACCGACTCAATGCACATGAGTTTGGGTGAACTCTGGGAGTTGGTGATGGACAGGGAGGCCTGGTGTGCTGCGATTCATGGGGTTGCAAAGAGTCAGACACGACTGAGCGACTTCACTTTAGGAAAGAGATCATTATCACCACTCTTATCCCAGATTAGATCAGTCTAGCTAATTTGGTAAGATGAGAAAATGGAACAAATGTTAGAAAGCAAAGGATCATTATTTACAAATCATATAATATGGATAGAGAAATTCTAACAAATAAGGTGATTAGACACAGGTTAAACAATTAAAAATCAATATACAAATATATATATATATGGGGAAACCTTGTATATAATAAAGACACTCATATTAAAGGGAAATGGATGCATTTACTAACAACTGTTGTTGGGACAACTGGCTGCCTTTTGGGAAGAAAGAAAACTAAATCCCCGTCTCATCTAAAAATAAACTGCAGATCAAAGAGCTCAACATTAAAAAAATAAAATTACAGGGACTTCCCTGGTAATCCAGTGGTTACTGCTGCTGCTAAGTCACTTCAGTCGTGTCCGACTCTGTGCGACCCCATAGACAGAAGCCCACCAGGCTCCCCCATCCCTGGGATTCTCCAGGCAAGAACACTGGAGTGGGTTGCCATTTCCTTCTCCAATGTATGAAAGTGAAAAATGAAAGTGAAGTCACTCAGTCGTGTCTGACTCTTAGCGACTCCATGGACTGCTGGCTACCAGGCTCCTCCGTCCATGGGATTTGCCAGGCAAGAGTACTGGAGTGGGGTGCCATTGCCTTCTCCAAATCCAGTGGTTAAGACTCTTCATTTCCACTACAGGGGCAATGGGTTTGACCCTGGTCATGCAATGTATTTGTCACACAATAAAGAGACAAAGGGTGAAAGTGAAAGTCACTCAGTGGTGTCCGTCTCTTTGTGACACCATGGACTGTAGCCCACCAAGCTCCTCTGTCCATGGAATTCTCCAGGCAAGAATACTGGAGTGGGTTGCCATTTCCTTCAGAGGATCTTCCTTGACCCAGGGATCAAACCCAGGTCTCTTGCATTGCAGGAAGACTCTTTACTGACTGAGCCACCAGGGAAATCACCCTGGTAAGCAATCACAGGAGTATGGGTTTGATCC
The DNA here is from genome assembly GCA_006410615.1 of Neotragus moschatus. NCBI lineage: Eukaryota > Metazoa > Chordata > Mammalia > Artiodactyla > Bovidae > Neotragus > Neotragus moschatus. Next base: position 1,236,731 of record SJYA01002278.1, on the reverse strand, counting down.
CTGGTCATACAGTGTATTTGTCACACAATAAAGAGACAAAGGGTAAATGTCTATAATATACAAAGAGCTCCTACAAGTCTATAAAACCCCCAACAACTTGGGAGAAATGAACAAAGAATGTGAACAGATATTTGATAGAAGAAATTCAGATGGCCACTAAACATAAGAAAAAAAGTTCAACTTCATTAATAGTAAAAGCACACAAAATAAATTTAGATACCATCATCATTAATTTTTTTTTGCCTCTCACATTGGTAATATGTGATTTGGTGAAGGTATTGGTTGGACTGTAAATTACTCCATTTTTAGAGAGAAATTTGGCAATGTTTGTAAAAACATAAAAAATGTGAACTCTGAGCAGTGTCACTTCTAGAATCCTATCCAACAAAAATCCAAGAGTATTTCAGCATGAAACTTTGGAACATCAAAACCAACATCAAAACTTTGGAAGCAGAAAAATGATTATCAATAGGGACATGAGACATTCAATCAATGGAATCTTATATAGCCATTATAAGGAGTGGAGTAACTTCTATGAGCTCACCCTGGAATATGTTTATGACATGTTCAGTTGTTTGACATTGTAGAATGATGTGCATCTTTGATCTCATTTCTGTAAAAATTAGGAAGTATGCACATGTGCATATATATATCTGCACATAAATTTACATCTGCATAGACATTAAAATGTCTTCAGCAAAGGTGGGGACTGAAATGTCAACAGTGGTTTCCTCTGTCTGAAGTGTGGGATTCTTTCTTTCCTTCTTTTGCTCATTCGTTCATTCAGCAAATTTGTTTAATGCCTACTACATGCTAAGCACTGTTTTAGGCACTGTGGATACAATAAATAAAATGGACAGAACCCCTATCCTCATGTAGCTTATGAATTCTCAGGTAGGAAGACAGACAAGAAATAAAAATTATAGCATTTCAGATGGTGATATGTGCTTTGAAGATAAATAAAGCAGAGAAGGAAGATGGAGAGGCGGTTTGAAATTTTATTTTATTTTTTAAGGTTATTACTTTATTTATTGGCCCCACAGCTTGCAGGATCTTACTTCCTTGACCAGGGATTAAACCCACACCCCCAACAGTGGAAGCATGGAGTCTTAACCACTGGATCACCAGGGAAGTCTCCAGTTTGTCATGTTATTTATTTCTTTAAAAAATATTTATTTATTTGGTGGCACCATCTTAGTTGCAGCAGGCAGGATCTTTGGTAGGGGCATATGGGATCTATTTCCCTGACCGGGGGTTGAACACAAGCTTCCTGCACTGGGAGGATGGAATCTTAGCCACTAGGCCACCAGGGAAGTCCCCCCAGTTTGCAACTTTAAATAAGGTGGATCAAAAGTGTAGAGGAAACTTTTCACCTCTCTACATATTTTTTGAAAATAAAAAGGTAGGATTGAATGTTTTTCTTATTATAAAAATGGTTTTCTGTATATTACAATAAACAGTATGAAAAGAAAAGCTTCTAACAGTGGAGTTTTTGACTTGGGAGTGTGGCATAACACTTGAGAATAATTTTTTTTTCTCCCCCATCTATTAAAAAAAAAATCACTCCTAAATGTTCATTCCTGACTGCAAAGGATAATTTACAATGTGTGAAATTCTGTTTCGCTTCCTCACTCACTGGATATATTATAGTAAGTCCCCTACATGTGAACCTCCAAGCTGTGAACTTACAAAGAGGAGAATGTGAAGACCTGATGGAATTGGCCAGGAGAAAGGACAGGAGGAGAGACAAGAGGAAGAAGAAGAACCAAAGAGATTTGTGACGCAGGAAATGGTAAGACAAGTTTGTTTCTTTGAGGAGGCACTTGGCTTTTGAGGCACCAGGTCTAAATGTAGAATGGTACACAAAATTTATAGCAGTCATTCAGAATGCAATCTGGTGCCACCATGTTATCTGTGATGAGAGGGGAAAAAAAAAAAGAGATACTACCCAAATGCTTGCTGCTCAGAAGAAAAGCTACAACAAACCTAGACAGTGTATTAAAAAGCAGAGACATTACTGTGCCGACAAAGGACTGTAGGGTCAAAGTTATGGTTTTTCCAGTAGTCATGTACAGATGTGAGAGTTGGACCATAAAGAAGGCTGAGCGCCAAAGAATTGATGCTTTCGAACTGTGGTGTTGGAAAAGACTCTTGAGAGTCTCTTGGACAGCAGGGAGATCAAACCAGTCAATCCTAAAGGAAATCAGCCCTGAATATTCACTGGGAGGACTGATGCTGAAGCTGAAGCTCCAATACTCTGGCCACCTGATATGAAGAGCCAACTCCTCAGAAAAGACCCCGATGCTGGGAAAGATTGAAGGCGGGAGGAGAAGGGGACGACAGAGGATGAGATGGTTGGATGGCATCACCGACTCAATGGACATGAGTTTGAGTGAACTATGGGAGATGGTGAAGGACAGGGAAACCTGGTGAGCTGCAGTCCGTGGGGTCGCAAAGAGTTGGACACGACTGAGTGACTGAACAACTACTGCCTAGACATTACTGGATTGTTTCTTCAAGAGAGTAGATAGAATTGAATTCAGCAAGGAACCNATGGGAGATGGTGAAGGACAGGGAAACCTGGTGAGCTGCAGTCCGTGGGGTCGCAAAGAGTTGGACACGACTGAGTGACTGAACAACTACTGCCTAGACATTACTGGATTGTTTCTTCAAGAGAGTAGATAGAATTGAATTCAGCAAGGAACCAGAACCTGTGCCATCAATGTCAGGTGTGAATCAAATTGCAGCTTGCCCTCTGTCTCCTATTGCTGATGACCCTTTAGCTCTACCATCTCCCACCTCTTGTCTCTCCTCCAGTCAGTAACTCTTGCTAGTTCACTCGATGCCAGCTCCTATATGCCAGCTGTTGTATTTTACTACTGTACTTTTTCAAGGTGCTATGACACTAAAAATATTTTATTTTTGTTTGTCTTTTTATGTGCACATTATTTGTGTGAAAAGTATTATAAACCATTACAATACTATATTACAGTACTATATAGCTGATTGTGTTAGTTAGGTACCTAGGCTAATTTTGTTGGACTTCAGAACAAATTGGGCTTACGAATGGGCTCTCAGAACTCATTCATACGTAGAGGACTTACTGTACTGGCATATCAATTGAGGTGTCATTTTTGTTATTTTCCCCCAAAGACTTGCTTTGTTAATTGTGTTTGCCTAAGGGCATTTAGAAATTAGTTTGCATTTCTGAGTACAAATCTACAGGGAAACCTGATAGAATGCGAATTGCTTATCTGTGTGGGGTAACCTCATTAATTCTATAGTAACCCTTATTTTATTAGCTTTCCCCATGAGAGAGCAAGTGACACAAGCTAAGGAATAAAAGTTAAGAATTTTGATGGCAGTTAATGTCAGCTAGATTAATTGCGAGTTCTTGGATGGAGGGACCAAATCTATGAATGATTTATTGAACCCCAGTTTTGTGCAAGGACCGTGGTGGATGAACTGGTGAGTTCTCAGAGTCTCTTCCCAGTCCGTCCCTTGGCCTCTCTATGAGACTTATTTTTTGGACTGTGCTGGATCTTCATTGCGGTGCGCAGGCCTTCTCTAATTTCAGTGAGCAGAGGCTATTCTCTAGTTGTGTATAGGGGCTTCTCATTGTGGCGACTTGTTGCAGAGCACTGGGCTCTAGAGTGGGCTTCAGTGGTTGTGAGACTTTTAAGGAGTATGGAGAAGAGGAGGTAGCCATGATCTGTCATCTACAGTCAGAAAAAAAAAAGGAGTATAGGCAGGACTGCCACAGGAAAGACTTGAAGTTAAACATGAGGAATACATTCTGGATATCTGCTTTGGTATCCATAGGAACAGTGATCTGAGTTGCTCCTTCTGGGATCAGGCCCTGAGTGATGCTGGGTCTAGATTCTGGGCTTAACAGGAGCCAGATGCATCTCCCCTAGGAAGGCTGTGAGGATTTGCCCCAGGTGATCCATCTTTCTTACCAAACAAGTCACTTCACTTTTTTCGCTCCCTGGTTTTCCCATTTGTCTTGCTGATCATTGAACCCAGGGTAGCCAAGGCAAAGCTGAAAGAAGATATAAGGAGCCATAGGAACCGCAGACATTCTTTATTCACAGTGGCAAGGCAGACATGCTTTACTCTCTAATGGCTGATTCAGCAGCAAGAACTCAATCACCCACAAGAGCTTTTCAGGCGGTGCTTATATAGGACAGCCAAGCAAGCACACCACAATGCACCAGATGGGTGCTCGCAGAGCCACACGTGACTTCAGCTGTAGGACACGAGTGGAGTGGGACGAGAGAGCCTGACCACCGCTACCTGGCCAACTGTTCTTTCCCTACACCATTGATGTAGTGGCCAGTGCTGGGCTTGTCCTAAACTTCCTCAGGAGGTTAAGGACATGTAAGAGAAAGGAAGATGTGCCCTTGTGAAAACAAAACTAAANGACGAGAGAGCCTGACCACCGCTACCTGGCCAACTGTTCTTTCCCTACACCATTGATGTAGTGGCCAGTGCTGGGCTTGTCCTAAACTTCCTCAGGAGGTTAAGGACATGTAAGAGAAAGGAAGATGTGCCCTTGTGAAAACAAAACTAAAGCCTTTGAAATTATACTAGCAGTAACCCTTCTGCTAGACAGGGTGTGTGGAGGGGCTACACATTATGTTACTTCTTCTTAAACAGACTATTTTAAATAGTTAAGACAGATATTATTATCCTCTTCTTGCAGACATGCAAACTGAGCCCTGAGCTCCAGTAAAAACATGGATAGTGTTCTCTTAATTCATGAGTAGCACGTGAGAGTCTTTTGTTTATTAAAGCCTGTAGGTTGATTATTGAGGAGGACCAGTGGAGGACCAGTGTATTATTCACCTGATGTTAATTATACTACTAAAAATGATGACAAAAAATTACCTTAGTTAATACACGTTACCGTCGATACTATGAATGATCCTTTCCTGCTCAGAAAGAAATTCCCCTCATGTCTAAATTCAGAATCCTCTTTTAAACTCACGGGGAACCGCCATCTACTATATTGGACTACATCTCCCATCATACAACGGGAAACGTGCAGAACGCCGCCGTGATTCGACGGGACCTTTAACCAATCTGACGCTAGGCTCTCATTCAGCGACCTATTGACTCCAGCTAGAGGCGGTACCCTCAGTTGCTAGGCTAGTACCCTTTCCGGAAGTGGTTGTTGGCCGCTGCAGGGCAACACCCCGGCGTCCCTGGAAGCGGGAGCCGGGGTGGTGCTGGGCAAGCCGCATAGAGCCAGGAGCTAGCGCCCTGGGCCTCCCGGGGTGGGGGCCAGGTGAGGACGCCCTCGAGGGAGAGGTTGGGTGGCGGGGAACGGAGGGAAGCGGGAGAATCGAGGCACATTCATGTGCCACCCAGCGGGATGTGCACGAGTGTGGGCGGGAACTGAAGGAAGAAGTGAGGATGGAGCGGCCTGATCAGTGCGGCTGTGTCCAAAATCTGAGTGGCGGAAGGGCTTGGCTGGAGTGCTGGCGGGGCAGTGAAAGCAGGCCCTGGGCCACGAGTGTCAGCTGGCGGGGCCTCTAGCTTGTTTGTCTTGTTTACAGTTTTTGTGTAAGGCCGGCCTTCTAAACCCTGCTTGAGTACTTCTCTCTTGGGAAAGCTTCTCCCATGTTCGAATCCGGGCAGGCCCAACCTTCTGCCGTCTTTTGGTCAGCTGGGGAAGATAGTAAGTGTTTAGCTTTTTTCTTTCCTTGCATTAATTAAAAAGTCCACCTTCTCCCTCTGGAACTGCCCTCCTCACTTGCCTTCTACGACTCCTTTCTGGTTTCCTAGCCCCCACCCCGATCAGCCTTTGCAAGCCCCTCCTTTCTACCCACTACATTCCGTCTTGGGGCTATTTCACCCAGAGTTTCGCTTACCATCTATTTACGGTTACTCCCCAATTGGCTCCCATCAGACCTCTTTTCTTGAGGTCCACTTGCTTACTGATCATCCCCAGCTGAATGCTGACCCAGCCTTCTTGGTCCCTCAGATCTGTTCCTCCTTTGTAGCTCCTGTCTCAGTGAAGGACTTCACCCCTTCACTCACACAGCCACATCTGCACTTGTAATTCATTCATCTAGAATATGCTGCAAACATTTGTTGGACATTTCCTATATCTAGGCAGTATGCTAGGTGGGGCTATTGGGCAAGGCATAGCGATGAACAGATGATCACAATATACTGGCCTAAGTGCTGATTGTCCTCTTGTTTCTCCCTCACTTACTGGAGACATCAGGTACTACTATTCTCACTCCTACAACACCTAGAATCTGGCCCTTTTCATTCTCACAGCTACTGACTTCGTTTATCATTTCTTGCCTGTGTTTTCAGGATAACTTTCTAAATGCTCTCTCTGCTTCTGTTCTTGCCCTTCTCCAATTAGTTTTACACAGCTGTCAGAATCATCTCTCTAAACTACAGATCTGATCAGGCCAGTCTCCTTTGTGAAATCCTGTGATGGCTCCTTGTTATGTCAAGATGCAGCCACAATCCTCCCAAGCCATTTATCACGTGTCCCTTGCCTTCCACTGTACGTCTTTCTCCTGCCATTGTCCCTTGTGCGCTGGTCACCCTGCTTGAACTATTATAAAGAAAGTTCAGCACCGAAAAAGATAATATTTCCTGGAGAAGGCTCTGAGGAAAACATGGAAGACAGTAGAGTTGATTATGCAGTGGTGATGAGCACAGAGGCTTCCCTAGTGCCTCAGTGGTAAAGGATCTCTCTGCTGATGTAGGAGACGTGGGTTTGATCCCTGGGTCTGGAAGATTCCCTGGAGAAGGAAATGGCAACCCAGTCCACTTTTCTTGCCTGGGAAATACCATAGAGAGGGGAACCTGGCGGGCTACAGTCTATGGGGTCACAAAACAGTCAGACACGACTTCATGACTAAGCAAAAACAACAAATGAGCACAGATTTGGGAACATCTTTGGCTTTGAATCCCAGCCCTGCCACTTACCAGCTGGGCAAGTTGCCTCAGTTCCTTTATCTGTAAAATGGGGGTAGTAACTAGGTCTAAAAGGGTGTTTTTTAAGAGCTCAAGGCTTTGGAGTCAGATAGACATGGACGCATGCATGTTCTGCTGTGCCACCTACTAGCTGTGAAGCCTTGAGCAAGTTAAAGTATTCTTAAATTTGCTTATCCTCAGATTACTTTTTTGAAAAGTAAGAGATTATAAAAATCTCTGTTTAGCAGAGAGGATGTGGTGAGATGATGTATACACAGCACTAGTACAGTTCTGGGAGCATAGAAGGTATTCAGTGAATATAAGCTTTTGTTGTCTTCATTAGTTCTCTGCACCTGCCACATACTCTCTTCTGCCTCTTTGCCTTTGTACAAGCTGTGTCTTTTGCCTCCAGATAACCTTACTCCCTCATCCTGATGAGCTCCTGCTTAAGTTTCAAAAGCCATCTTGATGGTCCTCGGCAGTGTTTTTCCTGATCTCCCAAAGTAAGGTAGGTTGCCCTTGCCTCTGTGTCCTGTTGTATTTTCTGTTACTTCCCTTAATGCTCTTAACACACTGCATAATCGTGTGTTTACATATTTGGCTTCACAGCTAGCTTGAGCTGAAGCCAGCTTTGTAGCCCTGACAGCACAGTGCCTGACCACTCAATCAATAGGTGGTTATTGGATGTCTGAATGGCCTTAATTTATATTCCGCGGTGCTAGATCTGTCCTCTGGAGCAATGTAGACTATGCCTTTTAAATAAGTGAATGGTGAGATGGTTGGATGGCATCACCAACTGAAGGGTTGTGAGTTTGAGCAAACTCCAGGAGGTGGGGAAGGATGGGGCAGCCTGGCGTGCTGCAGTTCATACGGTTGCAAAGAGTCGGACACGGCTTACTGACTGAACAACAATAATAACTAACTGTTATTGAGATTTTACTATGTTTTGAGTATTTTACATGCACTGAGTCACTTAATCCTCATAACCCTTCTGGATAGACTTTGTTGTTATCCCCGTTTTACAGGTGAGGAAACTGAGGCAACTTGCCCAGGTGGTAAGTGATAGAGCTGGAATTCAAAGCCAAGAATGTTCCCAAGCCTGTGCTCATTACCACTACCTAATCAGCTCTAATGCCTTCAGCATTCTCCCCAGTGCCTTCTCCAGTAAATCTTCTCTTTTCTGATAGTGAACTTTCCTTATAATTGTTCAAGCAGGGTGGAAGAAATGATACTCAGGGAACCCTAAGTAAGAATATGCCTGTGTGTGCTCGCTGAGTATGCAGGTGTGCAGCACTTTTTGGCTTTGCCTGTTAAATTAGACCACATGCCTGGGAAGGTAACCACGACGTGGGGAGACTGGGAACCAGTGGTATATGCTGAAGGGAAGGGAGCTGGGAAAACTTGACTTGGAGTAGAGAGGCCTTGGGTGCTCTGTGGGCCCAGAGGGTGGAACAGGACAAATTGGAGGAAGTTTCTTAGAAACAGATTTTGGCTTAAGGTGAAAGAGACCGTTTACTAGTTAATGATCCAACTGTGGAATTGGCAGTAATATCAGTAATACTGCTAAATTTATTTAACATATTTTGTGTATCAGGGACTGTGCTAGGTACAAGTATTGTTTCATCTTCAGCCTTGTGAAGTAGATGATCATGGCTGTATGAGTTATGCACATGAGGTTATTAAGGCTTAGAGAAGGGGAAGTACCTTGCCTAAGGTCAAACAGCTGGTAAGCAAGGGAGATGGGATTTAACTCGCCTGTTTCTGGCCCCCGAACTGGTGCTTTGACTATTAATGCCATCTGACACAAAGCACAGAGGAAAAATTTGGCATGGGAAGGGTAGTTGGACCAAAGCTCTTGGGGTTTTCTTCTGGCTTTTTAGATTCCTCGGTTGTCTGTTGGTGGTTTAGAGCAGTGACCGGGCTTCTACCTTTCCATAGCTTATTTTAAGCTTGGTTGCAAAATGCAAAAGGAGGCAGAGGCATGACCTCAGACATCTTTGGTTTAACAGGAGAGAGAGAACACATTCCTATGAAAAACGTCATGTGGAAAATAATATGCTGTGAGCACAAGCAAACCTGTGTGCTTTGTGCTGAAGTGGTTGTAAGTTGACAGGAGAGGCTGAGGTTAGTCAGGGAGGGTTTCCTGGAGGAGGTATATGAGCCATTTCTTTTTTTTTTTTTTTTTTTGGCTACATTCTGGGATTGGCAGGAGATGGATGAGGACAGTTGGGTGAGCCTCCCCCAAAGCTCTGTGGCTCACAGTGAGTGCCAGCCTTGCTGGCATGTCCATGTCATCAGGTTTCATCTGCTCGGTTGGTAAGTGCTGCAGGGAGTGCAGTGTTGATGGTCCGGAAGCCTCGTGAGGGTGCCAGGGTTGACAGCGCTGTCCCTCAGGGTCTCAGGCTTGGTGGGAAACGTTAGGACACCTGTCGTGTGTTTGCTGAAGCTGACCCAGGGCTGCTTTCTTAGACCTCTCATCTTACCCCCTCTTGCCCAGGTTATCATCAGCTCTCGTCTAGATTGGCTCATAGTTTCCTCCCTAATCTCTCTGCAGCTACTCTGATTTTCTTCTTTGCAACCTGGCCTTCGTTCCTGTCTGTATTTCCAGTGGCTCCTGGAGTAACCTCTTTCAAAATGTGTATCTGGAAACACCTTTCCTCACTTCCAGCTCTCTGGACCTTCCAGGCCAAGTTCCCAGTGTGGCCTGGCTGCCACCCACCTGCCCAGCATCGTCTCCGACAACCCTTCTCCTTGTTTAGTGTTCTTTCCTATTGGAGGCCCTTTGCACCTGCTGCTGCTTGTGTTAGAACACCTTTTCCTCCTCTCTTTGTCTGGCGACTACCTATTCATTCTTCACTTCTCAGCACGGGCTTCATCTAAACCAGGCACATTTCCTTCAGAGCTCTTCCCCAGTTAAAACTATATACTTTCCTATGACTGGTTTGTCTCCTTGCCTCACTAGACCAGTTCCAGGGGAGTAGCAGCTGAATCTGTTTTTAATTGCCTCTCCAGTGCCCAGCAATAAATAAATATTGGATTGGCCAAAAAGTTCATTTGGGTTTTTCTGTAGGATATTAAGGGAAAATCCAAACACACATTTTGGGCCAACCCAGTATTTCTGGAATGAGTCCATGTTCTCCAGCTGCCATTGAACGAATATGGTTTCTCTTCCACTACCTTCCTCAGTCCTGCAACTCCTGTTGTTTTTGCCCTGTCCTTGCCTACCTCCTTCCTGAAGCCAGGAAATAGACCACCCACATTTTAATTTTTTTTCCGGCAGAAGATTTGTTTGACATTTGAGTGATTCAGGAATTTAGATTTTCCACATTCTTCCCGAACTTTATAAATAGTTAAACACAGACAGTTTTGTAAGTAGCTAATGAGGCATTTTGCCAGGAAGACAAGAGATTTTACCTGCCCCCTCTTTCTGGAGATGGCATGTGTCTAGGGATAGGGAAGTCTGTTAAAGGCAGAACTTCTCAGATTCCTTGAGTGAGTTGGTGCACTGCCTTGTAGAGATCACTGCCTGTTGAATAAGGTACAGCCTGATGTTCAGGCCATTGTGAGTACTCCACCCCCAGAGATCCTTTCCCCTCTTCTTTCCCTCTCCTCCCTGACTCAGAGGATTAAAGACTGAGATCTCTTTAAGCCTCCAGCCTGTGGACCACATTCTACTGCTCTGGTTCTTGGTATTTCCTGCTTTGCTTTTTCCACGTCGGGGCCCTACTTATGGCAGACTGTGTGTGTGGGGGCATTACAAGCATTACATCCACACGTGTTACGTGTTCTTAGGGGAGGGAGAGAGCGTCTCACTTGGGCTTAAGTACTGCAGGGAAGAATGCTGCTTTCTTTAGCCTTTCTTCCTGAGGCACTAAGATACTGCTTGGAGGTGTCGTGGTGGGAATGAGGGGTGGCAGAAGGCTGGCTCCGTTGGGTCCAGTGATGGACAAAGGGAAATATCTTTTTTAAAAGGCATTTTTATACATTTTTGGCTGTGCTGAGTCTTCTTTGCTACACCTGGGCTTTCTCCCGTTGTGATGAGCAGGGGCTACTCTACGTTGCAGTGTGTGGGCTTCTCATTGCCGTGGCTCCTGTTGCGGGGAATGGGCTCTAGGGCACGTGGTCTTCAGTGGTTGTGGCCCTTGGGCTTAGTTGCCCCGTGGCATGTGGGATCTTGCCAGACCAGGGGGTCGAACCTGTGTCCCTGGCATTGGCAGGTGGATTCTTCTCCACTGTACCACCAGGGAAGTCTGGGAACCATCTTTTGTGAGCCCTAAGGCAAGACACCTCTCTTGTCCATCTCTCACCTTCCAGGGTGCAGTGAGGGCCACAGAATGGTCCTTCAGCGATCCTTTGTGTTTATCAGGGGCCCTCCTCCAGGGATCTTGGAGCAGATTCAGAGTCACCGACCTGGCTGTTTGCTGAGCGTTCTTCACGAGCTGTATCCCAGCCTCGTTTCTGTTGACCAGGTCTTTCTGCTCACTCCCCTGCTGCGAGGGCTGTGTCATGCTCGCCGCCCCATGTGAACAGTGCCTGTTTCTGAAGAGGCGGCTGCAGAAGACGTCAGATTGTTCCTCCAGGCTCCTCCCTTTGGTCACAGTGGGGTGGCTGACGCTGCCCCAGTGGGGGGAGCCCTATGAAAGGCTGTCTGCAGGCGCTACAGGCTGACTTGTCCAGGCGTCGTCAGGCTTCAGTGTGTGAGCTCCCACAGGGAGCTGTGTCACAGGTGCTGTGACCTGGGGTCCTCAGGTTGTTGAAGGAGCAGGGATGTGAAGGGAGGAACAGGTGTGGAACCGCACCAGCTGTCAGTTGGAAGAATGTGATACTGCCACTTCCCTGAGCTAGAAACCTTGCTTTCAGGTTGGGTTCCTTTCCACTCTTCTGCCCCTGCCCCACCCCCATCTTGGTCCTGTTGATAATTTAGGTGAACAGGTGTCGGATTCATGATCTCCGAAGAAGATTTAACTTGGGGACCAGGGACCAGGAACTTTTGTGTAGCAGAGTTTTACTGAAGTGAAAAGGGACTTTGAAAGCTTGTGACAGAGACATCAGAAGGGGGATAGAGAAAGCCCCCTCCTTGCTAGTCTATGCAAGGGGGTTATATACTTTTTAAAATTAGTTATTACAATAAATCAGAAGAATGTCTCAATGTTGTAAGGATCTTACTAGACCCACTCCCATAATTTACATTTTAAGATAACAGGATTAGCCAGAAGGTTTTCAGGAAGGAGAAACTGTCCTCAAGCAGGCAAGCAGGATACATTGATATATAATTCTTAGTTACAGAGTTTAAACTGAGGTGTGTGTTGTCTAATCATCAGTTCCAGGCTTAAAGAAAAAGTGTTTTAGGTGCCTAAGACTAAGGAATGTAGAGAAAAAAAGGTGTTTGTCCTTTCTTCCTCCTTGAGAATTCCAGACCCCTATCTCCTCCTCAAGAGCCCCAGACCCCCCGACCCCCCTCTCCTCCTCAGGAACCCCAGGCTTCCTATCAACCTGCCTAGGAGTTGACTCTCTCACGTTAAACCTAACATCACCTCGTCCCTTGTGTCTGTACCTTTTTCTCCATTCCCACTGCTTCTGCCCTAGTTTAAGCCCTCATCATCTTTCCCAGGGACTGTAGCCTGTTTAGTGATTTTCCTGATGCTAGTCTCTCATCTCTCCAATCTGGCCAGGACACTCCTGCCGAAGTTCTCATCTTGAACAAAAAGGCCACTCTGTGTCACTTTCTCCCACCAAAGCCCTCAGTGACTCCCCTCTGCTGCAGGGCAGAGTCGAGGCCTTTCAGCATCGTCCACCAAGCTCTTCGTGACTGTGACCGGGCCTGGCTTCCCCGCGGTCCCTGCCATGTGCACTGGCATTGGTGCTGCGTAATGGCTTGCCTCAAAGGCTGTTCCCTCTGCCTGGGTTCTTCTCTCTGTCCTCAGAACTCTTGTCAGCCTTCTGTACCCAGTTCCTTAACAAAGTCTTCCTTCATCCCTGTACTGGGAGTGTGTGACTTCTTCCTTAATACTCCCCAGAGCAGGATTTTTTTTTTCTCTTCTGCCTGCTACTTCTGGTGAAGCTGTGTGCCTGCCTCCACTAGACTGTAAGCCCCCTGAGGGCTTTGCTGAATGTCAGTAGGAATGTGCAAATAGGGCCACATGTTGAGACAGCCTGAGCGCACTGGGGGATATTGGTGTATAGGGGTGCGTGTGCTGCCAGTTATTTTGGTGTTTAGGGTTTTCTAGCAGGGGTCATAGACTGTTAGTTGTTACTCGTCTTTGTGAGCAAATGTGTGAAGTCAAAGCCTTGAGAGTTGGGTTTGCAGAACTTTTGTGGTCCATGGAGTCTTCAGCAAGGCTTTGGGGGAGGTGTGTTTCCAGGAATGTTCCCGGGTACAGAGCCTATAAGGCTTGTAAGTTCTGAGCTGTTGGTTCCCCGCTCCACTCTCCCCAGTGTCTGGAAAAACCTCCTTTCTGGCCCAACTGGCCTGCAGGGGTTGGGCTGCCCAGGTGCCCCAAGACCAGCTTCACCTTCTCCCCTTCTAAGCTGGGGCACTGATTTTTCTCTTTGGGTTGGGGGATCTAGGCGTTGGAGCCCAGACTGATCATGGCCAGCAGACCCATCCGCATAGGAGACCAGCTGGTTCTGGAGGAAGACTATGATGAAAACTACATCCCCAGCGAGCATGGTAAGAGGCCCCGGGGGTGTCGTGATAGTTCTGTGAGGGTAATTGCTTCTGATTTAATTTTCGTCCTTCTAGTGCAGAGAAGGGAACATGCACAGGGCTGCTCAGTATATTTGGGTTACATCCGGGGCTGGCTTCACTTGACCTGTAGCGTGCTTTTGTAAATAAAGTTTTATTAGAAAACGGCTACAATTCCTTGTTTATGTGTTGTTTATGGCTGTTTTCACACTGTAAGGGCAGTATTGAGTTGTGACAAGAGACTGTACAGCCCACAGAACCTGAAATATTTACCGTTTGGTCTTTTATGGAAAAAGTTTGGTGACCTCGGGTCAGATCAGTGATTAATTTTAAATGAAAGTATGGTTAAGAAGTGAAGTGAAGTTGCTTAGTCATGTTCGACTCTTTGTGACCCCATGGACTGTAGCCTACTACGCTCCTCTGTCCATGGGATTTTCCAGACAAAGGTACTGGAGTGGGGTGCTATTTCCTTCTCCAGAGGATCTTCCTGACCCAGGGATCGAACCCAGGTCTCCTGCACTGTAGGCAGACGCTTTACCATCTGAGTCACCAGTTCAGTTCAATAAGTTATGGTTAAGAAGATATCATAAAATACAATATGTCCTGAGGCTAGGGGAAACTTAGTTTCTTAAAGTGTGTTAGTCACTCAGCCTGTCCAACTCTTTGCAACCCATGGACTGTAGCCCTCCAGGCTCCTCTGTCCTGAAATTTTCCAGGCAAGAATATTGGAGTGGGTTTCCATGCCCTACTCCAGGGGATCTTCCCAACCTAGGGATTGAACCCGGGTCTCCTGCACTGCAGGCGGACTCTACAGTCTGAGCCATCAGGAAGTGGTTGTGTTTTTTTAAAACAATAGCATTATTAGTAACAATAACAACAATTTATTGAGTGCTACCACGTGCCAGTCTCTCTACAAAAGAACTTTACATGTTATTTCCTTTTCAATCCTCGTAGCCACTCCATGATTGAGGTGCTATTATTATCCCATTTTACAGATGAGGAAATCAAGGCACCAAAAGGTTAAGTCACTGCCCAGTAGTCACACAGTTTACTACAGGGCAGTGAGGATCCACATCCAGGTCTTCTAGTTCCAGGGCCCTCACTGTGAAACACTAGGCTATTTTGATGGGTGAAGATTTCTTTGACTTTCTCCTGAGTTGCAGACCTGGACACACAGATTTTGCTTATAGCTCAGATGGTTTGTGAGCCAGTTTTGGGGAAGAACTATTGGATCTGTGGATCCCACATTAGGATAGGATACGATTTGTTACAGCATAGGATTATTATTTGCTTGCCATGTAGAAATTTAAATTAAAAAAATTTTTTTGGCCACTCTGTGTGACACCTGGGATCTTGGTTCCCAACCAAGGACTGAACCTGCACCCCTGCAATGGAAGCACGAGGTCTTAACCACAGGATCGCCAGGGGAGTCCCACCATGTAGAAATTTGTAATCTTTGTGTTAAATTTATAAGTCAGTTCTCATATGGCCCCTGAATTTTGATCATAGTTAGAAAAGCTCCCGTGCTCTCAGGTTTTCCTTGGGTTCGTCTCCACACCGTTCACTGAATAGCTCATCCTTTGCCCACTGGTTGAGTGGCGTGTGTGTACGAGGGTCTACTTTCTCTCCTATTCTTTGAGGCTGTCTGTTCATACAGAGCTGTGCTCTGAATTACCGAGGCTTGGTTATAAGCCTTCCAGTGTCTAGTAAGGCCAAAATGCCCTTCTTCTTTCAAAGTTTTCTTGGTTATCTTGTCTGCTTTATCTCCCCATAGACTTTATAATCACCCTGTCTTTCTGTGGAGGGCTGTGTATTGGGGAATTGTTAGAAAAAAATTATAGAGAAAATTGTGTTAAATTTATGAATGAGCCTGTGGAGGGTTGCCATCGCTGTGCAGTTAAGTTACGCATCCAGGTCAACCTGGGGGTTCCTGTCAAAGAACGTCTATTCCTTTCCATTTGTATCTTCTTTTGTTTTCTTCAGGGATAACTGGAGTTTTCTTCATTTTGATTTTGTACACTTCTTGCTCAGTTTGTGTCTTTTTTTGGGGGGTGATGCTGTGCTATGTGGTATGTGGGATCTTAGTTCCTCAACCAGGGATTGAACCCATATCTCCTGCTTTGAAAGTATGGAGTCTTAACCACTGATCATCAGGGAAGTCCCCTCAGTTTATTTCTTAAATATTTTATTCTTTTTGGTTTGCTACTGTGAGAGGGGTCTAACTTTTTTTCAGGATTTTTATTAAAAAACCTCTCTTCTGCTCAGTCACATGCAGACATCCTGAGTCCGAGCCCCCGTTTTCTGTTCCTGGGCTTGCAGTCGCTTCCTAGTCTGCCTCCCTGCTTGTCCTCCTCCGCCTCCAGTCTGTGCTCCACTTAGTGCCAGAGTGAACTCGCAGTGTGAAGCAGATCCTATCAGGGCTCTGCTTTTCATAATCTTCCATATAGTCTTGCGTTGTACTCAGCACAGTGCCCTTAGTGGGATGTGCAGGACTCTGTGTGACCCGGCCCTGCCTCCTGGCCAGGCTGACTCAGTGCCTGCCTTTCCCTCCATTTGCTGGTCGCATGGCATTTCTGACTATCCCCAGACAGGTCAGGCTGCTGCGTGCTGCAGGCCCTTTGCATCTGCTCTTCTGCCCAAGAGGTCTTTTCTCGGTGTTTTGCACACTTGGTTTCTTTGTTTCCCACAGAATTGGTTAAGCGTCAGCATTCTGGGAGATTTTTGGACCACTCATTCTAAAGGAGTGCCCCTCTACCTCGACGCTCTCAGTCTCATACCTCACTTACTGCCTTCATTATGTTTATTAGAAGCTTTAATTCCTTGTATATTTATCTGTTTATGTCATTACTGGCTGTTTCTTCTACCAGCGTGTAAGCTCCATAAGGACAGAGGCCATTTCTCTTGTAGTCTTGGCACATGGTGACTGGCACATAGAAGGCACTCAGAAGATATTTGTGAAATTAATGAACACACAGTCCTTGGCTAGCTACATTTCAGCTGGTCCTTTTTGCCTTTCCTAGTCCCTGGGTATGTCAGCATCCAAAATCCTCCACTGAGATGACCCACAAAGTGAAAGTCACTCAGCTGTGTCTAACTTTTTGCAACCCCATGGACTATAGAGTCCATGGAATTCTCCAAGCGGAGTGGATAGCCTTTCCCTTCTTTAGGGGATCTTCCTAAACCAGGGATTGAACCCAGGTCTCCTACATTGCAGGTGGATTCTTTACTATTTGAGCCACAAGGGAAGCCCAGGAATACTGGAATGGGTAGCCTATCCCTTCTCCAGTGGATCTTCCTGACCCAGGAATCAAATGGGTCTCCTGCATTGCAGGCGGATCCTTTACCAGCTGAGCTTCCAGGGAAGCCCAAAAAGGACAGGATAAAGGGTAGAGGCGAGCAGCCAGATGAAGAGGTACATAGGGCAAGACCTGAGAGGGTCCCAGGTGCTGGAGCTCCTGTCCTGGTGGAGCTGGGATGTGACACTCCACTGGCACATGGAAGTGTCAGGAGCTCTCTGAACCCGAGTTTAGGGATTTTTATGGAGGCTTCATCATGTAGGTATGATCGCCTACTAACTCATTTTATAGCCTCTCCCTAGAGAATGGAGGCGATGAGACTGACAGTTCCAAGCTTCTACTCATGACTGGTCTTCCTGGTGACCAGGTTGCACCCAGGAGCCCACCCAGAGTCGCCTCATTGGGACGGAAGACCCTCCCATCACTCGGAAAGTGGCACAAGATGTAGGAGCTCAGTGTCAGGAACTGGGGCCAGAGACCAAATGTTAGCTGGAACAGGGGCAGAGACCAATATATCGCTCTCATTATCTCCCAAGACTGATTGTGATTTTTCCTTCTTTGTACCCACTCCCTCCCACCCCCACCTCTCTTACCTTGCCACCTCCCTGCCCCTCCTTGCAGAAATTCTTGAATTTGCCAGAGAGATTGGTATTGATCCCATAAAGGAACCACAGCTGATGTGGCTGGCGCGGGAGGGCATTGTGGCCCCACTGCCTGTGGAGTGGAAACCATGGTGAGTTCAGTGTGGATGTGGCCCTCTGGCTTGGCCTGTGTGGCAGAGGGAGGAGGTCAGCTTTAACTGGCTAGCTTTTTTTTTTAATGTTCATTTTAATTTATTTATTTGGCTGTATCAGGTCTTAGTTGTGGGTCTTTAATCTTAGTTGTGGCATGTGGGATCTGGTTCCTTGACCAGGGATTGAATCTGGGCTCCCCGCATTGGGAGCATGGAGTCTTAGCCACTGGACCACCAGGGAAATCCTTTGGCCACCTTTTGAAGCCTGTCCTGCCTAGAATTGGAAACAGCAGTGGGCCAGCCCTCTGCTGGGCTGCTTGATGCTTTGGGCCAGAGCCCAGGTTACCTTTCTTTTCTCTCCCAAAAAATGTTCAAATTACTGCACAGTTACACTCATTTCATATGCTAGCAAAATAATGCTCAAAATTCTCCAAGCTAGGCTTCAACAGTACATGAACCAAGAACTTCCACTTGTTCAAACTGGATTTAGAAAAGGCAGAGGAACCAGAGATCAAATTGCCAACATCTGTTGGATCATAGGAAAGGTAAGAGAATTCCAGAAAAAATATCTACTTCATTGACTACACTAAAACCTTTGACTGTGTGGATCACAAAAAACTGTGGAAAATTCTTAGCGATGGGAAAACCAGACCACCTTACCTGCCTCCTGAGAAACCTGTGTGCAGTTCAAGAAGCAACAATTAGAACTGGACGTGGGACTGTGGACTGTTCCACATTGGAAAAGGAGTACGTCAAGGCTGTACATTGTTACCCTGCTTGTTCAACTTACATGCAGAGTACATCATGCGAAATGCTGGGCTGGATGAAGCACAAGCTGGAATCAAGATTGCCGGGAAAAATATCAATAATCTCAGATATGCAGATGATACCACTCTTACGGAAGAAAACAAAGAGGAACTAAAGAACCTCTTGATGAAAGTGAAAGAGGAGAGTGAAAGAGCTGGTTTGAAATTCAGTATTCAAAAAAAGATCATGGCATCTGGTCCCATCAATTCAGTTCAGTCGCTCAGTCGTGTCCGACTCTTTGTGACCCTGTGGACTGCAGCATGCCATGGACCTCCGTGTCCATCACCAACTCCCAGAGCTTACTCAAATTCATGTCCATCGCGTTGGTAATGCCATCCAACCATCTCATCCTCTGTCGACCCCTTCTCCTCCCGCCTTCAATCTTTCCCAGCATCAGGATCTTTTCCAATGAGTCACTTCTTCGCTCAGGTGACCAAAGTATTGGAGCTTCAGCATCAGTCCTTCCAGTGAATATTCAGCACTGATTTCCTTTAGTATTGATTGGTTTGATCTCCTTGCAGTCCACGGGACTCTCAACACCACAGTTAGGAGCATCAGTTCTTCGACACTCAGCTTTCTTTATAGTCCAGCTCTCACATCCATACATGACTACTGGAAAAACCATAGCTTTGACTAGATGGACTTTTGTTGGCAACTAATGTCTCTGCTTTTTAATATGCTGTGTAGGTTGGTCATAGCTTTTCTTCTAAGGAGCAAGCATCTTTTAATTTCATGGCTGCAGTCACCATCTGCAATGATTTTGGAGCCCAAGAAAACAGTCTCTCACAGTTTCCATTGTTTCCCTATCTGTTTGCCATGAAGTGATGGGACCAGATGCCATGATCTTAGTTTTCTGAATGTTGAGTTTTAAGCCAACTTTTTCACTCCCCTCTTTCACTCTCATCAAGAGGCTCTTTAGTTCTTCACTTTCTACCATAAGGGTGGTGTCATCTGCATATCTGAGGTTATTGATATTTCTCTCAACAATCTTGATTCCATCCTGTGCTTCATCCAGCTTGGCATTTCGAATGATGTACTCTGCATACAAGTTAAATAAGCAGGGTGACAATATACAGCCTTGATGTACTCCTTTCCCAATTTGGAACCAGTCTGTTGTTCCATGTCCAGTCTGTTGCTTCTTGACCTGCATACAGATTCTCAAGAGGCAGGTCAAGTGGTCTGGCATTCCCATCTGTTTACAAATTTTCCACAGTTTGTTGTGATCTGTACAGTCAAAGGCTTTGGCATGATCAATAAAGCAAAAGTAGATGTTTTTTGGAACTCTCTTGCTTTTTCGATGATCCAGCGGAAGCCAGTCCCATCACTTCATGGTAAATAGATGAGGAAACAATGGGAACAGTGAGAAACTTTATTTTCTTGGGTTCCAAAATCACTGCAGATGGTGATTGCAGCCATGAAATTAAAAGACGCTTGCTCCTTGGAAGAAAAGCTATGCCAAATCTCAGCAGTGCGTTAAAGAGACATTACTTTGCTGACAAAGGTCCGTATAGTCAAAGCTATGGTTTTTCCAGTAGTCGTGTACTGATGTGAGAGTTGGACCATAAAGAAGGCTGAGCACTGAAGAACTGATGCTTTCGAACTGTGACGTTGGAGAAAAACTGTGATGTTGGAGAGTCCTGTGGACTGCAAGGAGATCAAACCAGTTAATCCTAAAGGAAATCAACCCTGAATATTCATTGGAAGGACTGATGCTGAAGCTCCTGTACTCTGGCCGCCTGATGTGAGGAACTGACTCATTAGAAAAGACCCTGATGCTGAGAAAGATTGAAGGCAGGAGGAGAAGGGGCAAGAGAGAATGAGATGGCTGGATGGCATCACCGATTCAATGGACATGAGTTTCAGCAAACTCTGAAAGATGATGAAGGACAGGGAAGCCTGGTGTGCTGCAATCCATGGAGTTGCAGAGTTGGACATGACTGAGCGACTGAACAACAGCAACCAGGTTACCTTTCTGGTCCCGGAGGGTCTCAGTGCAGACTTCCAGGGTCCCAGGATCTCAGCTGCTGCCCTGCATCAAGCCCTCGAGCGCCACCATCTGTTTCAGCACATGGAGGAGGTGTCACTGTTATTCTTTGCTGACTGAGATGGAGAGTGACAATACTGGGACCTCATCAGTGTGTCCAGAGTGGATGCCGGTGTTGGAGAGGTTTGCGTGCGGCGACACAGACCGGCAGCGGTTCTGTCTCCCTGGACTGCCCAACCCTGGACTGTGTTCATGAATGGGTCCAGGTTTCCAGTTTCAGTGTGAGCTCTGAATTGTGAGGAACAGGCATTCACTTAGGTCATCTCGGGTGAACAGAGGTCGACGGTGAGGATCAGACTGGCTAAAGTGGGGCAGCCACTGCCATCCACCTCTGTCACCCCCCTCCTCCCCCCAAACCAGGATTTTCATTCTTGGAGACCCAGCTCTGTCTTCCTCGTGTACACAGAGCTCTCTCCACGCTGCCTCCCTACAGTAAGCGACTTGAGTTTTGTACCAAAGGATGGGATTTCCTTTGTCCCACGCTAGCCCTCAGATGTCCTGGAGGGGTCGTGTCTTCTGCTGGGATTGTGCAGTTGTGTTTACAGGGTGTGAAGAGTCTCTTCTTTCCTGAACCACTGAATGCATTGGCTATGCTTCAGAATGACTGCAACTGTAGCCTCACTCATCGCCGCCTCAGAGGCCTAATCCTTCCAGCTTCTTCTTGCACGGCAGGTTCCCTGTTCTCTGGACCTTTTTAGCCACTTTTCTTTGGACCTTCTCCAGTTTATGACATCTTTCTTGTAGGAAAGCCGTCAGCACTGTGCATGGTATTCCAGGTGCTGGGGCTTCATGGTTGTATTTGTAGGGTAGTGGTTTCTGTTGGTCTCCAGTATCCATCATGTTAGCCACATTTGCCTCATCACTAATCTCTTTATTCTTTTTCTTTCTAAAAAAAAAAAAAATGTATTTATTTGGCTGTGCTGGGTCTTAGTTGCGGCACGTGGGATCTTTATTGCTACATGCGAACTCTTAGTTGAGGCATGTGGGATCTAGTTCCCTGACCAGGAATTGAACCCAGGCCCCCTGCACTTAGCTTCCCTGGTGGCTCAGAGGGTAAAGTGTCTGCCTGCAATGCAGGAGACCTGGGTTTGATCCCTGGGTCAGGAAGATCCCCTGGAGAAGGAAATGGCAACCCACTCCAGTACTCTTGCCTGGAAAATCCCATGGACAGAGAAGCCTGGTAGACTACAGTCCATGGGATCGCAAAGAGTCAGACACGACTGAGTGACTTCACTTCACTCTCCTGCACTGGGAGCATGGAGTCTTAGCCAGTGGACCACCAGGGAAGTCCCAGATCTGAAATATTCTCATCACAAAAAGGAAAGATGATTATGGAGGTAGTGGAGGTGTTAACTAACCCTGCTGTGGTGATCATTTCACAGTAAAGAAGTTTATCAAATCATCATGCTTTATACTGAAAAAATTATCTCATTTCTATACACTTATTTCTATTTCCTACTTAAACCTATGTACATGTGTCCTCTTTCACCCTTACACCCAGTCCCGTGAGTAATTGCTGTCACTTGGGGAATTCCTTCCAGGTCTGGATTCTCTGTTGTCTTCCATTGGTCTGTTTGTCTACTTTTACACAAATACCATGCTGTCTGGGTTCAGTCAGTCAGTCAGTCAGTTCAGTCGCTCAGTCGTGTCTGAATCTTTGTGACCCCATGAATCGCAGCATGCCAGGCCTTCCTGTCCATCACCAACTCCTGGAGTTCACTCAGACTCACGCGCCCATCGAGTCAGTGATGCCGTCCAGCCATCTCATCCTCTGTCGTCCCCTTCTCCTCCTGCGCCCAATCCCTCCCAGCATCAGAGTCTTTTCCAATGAGTCAACTCTTCGCATGACGTGGCCAAAGTACTGGAGTTTCAGCTTCATCATTCCCTCCAAAGAAATCCCAGGGCTGATCTCCTTCAGAATGGACCGGTTGGATCTCCTTGCAGTCCAAGGGACTCTCAAGAGTCTTCTCCAACACCACAGTTCAAAAGCATCGATTCTTTGGCGCTCAGCCTTCTTTACAGTCCAACTCTCACATCCATACGTGACCACTGGAAAAACCATAGCCTTGACTAGATGGACCTTAGTCGGCAAAGTAATGTCTCTGCTTTTCAATACTGTCTGGGTTACTGTAGCTTTATTACACATCTTAATGTCATTTAGAGTAAATTCTGCAACTTTTTTCTTCTTTTTCAAAGTTGTATTCTAGGTCCCTTGCATTTCTGTATGAATTTTAGAATCAGCTTGTCAATTTCTATAAAAAATCCTGTTTAGGGTTTTGACTGAAATTGCACTAAGTCTATAAATCAGTTTGAGAGGACTGACGTCTTAAACAATATTGAGTTTCCAACCCATGAACACAGTCTGTTTCCATTTATTTAGGCTTGCTTTAATATTGCTAAGAAATCTTTTCTAGTTTTTAGTTTACACATCTTGCCCATATTTTGTCAGATTTATCTCCTTTTTTGATGCTTCTGTAAATGGAATCTTGTATTTATTTTTGTTATCGAAATGTAGTTGATTTATGATGTATTAATTCTGTACAGCAAAGTGATTCAGTTATAAATATGCATCCATTCTTTTTCATATTCTTTTCCATTATGTTTATAAATGTTATCTTTTAAAATGTCAATTTCCAAGTGTTGGTTGCATTCATATAAAATAAAATTGATTTTTGTATACTGATCTTCTAGCCTGCAACCTTGCTAAACTTGCCTTATTGCAGTGCCTGGAACCTTTCATACAGTTGAATAGAAATGGTGATAATGAACATTTTAGGCTTATATCTGATCTTTTTTTTTTTTTTTTTTTTNTCTTAACTGGTGGATATCATTTTTTGTTTCCTTTGTTCCCTGGGTCAATTTATTGCCCTTTTTTTTTTTTTTTTTTTTTTTTTTTTTTTTTTTTTTTTTTGTTGTTGTTTTTTTTTGGTTTTTTTCTTTTTTTTTTTTTTTTTTTTTTTTTGCACTTTGGTTTTTTTTTTTTTTTTTTTCTTTTATTATTTCTGATCTTAAGGGGAAACATTCCTCTTAAGTCTTTCACCATGGAGTGTGATGTTAGCCAGTGTTAACTGTAGGGTTTTCTAAATGTCCTGTGTCAGGATGAAGAAATTCCCTTGTATTCCTAGCTTGCTGAGTTTAAATCCGAAATGGATATTGGCTTTCATCAAACTGTTTTTCCTGCATCTATATATGCTTCTGCATATACAGAAGAATCATGATTTTTCTATATTGGTCTGTTAATACGGTCAATTATATTGATTGGCTTTCAATTGTTAGACTGACCTTACTTTCTTGGGGTAAACTGCTTGATAATGGTTACATATTATTGGATTTCATTTATTAAAATTTTGTTAAGTATCTTTTCTCCAAACTAATAGCTTGAAGGAGATGAGATTGAGTCGGGTATTTTTTGAATTATCGATTTCCAGTTTTATTTTTTCATTATATCTATTCTTTGTTACATGCTGTTACAGAATTCTTTAATGGTTCAGTAATTGCTCCTGCTTACCTAAATGTTTTGTGTGTGCTTGGTAAGAATGTGGTCTCTCATTTTTTAGAATGAACTATAGTGATTCTGGTATACAGCAAAATGATTCAGTTATGTATAAATGTATATGTGTGTGTATTTATATATATATGTATAAGAAATATTTTTTATGTCCTTTTCCATTATGGTTTACTACAGAATATTGAATAGAGTTCCTTGAGCTAAACAGTAGGACCTTGTTGTATCTGTTAATACCAAACTCCTAATTGGTTCTTCCCCATCCGCTTTGGTAACCATAAGCTTGTTTCCTGTCTGTGAGTCTGTTTCTTAAATGTCCTTTTTATCAAGCATGCTAAATGTGTTGATCTTCCTGTGTCCTGAGTAATTGTTGTCTAGTCTCGCTCTTCCCCACCCAGAGGTTGATCCGGGGCCCTGACTGTGAAAGTGCTGAGTTCTACTCACTGGACCACAAGGGAATTTCCTGGACTCCCTCTTGAATAGTGGTTTAGTTGCGTACAGATTTGTCAAACAGCCCTTTGACAGTATTGTATATTGTGTACCATGATCTTCTGTCTGCTGGGTTTGCTAATAAGACATGTTTTTTGGCTTTATTAGTTGTTCGTCTGTAGGTAATCAATTTTTTCCCCCTCTGGTTGTTTTCATTATTTTGTTTTTAATCTTTGGTGTCCTGTAATTTCACTACAGTATATCTAGATGTGGATTCACTTTTATTTACTGTGTACAGGAATTGGAATGCTTTCTTACTCTGAGGACTCATGTCTCTCTTCAATTTTGAAAATTTCTCAACCATTATCACTTTCTTTTCTAGAACTCTTACTATAAATATATTAGACCTAGTTATTTTTATCCACCATGTCTCTTAACTTGTTTCATATTTTAAAAATGACTTTATAATTTTCTTTAGCATGTATATTTCCCAATTCACTATTTGTTTCTTCTATGTCAAATCTGCTGCTTAATCAACATGTTATTTTGTTTGTTTGTTTGTTTTGAATTTAATGACTATGAATTCCTACAAGTTCTCATATGTTCTTTGATTTTTTAAATTTTATTTTTCATTTTGGCTGCAGTGGGCCTTTGTTGTGGCATGCCCGGTTCTCTAGTTGTGGTATGTGGGATCTTAGTTCCCTGGCCAGAGATTGAGCCCAGGCCCCCGCCACTAGGAGTGTGGAATCTTTTTGGACTACCAGGGAAGTCGCCTTCTGTTCTTTTCAGTATGTGTAGGTTTATTTATTTATTTTTAAAGAGTTCTGTTCTTTCATTATGGATTCTCTTCCTTTTATTCCTCCGATAATTTTAAATATTGTTACTTTTAGTCTTCTTTTGGTTGTTCTACTCTCAGTTCTTCTTTTCATTGTTACTGATTTTCCCTCATGGTGAAGTGTTTCCTCACATGGTTTGTAATTATTTTATTGTGCATTTTGTGAATTCATTTTCTGCAGAGGTTTATTTTCTGTGAGTGTCTCATTCCTGGGTTGTTGAGTAGCCTTACGGTGGTTTCTGCCAAGGATTTTTTAGTGCCCTAGGACTACATTTTGACATTAATTTCCTGGACCTGGCATTTTCTTGCCACATTTTGGACTCTATCTACATATGTCTTGGGGTTTCAGTTTTTCATTAAATTTTATTTTCCCCACCTGGAACCTGGAGTGGGCGATGTGCTTCCTTGCTACTTCCGTGGCCCACTGGGGCTTTTCATCCATGGTGAGAGCAGCCTGAAGAGCCCCAGATATATCTAGGGTCTCCGTTTTCATTCCCAAATTTATGACGCCCTAAGGCCATATTTTGTTCTAGATTGGCATTTAAACTCAAGTTCCCTGGGCCTATATCCAGGCCAGATCCCGACCTTGGCCTGTCAGTTCATGCGCTTATTACTCAGATTTCACGCTTTCTTTCTGTTTCTGGCCTCATAGAATTTCTCTTTCTGTTGGCTATGTGAATAACACGCTGTGAACATCAGTGTACAAATAACCTGTTTGAATTCCTGCTTTCAATTTTTTTGGGTGTACACCCAGGGTAGAATTGCTGGTTTATATGGTAACTCAGATTTTTAATATAGTGCTATATCTTTAAAATTTATTTTTATTTTTGCCTATACTGGGTCTTCATTGCTGTGCACAGGCATTCTTTGGTTGCAGAGAGCAGGGGCTACTCTAGTTGTGCTCAGGCGCCTTATTGTGGTGGCTTCTCTTGTTGCGGAGAACAGGCTTTAGGGTGCAGGGGCTTCAGTAGGTGTGGCACACGGGCTTAGTTGTTGTGTGGCATGTGAGATCTTCCTGGACCAGGGATTGAACCCATGTCCCCTGCATTGGCAGGCAGATTCTTAACCACTGGACCACCAGGGAAATTCGGTAATTCTAACTTTTTGAGGAACTGTTGCACTGTTGTTCACTTTGGCTGTACCATTTTACGTTCCCACCAATAGTGTACAAGAGTTCTAGTTTCTCGACATCCTCGCCAGCGCTTGTTATTTTCTGCTCTTTTGATAATAGTTGTGTTAATGGGTGTGAAGTGTCATTTCATGGTGGTTTTAATTTTCATTTCCCTAATGTTGAGTGTTGTTGAACATCTTCTCATGTGCTTCTCAGCCAAGCCAAGGTCAAGTTTCATAAGGAGCCTGATTAGAATTGTATTGGATCTATATATTAATTTGAGGATTATTGTCATGTTTACAGACTTGAATCCTGTTCAGGAACACGGGGTGTCTTACCAGTTGTTCCCCACCCCCACCCCCCGAATTTTCAGTGAAACTTTATGAAGGTCTTGCACACACTGTTTATTCCTGGGTATTTTATCTTTCACATTGATTGCAATTGTGATGGGTTTTTTCCTATTAGCTGTCCTAATGGATTACCGATAATGGTGGATAGGATGAATGACTTATTTTAGACTTATTTTCGCCATACTGAAACTGATTCTTGAGGCCCACCTACATTATTTTCTTTTATTGTTGATTGATCGCACTAACTTGGATTGTTGCCTCTTATGTGTTTAGAGTCTTTTGCAAAATCAGAACTTTCACAACATTTTTTTCTTTAGATCATTTATGAAAATATTAAGGAACGTCTACCCTAGAATTTATCTCCAAGACATCATAGCGTTTGTATTTATTCATCTGAAATCAAGTTTTCTTTCTTTAGCATGAATTCTCAGGAAACCTAATGATTAAACATCTCCATGTGAGAAGTCCTTAATATCCTAATTGGTTGTTTCTGTCTAACCTAACTCCTTATTCTTAGCCAAATCTAGCCAGTTTTGTGTTAATTTTCCTTCTCTTCTTCCTCTCCCCACAGTTCTTCCTTCTTCTCTGCTTCCTTGTCATTTTTCTTTTTTCCTGCATAGCTTTGGACCTGAGCAAGGACTAACTTGTGACCTCTGCTCATCCCCCAGCCAGGACATCACAGGTGATATTTACTATTTCAACTTCGCCAACGGACAGTCCACGTGGGACCACCCCTGCGATGAACACTATCGGAACTTGGTGATCCAGGAGCGGGGCAAGCTGTCAACTCCTGGGGCCACTAAGAAGAAAGAAAAGAAAAAGAAAAAGGAAAAGAAAAACAAGAAGGATAAAGAGACCTCCAAGAGTCCCCTGGTGAGTTAGTGGGTGCCAGCTCCCAGAGAGACCAGGCCTGAAATCTGAAGGGGTATTGGGAACCTCTGACTGTTTACAGCTGGGAGATTAAGACCAAGAACAATAGTAATTTTGTGATAGTACATCATCTGAATTGTATCTGTTTTCTGGCAGGTTTTCCTTTCAGCTTCTAGCACTAGTGGTTACTATTGCTAAGCAGTTTCTGCCCCCCTCCCTATTGGGAGGCATATATAACATAATAGGGTCAGTGAGTGAGTGCTCGACTGGGGACAGGGTTTTGCAGTGGTCCGAGAACTGATGCCATCTGCCACTATGGAGAGTCGGGTACAGGAAGCAGTCGGCAGAGGCCAGAGAGCCTAGAGGAGCAAGTGCCTCCCCTCTCCTTTCCAAGCCAGGCCTGCCCCGAGTGGATTCATTGTGTGTCTTAGTGGTGCAAATTCCTGTATGTCTGATGGGCCATAATTCGGTTGTCAGAACACCAGTGACTTCAACATCCAAAAAGAAAAGTCTGAGGCTTTATCTGCCCCTGTGGATGGTCTTTGCGGCCGGCGTCCTTGGTTCGTGGTGGACACCGACGTTTGATTGCAGTTCCCTCACCTTATTCCCTGAGCAGCTTTCTCACTCAAGACTTGAAAGTGCTCTTTCCTATTACTGTCTTGTGTCCCTCCTCCAGTGTGAGGCAGGTGGGCCACCCTGAGGAGAGGGAGGGGCTTGGGAACCCAGTTCAGCCTGGCAGGAAGCACTGGGAATACCTTCTCAACCTTATCCGTGGTCGAGTTGATTTGCTCTTTTGTTTATGGTCTTTATTTCCCACCAGCGCCTGGTGCTTACTTCTCAGCAAAAATTCCCCCATTTGTCTTCCTTCCCAAGGTGTCAGTTCCGGTGTTGGATGGTTGCTGATAAATTTATCCTTTTTATCATTTCCAAGCTCTATCGATAGGCTTCCTCCATACCTCCACCCCCACGCCATGTTACTAGTCATGGTTCGAAGAAATAAGATAGCAAACCCATTTCTTCTGGTGGAGAAAAGAGGACATGTCCTTTCCAAAGAGGCTGAATTTTCTAATGGCAAGTATTTGCAAGGTAAAAGATGGATAATGGACTTTCCACTAATCTCAGACTATTTTAGTTTCTTTCTTTTTTTTGGTCGCAAGGCTTGTGGGATCTTAGTTCCCTGACCAGGGATGGAACCTACTCCCCTTGCACTGAAAGTGTGCAAGTGGTCTTAACCACTGGACCATTGGGGAATTCCTGCCGGGGCCTATTTTAGATGACATTCGGCATCTGGGTAGTCTCTGACATGATTGCAGGTGAGAGAGGGAATGAAGTGAGGGTTCTGTGTTGGCGAGTTGGGTAATAGACCTAGTTCTGGGTATTTGACTGAGTTCCTGGAGCTCCCTGTGGATTCCTCCTGTGGTTCAGGAGCTTAGGGCAAGTGGACAGGCCTGTGCTGCCAGTCTGGATCTTAGGGCTCAGGACAGGTGCCTGAAACCTGAGTTTTTTTGGGGGCAGACCTGACCAGGTGGGCGATCTGGGCGCAGGTAATTTGGGCTCCCTGGAGGAGAGCTGGGTAGAGTTTTGTGTGAACGTTTGAAGAATGTGGTTGATCTTTTAGGAATTTTTCTTTCTTTCTTTATGGCTGTACTAGGTCTTCGTTGCTGAATGTGGGTGCTCTTGGAGGCTACCCTTCATCACAGTGTAGAAGCTTCTCTTTGCGGTGGCTTCTCTAGTTGTGGTGTGCAGGCTCAATATTTGGCGACACATGGGCTGAGTTGCTCTGTGCCATGTGGGATCTTCCTGGACCAGGGATTGAACCCATGTCCCTGCACTGGCAGGTGGCTTCTTAATCACTGGACCATTATGGAAGTCCCTAGGGTTTTTTTTCCCCTACCCCAAGATTCCCTGACCGTGTGGACTTGTCTTGAGCAGTACCAGCTCATTTGGTAGAAGACCTAGTCTGAGTGTTCAAGGCTCAGCTCGCTGCTCATGTTTCCCCTCTTCCTTCCCTTCTTAGATTATTTCTGATAGTCCTTGATAAGAATGGTGGATTTTTATGAAATTAACCACAGAATTGAGAGCTTGATGGTACCTCCAGGATAACCTAGTTGGAGATTTTCAGACTTTTTGTTAGTAGTGACGCCATCTTCACATCATTTCCTCTGTGCAGGGCCAGTGTCTAAAGAAGTGGAGCTGCTCTGGTTGAACCTGGGAGTCTGGGTCTGGGCGATGCTCCTTCCCCACCACATACCCACTGTGGTGGCCCCAAGGTGCCATGTGGAGCAAGGTTCCTGAGCCGTGGATCTTGTCAAGTCTCTTCTTTGTAGATAAGGAAACTAGAGTCCAGAAAACAACAAAGCCCAAGAGAGTGTTTAGCTTCTCTTCCTTCTTTGGTTTGTGTTTTTGCTCTGAATGGAGGGCGGGTTTCTGCTAAGGGTTTGCCAGCAGCTGTGATAGCCAGTAGAAGTCAGCAGTGCTTTGTCTTCGTTTTCTCTGCCTCTTTATATACCCATCTAGGAAACACAGCCTGAGCAGGGCCTTCTGCCTTCTTCCTCCTTTCTCCGTGGCCCGTCCCCTCTCCCAGCACCTGGGCTGGCCGATCTGGACCTAGACCGAGAGATACAGGATAGAACTGAGGGCTCCTTTAAGAAAGGGAAGAGCCCATGGGTGCTGGGTGACACTCCCAGGCCTCTCACGGGCTCCCTGCCCAGCAAGCTGCAGCCACTCTTCAAAGGCCAAGCTTCCCGAACCCACCAGATCTTTGCCGATGTGGAGAAAATCTTAGGCAGGGCCCCAGCCCACTGCAGGACAGAATTAGATGACCAGCAGGGTCTGGAGAAACCCCAGCCGCTGACAGAGAAAATCTACCTGGGGTTTTCAGACCCTGAAATAGAAGAGCTGGAGATGAGCCGCAGACAGCTGAAACCTGGCACTCAGGGCCCTGACAACACCGGGCCCTTCCAGAACAGGCAGGATGCGTTAGAGAGCAAGACGCAGGCCTCTGTCCATGTGAAGCTTTCGGAGGCCCTCAAGGGCCCGCAGCTGAGAAGGGAGGAGCACAGGCACAACGTGGCCAAACGGAGCTCCACTGGCCCTGCGGGGGACAAGGGCCAGAGCCCCGTTCCCTCACCATCTCCCGAGGAGGCCCCCTCACTGTCCCCTTGTTCTTCTGACCCCATGCTGCTCACTGGGAAGAGCAAGTTCTTGTTAGACAGCAGCCCAGCTGAAGACCAGAGCTGGCAGGGCGTTTCTGGGGAAGCAGGGAGCGTGGGCAGAGGCAGGAGGAGAAGAGAGCCCCCAGGACTGTGGATGGGGCAGGTCTCCAAGCTTGTCCACGAGGACGCCTCCAGGGACGGCAAGGAAACCGAGCCTGATGACCCTGAGGCTCCAGGGGCCTCAGCTGGAGGTCCACCCCAGGGGCTGTTGCTAATACCCCCTGATACCCTAGCCTCAGAACCGGTCCAAAGTGCCCCTGCAGGGAGTGCTCCTGGGGGACCTCCTGCCATTGAGGAGAGCCCACCCCCAGGCTCTCCAGAGCCCCCTCAAGAGGACAGGAGGCCGAGTGGGTGTGAGCCCGACTTGGAGAGCAGCAGCAGCAGCAGCCTGGCCTCTCGCCTTGGCTCAGAGGTCCTAGGGGAGGTGACCAACTTCCCGTGGGACCTGCAGAGCCCGCGGGGATCTGAGTGGGGCATGGGTGAGTCAGGCCCTGGGCCCACAGAGCGGCACCCCAGCGCCTTCCTGGCGCCCCAGCTGCTCCCCATGCAGAGCTCTGCTGAGGAGTGCTCAGAGAGCGAAGACTACTCTGAGGACCAGAGGTTCTACCAGCACATCCTGCAGATGGTCAAGATCTCCCAGCGGCTAGAGGGCCTGGGGCTGCCCAAGAGCGCGCAGGAGTTGCCGGGCCAAGACCTGGCCAGCATGATCTGCTGCCTGGCCACTGAGTCTTCCAGGCTATCTAGCGAGGGTGAGCATGAGGCCATGAGAGCCATAGACTCTGGGCTTCTGCCCTGGGGGCCGGAGCCGCGGGAGCATCCTCCAGAAGTGGACGTTGCCCCAGCCATGCAGGAGGCCTCTTGTCTCCTGCCAGGCAGCAGCCCCCTCAGGCAGGGGCTGGTCGAGCTGAGTTCCAGCAGAGGGCTTGCGGCAGAGCCAGGCAAGATGCAGCCTCTCGACCAGGTAGGCTTCTCAGAGAGCGTCATGGCCTTTAGGCCCAGCAAACTTGGCAGGGAGGGGGCAAGTTGTGCTGACAGTCTTAACCCAGCCATCAGGTCCGCTTTCCTGGTGTCTGTCCTTCCTCGGTGACCAGGGAGCCCTTAGCCACCCGGGATGGCCATCTTGTGGGATGACATGGATTTCCTGGTTCTTCTACCCCGTCACCTACAAGATGGGGGTGGAGGGTGTCTGGACTTCACTTCCCTTGATCTGACCGTAATTCACGGGTGCTTTACATGCTCTGAAGATGATCTGTTTTGAGGGTGAGCAAGGTGGCACAGATCATGGCATTCATGCAAGATGTAGGTACTGTTCCAGGATTTGGGAAGCCTTCCCCATCAGCTGATAGTATAGCGAGGTCTTCCCCAGTAGACAGCCTGCCCCCAGCCTCTGAACTTAGTCCCTTCTCAGAATCACACAGAATTAGTGAGTTACAGTGCCTAGGGTCACAGAGACTCAGACATGAAGTGACTTAGCACAGAGAGTTAATACTGTCCTGAGGCTATGATGTGCTCACTTGCTCAGCTGTGTCTGACTCTTGGCGATCCCATGGGCGGTAGCCCACCAGACTCCTCTGTCCGTGGAATTTTCCCAGCAAGAATACTGGAGTGGGTTACCATTCCCTACTCCTGACCCAGGAATCGAACTTGAGCTTCTCACGTCTCCTGCACTGACATGCAGGTTCTTTACCACTAGCGCCACCTGAGAGGAGAGGCTGAAGCCGACTCTCTTCTGCTCAGTGGCTGCTGCTGCTCCTTCCTTCCCAGGGTTTCCAGAACCATGTGAATAGCCTGTGTCAGATTTGCACAGACCACTTCCTCCCCTAGTGGGATCTACCAAAGAGTGGGCTTGCCCTGTCATTTGGGGCCCTTTGTCCCTTTAAAGAGTCTCCACCTTCTTCATTCAGAAGTCAAATAGGATCACAGACCATGGGGTTTATCTGCATTTCCCTGGCTTCTTTTGCTATTGCCCAGCTGTGGCTTTACTGTTTTTTACTTCAGTTCCTAATTGCTGACATGCCTGGGTTCTCCGTTAGCTCTAATAACCCCTGTAGCACTATAAACATCAGATAAGCTGCAGATTATCCTGCAAAGTCTTAATTAGCCCAGTGGCGGCAAGTTTATCCTCTCTGAAGGACAACACCATGCACAGCTCTTAGCCAAAGTTAATGGCCATCTATAGAAGCTGATCAGCTAGGAGCCAGAGATGTATAATTTCCCTACTAACTGCTGATGTGGTAAAGGCCTGGGAGAACAAAGCCCTCAGCGGGCCTGTCTCCCTCCCTCAGGCCCCCAGCATGTTAGCAAATTAGCCATGTCAGGAGTCTGTAATTTTACATAAATGCAATGTGGGAAGAATCTTGCTCACTGCTCTGCTAGGTGGGCTGGGTGGCTGGGAGGAGCCAGTCAGGTTTCCTCACAGTGCACCGCAGAGCAGCTCTCCTGGGCTCCTTTTCCGCCACAGCCAGGAGGCAGTGGGGGATACTGGCTCAGACACTGCCCAGTGTCTTATATCTACTCCTGGGCTTGCTGGCCCCGTGGTTTGAGGCAGGCAGAGGTCTTGACCTCGCCAATCTCCATTTGCCCTTGTGAGGACTGGGGCCTCAGATGGTTTTGAGAGTGGAATGAGTCAGGTGATTTTACCCAGGAGCCCAGGGCTCAGGCAATGTTGGCCAGTTTTATTATTTTCAGCTCCTTTTTTGCCTCGAGAAAATACCCTGCAACAGGCTAGATGACTGGGAATCTCTTTGGGTTGGCCAAAAAGTTGGGCTTTTTCCATAAAATGATACAGAAAACCCCAAACGAACTTTTAGCCAACCCAATATAAAGATTTTGGGGGTGGGGGTGGCAGTGGGCAGTCTCATGTCGCCTTTCAGCTGGGAGTCTAATGCCCTTCCCGGGCAGAAACAGGCTGTGTTTGGAGCCCCCCCAATGGTCTGGCCTCAGGCCCGGCTGCAGGTAAGAAGACAGGCCACCTGAACCTCTCATCTTGACCCCCTCAGGTTCCCCTTTCTCTTTTCAGTCACTGTGGGATTAGAGAGGAATGAAATTTTTGTTTTATACACATTTTAAGTTTAAGAAATGGATTTTGAGGAGCTCGTTGTAAACCGTAACCAAAATGCCCTCCTGCCTCAGTTTCTAAGCCCAGACCATTGTAATACTAATCTGTCATGATAGCAGTTCCTTAGCACAAGGGTAGCCCAGGCCACACACACATGCGCTGGGGTAGCCCGGGCCGTGCACACATGCACTAGGGGAACCCAGACCACGCACACATGCGCTGGGGTAGCCCGGGCCGTGTACACATGCACTAGGGGAACCCAGACCACGCACACATGCGCTGGGGTAGTCTGGGCCGCGCACACGTGCTTCTTAATTCAGTATCTCATTTGAAGTTCTCAGAAGACCTTAAGTAGCATGCACATATCATCTGTGACTTGCAGATGCGTAAACCGAGAATCCAAGATTCTGTGAGTGGCCCGAGTCTCACAAATTCTGCCATTCTCTGGTGTCTCTCCCGAGTCCTCACGAGCATGAAGCCTGCCATCTCGAGAATAGGATAGAGGAGCGGGTGATGTAGTCCTCTGGCTGATCTCTCTCCAGCCCCTTTGCTCCTCAGTGGGGAGCAGAAAGAGTTCTTCTGTTTCTCACATTTTTTTTTTTTTTTTTCTTTTTTTTGGCCAGGCAGTGTGGCATGTGGGACCTTAGTTTCCTGAGCAGGAACTGAACCCATGCCCCCTGCAGAAGCAGCATGGGGCCCTAACCACTGGACTGCCAGGGAATTACCCTCATGGGTGTTTTTCAGAGTGACTATTTACTTTAATCAAAGTAATACACGCCCATATTAAACAAGGCCAAGACAAGCCAAAAGTTGCAAAACAAAATATGGCAGTTCTCTGGTGTGGGTACCCCTCCCACCTCCACCACGGCAATGCCTTTATTCTAGTGTCCGCTTCCATATTTGTAAATAACATGCTTAGGCTGCTTTTTCTTGACTCATCAGCTTTCAGCTTTATATATTGAGTCTTCTCATACTGGGAGATGAGGCTTTTGTCTCTGCTCCCCACCCCTTCCGCAGCTTCCTCTGTGGCTTCAGAAGGGAGAGCAGGGCCCTCTGCAGCTTCTCCAGATGTGGAAGAGCCGCTTGCTGGGAGATAGCAGCAGAGTTACAAGAATCTGGAAGCCAGCCCATGATTCTCATGTGGTTGGCACAGTGCTGACTTCTAGATGTTCTGTTTCATTAGCAGCCTCTGAACGGAGGTGGTTTAAATTTGAGCGGGCAGGATTTAGATGTTTTATTTTTACGTCCATCTCCACACTCTTAGAGTCCTGTGGTTGCCTGGGTTTCTAACAGGATGTTTTCTATTGCCCAGGCCCTGGGCTCCTCGTTAGCCCCCGTCCATGTTCCTCTTGGGGGCCTGGCCCCATTAAGGGGCCTGGTGGATGCCCCACCCTCTGCTCTTCGTGGACCTCAGAGTGTGAGCCTGGGGAGCTCAGTGGAGTCCGGTCAGCTTGGAGAACTCTTGCTGGTAAATGCTTTTTTTCTGTGTACAGTGTAGTTAGTTACCGTGGGGCCTCCGTGTTCCTTGCTAGGAGCCATGGCCCATCGAGAAATAGAGGGCACAGGCTGAGTCCTCAACACTCATATGGTGTGGAAGAAGGTGAGTCACACCTGGGTGATGCTGAACGTGGGTGCGATGTGGAGGATGGTCAGAGAGACTCAGGGCTCATTTCCCAGTCCCTGCGGCCAGGGCAGTAGGATTTGGACGGGGAGGGACCAGTGTGAGCTGAAGCTGCTGGGTCAGCTTCTCAGACATGGTGGCCTCGCTCTGGGTGCCATCTTGACAGACGTGAAAGCATGTTGAGAGTCTTCCCACTAAGTGCCCTGAGTTTCCTTCTTTTTGGAGCCGTCACAGGGTCTCAAGCCTTCTGCTTATACAAAAGGTCTCCTGGGCTCCATCCGTGAGGACAAGAACGCTCTCAGCCTCTTGGCTTTAGGGGAGGAGACCAACGAGGAGGATGAGGCAGAGAGTGACAACCAGGTAAGAACCAATCCTTTTCTTGGCCTGAAAATCCTCTGGGCCGTTAAAAAAAAAATTTTTTTTTTTAATTGTGGTCAAACATATACACCATGAAAGTTACCATTTAAACCACTTTTAAGTGTACAATTCAGTGGCCTTAACTACCCTCACAGTGTTACACAGTCTTCATCACCATCTGTCTCCAAAGCTTGTTCATAATCCCAGAGACACTCTGTACCCCCCAGTCCCTGATCTAGTCTCTGTCTCTGTGAATTTGCCTGTTCTAGATGTATCATATACTTGGAATCATACTGTCTTTGTCCTCTTGTGTGTCTGTTTTCTTTCGTATAGCATAGTGTTTTGTAGCAAGTGTGACTGGATAGTATTTCATTGTATGAAATTACCACATTCCATTCAGCGTTCATCTGTTGGTGGGTGCTTGAACTCTTTTAACCTTCTGGTTTAACCTCTGTGCTACTTTGAAAATCAGTGAAAGCGGTTTTCTAGCCCACAGCTTCATTGTTTGCCCAGCCTGTATCCCTGCTGGGTCTGACACAGGAAGTGGAGCTCTCGGACCTGTGAGGAGCTTCTGGTCCTGTACCCGGGATTGACCAGTTTCCTTGCCATCCTTTTCATTTTCAGAGTGTCCACAGCTCAAGTGAGCTTCTTAGGAACCTGCACCTGGACATCGGGGCGCTGGGGGGTGACTTTGAGTATGAGGTAAGAGCCTGAAGCACCTGCAGGCAGACGTCTCAGCCTGGCAGGCTCCCCCCTTCTTCCTAAGCCTTTCTTCTCAGGGAGACATATTTGGAAAGAACTCTTTAGTCCGGGTCCTGTCCAGATGGGGCTCCTGGGGTTGGGGGAAGTACGAACGGGGAAAGGAGTTCATTCGTTTACTCATTTATCAAGGAACTGGCACTTATCAGCTCTTTCTATGTGAGGCACTTCACTCTCAGCCGTACAAGCCTCAGTTAGCTGCGATTCCCACCCTCGAAGAGTTCATAGTCTCATAAAAGAGAGACCTGTGTAACCAGAACACAAGAGTAGAATGCAGGGAGTCTGTCCGGGCAGTAAACCGCAGTGCTGTCGGGGGGCAGAATTTGGGGGTGTCCCGTCTGTTTGGAAAGGCTTCAGTGAGAATCTGCCACCTGAGGTGAGCCAGGAAGAACAGTAGCATGGCCAGGTGCGCAGAGGCGAGCGGTGAGGAGAGAGCCCGCTGCAGGGCACTGAATGGGCAGAGGCAGGAGGGGGGAGGATGAGGGCCATTCCTTCACCTGAAGTTCGGGCGCATGTGGCAGAGGATCGGGAGGTGGGGCTGTGGAGGTGGGTTGGGCTGGGTCATGGAAGGCCTGAGTGCCGGCTGAGAAGCTGGGACTGAATTACACAGGCGTTGGGAGCCATCGGAGTGTGTGAATGGAAGTGTAATGCCATCTGGGCTCGTTCTTTTTTTTAATTAAAAAAACATTGTTATTTGACTGTGTTGGACCTTAGTTGTAGCACTCAGGATCTGCAGTCTTCATTGTGGTATGCGGGCTCTTTAGTTTCAGCATGTGGGATGTAGTTCCCAACCAAGGAGCAAACTCGGGCTCCCTGAATTGGGAGTGTGGAGTCTTAGCTACTGGACTGCCAGGGAAGTCCCGCCATCCAGATTCTTAATGTCTATTGAGTGCTGGCTGTGGGGCAGCCGTGTGCTGGACCCTGTGGGCGACCTGAACACTGGTAAGGTGTGGTCCAGGGTGGGCTCCAGGAGTGTGCGGTCAGAGAGGAAGGTTGCTGGGTACTCGGGTGAGCCCTCAGTATATGCTGAATAAATGAATATTTAGGAAGTTTTAAAGCAGGGGAGGGTGTGTAAAGAGCACTAGCACAGCTACGCTGTTCAGAATTTATTTATTTATTTGGTTGCACCAGGTCTTGGTTGTGGCACAGGGAATCTTTCAGTTGAGGCATGCGGAATCTAGTTCCCTGACCAGAGATTGAATGGGAGCCCCTGCACTGGGAGAGCAGAGTCTTAGCCACCAGACCACCAGGGAAGTCCTTAGAAGGGAGAGAAATTACCTGCTGAGAGATCAGGGAGAACTTGGAAGAGACGACATTTGACCTGGATCTTGAAGAGAAATAGTTTTAGATGTGGGAGTGGAAGGGATGTTTTAGGCAAGTGAACAGCTTGGACAAAGACGCAAGGCCTGGGAACCACAGAATGTGGATGGGAAGAGCTTCCAGACTGTGCCCCCAGCAGCTGTGTTGCTTCTCATCTCTTTCCCCAGTCTGGCCTCCACTCCCACCAGAATGTTCTTTAAAACGAACAGACAAAACCTAAAACTCATCATGTCACTGTAATAGCTAAAGCCTCCAATGCATTTTTCTACTGAAAAAGGCACATTGCCTACTATTTGTTCTTGGCCTAGTGTCTAATTTAGTAATTTTTTGACAAGCTTTCTCTAAAGGTCCGTCTAGTCAAGGCTGTGGTTTTTCCAGTGGTCACATATGGATGTGAGAGTTGGACTGTGAAGAAAGCTGAGCACCGAAGAATTGATGGTTTTGAACTGTGATGTTTGAGAAGACTCTTGAGAGTCCCTTGGACTGCGGGGAGATCCAGCCAGTCCATCCTAAAGGAGATCAGTCCTGGGTGTTGATTGGAAGGACTGATGCTAAAGCTGAAACTCCAGTACTTTGGCCACCTCATGCAAAAAGTTGACTTATTGGAAAAGACCCTGATGCTGGGAGGGATTGGGGGCAGGAGGAGAAAGGGATGACAGAGGATGAGATGGCTGGATGGCATCACCTACTTGATGGACATGAGTTTGAATGAACTCTGGGAGTTGGTGATGGACAGGGAGGCCTGGCATGCTATGATTCATGGGGTCGCAAAGAGTTGGACACAGCTGAGCGACTGAACTGAACTGAAGGGTGCCCTAAAACAACCAATACATCGTGAAGTCAGCAACTGAGATTTCCCCAAACATTGAAATATTGATTGCCAGGTCAGTTAAACTTTCCATAAAGTAGAAAATTCTCTTAAAGACTTTAAACACTTTCAAATGAAGAGATCACTCACTTTTATTAGAATGATCATAAAACTGACCAATGAAACAATAGTGTGTGTATCGTGGATTTCACTGTTTCCTTACTATCTTTTAGTGTTATATCCTTAGCATCCCTTTTCACGTCCTTATTGTTTCTGACTTTTGCTTTGTGGTCTTCAGCTCTCCTTGAGAGCCAGGGGAAGGTCCCAGGCTGGTTGAGGCTGAGGATGCTTGCTGACCCCTGAGGTGTTGTTTAGCCACTCAGTTGTGTTCGACTCTTTGCCCCCATGGACTGGAGCA
Organism: Neotragus moschatus; assembly: GCA_006410615.1. NCBI lineage: Eukaryota > Metazoa > Chordata > Mammalia > Artiodactyla > Bovidae > Neotragus > Neotragus moschatus. The sequence continues at coordinate 1,197,565 of SJYA01002278.1, read as the reverse complement.
TGTCAGGCTTCGCTGTCTTTCACCATCTTCCAGAGGTTGCTCAAACTCACGTCCTGAGATGTAGGTGGGCTTTTTCAGCTGACCCCACTCTAGCCATTAGGTGGGTCCCCTTTTATACTTAGGCTGTCTGGCTTTATTTTTTAAGGTTACTTTTGGCTGTGCTGGGTCTTTGTTGCAGTGTGCAGGGGTTTCTCTGTGGCATGCAGGCTTATAGTTGCCCCACGACATGTGGGGTGTTAGTTTACCAACCAGGGTTCGAACCCATGTCCCTTGCGTTGGAAGGTGGATTTTTAACCACTGGACCACCTGGGGAATCCCCGAGCCGTCTCTGTTGCCTCAGAAACTGTCTCCGTTTTTGGCTCTGCTCGATCATGTATGCTTTGATTGTGACTTTGATGCTTTCTGCCATGTGTAACACTTTTTTCTGAGTGTAATCAACCTAATTTGGGTGTACTTTGAAACTCTTCCTTTCAAGTGGGGCATGGTCTGTTGGCATTAAATCCATAGCCTTCTGTCTCTTTGATGCTTTTGAAATAGTAACTTTTTTGGTTCTCATTTGCCGTTAAGATGTTACGATGCTGTTGGAATCAGTAGGTCAGGTTCTGAGCCTCGAAGGATGACCATGAGTAGGAATACTCGTGTCAGGAGGACTCACTGGCTTTTGGAGAAAGGGCAGTCTGCCCGAGACCGAGCAAATTGAGAGAGAAGATTGTATCCTATTCATGTCTGTGTGTCCTTCACCTGGCTTGTTGCAGAGCTTAGGAAGTATTTTGCTGAGCAGTTGAGAGGATGAAGGGCTTCCCTGGTAGCTTAGCTGGTAAAGAATCCACTGCAATGCAGGAGACCCCAGTTCGATTCTGGGGTTGGGAAGACCCACTGGAGAAGGGATAGGCTACCTACTCCAGTATTCTTGGGCTTCCCTGGTGGCTCAGATGGTAAAGAATCCACCTGCAATGCGGGAGACTTGGGTTTGATCCCTGGGTTAGGAAGATCCCCTGAAGAAGGAAACGGCTACCCACTCCAGTATTCTGGCTTGGAGAATTCCATGGACAGAGGAGCCTTATAGCTAAGTCCATGGGGTCGCATAGTCAGACACAACTGAGTGACTTTCACTTTCTCTTGAGAGGATGAATAGGCGAGTGAGTGAGCCGCGCTGGGACTGGAGGATATGCTGGCAGGACTCATTGTGCTTCTTTCTTCCCTGGGTTTTCCCAGGTCCTGGCTAGAGTGGATACTTGGTCTCTGCTTCAGCTGGTGAATTGAAAATCCGCATACGGACCAATGATAATGTACTGTGGCTTGGAAGAGTTAATTTTTACTTTATAATATAAATGTCGTCAAAGGGATTTTCTTCTTTGACATGTCCTGGATTTTCAGACGCTTCCCTTCTGATCTTTATGTGCTTCTTTGAAGGAGTGGGAGTTTCTTAAGTGCATTTTTTTTATAACCTCTTTAACATAAATAGGCAACTCAGTGTGATGGGGGGAAAATGTCTGGAGTAGGAGGTGTTACATACACTCCCCACCTCTGTCTCTAGTGTCCCAGCAGATTTCGTTCTTTTTGCCACATGGAGTGTTGGAATCCTGTGTTCTAGCCTCAGGCAGGAATTGGGGCTTTTCGTGGTGGGGAAGGTTTGTGTTGGGGATGAACAGGAGTTTCAGGACAGACAAAGCTGTCTCTGATTGCCATACCCTTTTAAAATGGCTTTTGTCCGAGTGTATTGGTAGCGTTCAGATGGTAAAGAATCTGCCTGCAGTGCAGGAGACCCAGGTTTGATCCCTGGGTCAGGAAGATCCCCTTGAGAACGAAATGGCAACCCACTCCAATATTCTTACCTGTAGAACCCCATGGACAGAGGAGCCGGGCAGGCTACTCTCCATGAGGTTGCAGAGAGTTGGACATGACTTGGTGACTGAACAGCTGTAGTGTAGACTGTGGGTCCTCTAAGCTGCCTGCCTCTTCCAGCTCTCGGGCATCTCAGGCTGCCCGAGATGGAGAACTTATCCTTTGGTTTGCTGTGAACAGTCACTTTGCTCATGATTCCATGAGAGGGCAGTAGGGTGGCGAGAATGCCTCTCTCTCTCCAACCCCCTCCTCTCCTGCCTTCAGCTTAAACCCATTTCTAGTCTATTAAAGAATCAAAAGCGCTAGGTTCCTGGAACAGACGCTAAGAATGGAAGGGAGTGAAAGAGGGGAGGCTGAAGGGTAGGCGAGCAGGCAGCAGGTGGCCTTGTGGAGCTGGTGAAAAGCCCATCAGCAGATCAAAGGGGAGGGCGGGAGCTGCGCTTAGAAATAACAGGATGATGTCAGTGTGATTGGAAAGCGCTAACCACACCACCGGGGAGCAGTGCAAAGAACTGAGACGGACTGGGTGGGAATGAGACGTGGGAAAGAAACTAGACTGACGTTTGGCTTGGTGAGGGTCTCCCCAGCAGGGGATCAGTGCAAGGACATGGTGTTCAGCTCCCCCATTTCCCACCCCTGAGCCCCCATGTAGATCGTAGGGCCCCTGCCTTTGTGTTCTGGGCCGCAGGAGGGGGACTGCGGTGTGGGAGACCTCAGAGCTTTTGGAGGGGTATGTTCAATATTCATGAACCGATTCTTACAGGCACTCTCCTGCACCCTCCCCCACCCCCCTTCATGCAGATGGCAAGATCTTTTTGGAATAAACAGCAGGAATGTGCCTTGAGACACTCAAGGACCAGGGGCTGTGACAGGAGGAGACAGAAGGAGCGGGAGCATGGTTGAACTGGGAGTAGGGCCACGCTGGGAGTGTGTCCCTGTTCTCACCCATAGGACCCTGGTGCGGGGGCCATGTGCAGGGGCCTGGGTGTGCGTCCTGGGCGGGGCCTCAGGCCGTGGGCCCGGAGGTGGGGTGAAGAGGAGCATGGAGGTGGCTGGGTTTTCCAGACACTCAGCTCCCGTTCATCCATTTGTGGATAATCCACAACAGATGCCTCTGCCTCTACCATCTCCCCCCACAAGATGTCCCTCCGCCCGCCCTGCCACTGCAGTTAGCTGACATGGGCACGGGGAATGCAAGTTCATTTATTTTAATGTTAGCCATGTTTTAATATTTTACTGTTTAGATAGACAGAATAGGTTCAGCTCTGTCATGAAACGCTCTTCTTTTGAAGGCTTGAGAGTGGCGTAGCCTGGGCCTGACATTCTTGCCGTCTGGCCGTATTCTCTCATGTGTAAGAATGGGAATCTCCACGTGGATCTGGTGTCCTCTGGTTTTTGATAGCGTACTTGTTTTTCCCATCATCGTGAATATCCATCGTTGACTTCTGTGTAGCTATTTTCCATCTCATAACCCGTGACAAACATAATCTGATCTCTGTATAGCTTTGTAAAGTAGATACCACTTTACAGAGTAGGAATTCCTCTCTCTGTGTTGACGCACTTAATCATTTTTAAAAGTCGCGTCCCAAACACTGACTGAGCAGTTTGTATGTGCCAGAAGGCACTGCGGATATTAGGGAGCTGATGTAGTGGGGGCCACAGGCAAGGAAGTCAGCCGTTATAGTACAGTAGCAGTTGTGCAAAAGGGTGGGGCAGGCTGATCTCAGGAAGGCTTCTTGGAAGAGGTGATGCTGTCAGGACCAGAGGGAGCTTGTCAGGGTAGATTCTGTGTGTATGTTAAGGATATGCACGGCAGAGCAGGGAACTAGCGTGATGTTTGTTTGCAGGCAGGATGTGTGTGGCTGGAGATGACCTCAGAGGAACAGGCAGGGCTGGGTGAGAAAGGCTATGAGCTGTGCGAGGAGACGTGAACTTATGGTCCGATACCCTCTCTGTCCTTCAATCAGAGGTCTGTTGCCCGTCTTTCATCAGGAGATGAGCATGGCCAGGCCGGGGTGGATTGGTCCTGCTCGCTGGGTCAGACACCTTTCACTGCCCGCAAGACACCCCCACATTCTTCTCCTCCATAAGATTTTTCATTAATTTTTGTTGGATTATAGTTGCTTTACAGTGTTGTGTTTGTTTCCGCCGTATGGCAAAGTGAATCGGCTCTGTGTTTACATGGACTCCCTTCCTTGGGTTTGCCTCCCATTTAGGCCACCGTGGAGCACTGAGCTGTGCTGTGCAGCACGCCACTGTTCCCTGTGCTGTGCAGTGGGTTCTCGTTAGTTACCTGCTGTTTACGTAGTATCGATAGAGTATATGTGTCAGTCCCAATCCCCACTCCCTGCTTGGTATCCATACGTTTGTCCTCTGTGTCTGTCTGTCTCTCTGCTTTGCAAAGAAGATTACCTATATCCTTTTTCTAGACTATAAATAAATGCATTAATATACACTGTTTGTTTTTCTCTTTCTGACTTACTTCACTCTGTATAACAGTCTCTGGGTTCATCCATGTCTCTGCATATGGCACAGTTTCATTCCTTTTTATGGCTGAGTAATAGAGAGTCCATTATATACATGTGCCACATCTTCTTGACCCACATCCTCCGTGAGCCCCCAACCAGTCACTGCGTGCTGGCCACTGCTGAGAGCTGGCCGCTGTGGGGACACCGAGGTGAGGAGGCCTGGCCTTGCCCTGGAGATGCCTCTCAAAGAGGAGGGAGGAACTGACTGTGCGGATTTCCTCCACGCTGCAGTTGGGGTGTCGGGAAGGCAGGCAGCACTGGAGGGCACTGTGCTTTGGTGCTGCCAGGGCTTGAGGGAAGCCCACCCCTTCTCTGTTCAGCCTCCGCTTTCCTCCCTGGGTGCAGGCTGGGAGCTGATGACAGCATTATCACCGTGTCCCGTGCCCTTTGCTTCTGGGAGTCAAGGCTCATAGCCAGGGCCACTGGAGATGTTTCACTTTTCTCCAGACCTGGCTGAATTCCTTGAGGGCAGGATAGGTCTTCATATTTGGGTCCCCATGGCAGGGTTGAGAAGGTGCTCAGTGAATGAACGTGTGGGTCTCATCATAAAACATGAGTTATCAGGAGCTCCCTGTTGATCTAGTGGCTAAGACTCCACGTGCTGCCAATGCAGGGGGTCTGGGTTCCATCCCTGGTCAGGGAACTAAGATCCCACTTGCTACAACTAAGAGTTCACATTCTGCAATTAAAAAATATTGAAAAAGATCTTGCATGCTGCAATGAAGATCCAAGATCCTGCCTGCCACAATAAGACTGGTACAGCCAAATAAGCACACAAAAAATGAGTTAGCATTTATGGAGCGCTTGCAGTGTCCGGGTACAGTTCTCTGCTTTTTACTCACTTAATGAGCATTAACTCATTTAATCTTCCCAACAATCCTGTAAGATAGCCCTTATGATACCCCCTCATTTTAGGGGAAGAAACTGAGGCACAGAAAATTTAGTTTGCATGAGGTCCCTGGAAGCATGGAGCCAAGATTTGAAGCCTGGGTGTTCTGTCTCTGAAGCTGGGCTCTGAAGGTGCTCTGCTGCTTCTCTCTCTTAACCATCCTTGGAAAGTTTGGGTGGGCTTGTTGGTTGGCTGCCAGACCCACAGTGGGTGGTCACAGCTTTGGGTTCAGTGGATCCTTTAACAGACGGCATGGGTGAATGCTGGATTTGGGGCTTCTCCTTGGCCCTCTGGACTTTGGTTATCGGGCTTCTTGTTGAAGTCTCCAGTGTCGGGGGTCAGGAGGTCTCAAGAGTCCCTGCCCATAAGCTGTTCACACTGATGGCCCAAGTGTCAGGCCAGATGGTTTCTGGGAGGAGGTCTTCTCTGCCTGAGCCCAGGAGAGATCGCTGGCTGTGTTTCCAAGGGCGGGGGTTCCTTTTCTTCTGTGGCAGCTCTAAACGTTTTCCGAGGTCTCGTCTCTAGGTCTTTCCCATGGGCTTTGTGAGTGAGAAGCAGGGTGGGCAGCTGTAGAAGGGTGCTGCTCCCATCTCCTTTAAAGAGACCCTGCAGAGGGGAACTTGGTGGACTGACGGCCTGCAGCTCCTGAACCTTTGATCTGCCCCGGCTCGTGCCAAGGCTTGGCTTGTAGAAGGCGTCGGTGGTGGTGCGGCAGGCCCCAGAGCAGGGCCCTTCTGCCTGATAACGGCGGGACTCTCCACAGGGCTGGAGACCCTCTCAGATCTGGGCTGTGGGCCGAGGCTCTCCTCCTCCGGCCCGCTCCTTCCCTCTCGCCCACCGCAGATCTCAGACCTGTGTTCCCAGGCCTCTCCCCACCTTCCGTGTCCTCTGTGGGCATTTCCCCCTCTCAGTCTCCTACACACCTCACCCCATCTGGCACCTCGTGCCCAGAGGACTCACTTGAGAGTCCTCCGACAGAGGGGCCTGGCTCCGGGCTGCTTGTGTAGCCTCCTGGTGGCAGGTGCGGAGGGTGCTTTAGGGAGAGAGCTACCCTTATTGCTATGGAGAAGGGGGACCCTCTCGATATTTCTTCTCTGCTGCCTTTTAAAAATGAAAAGCAGAAGCTCTGGACTTTTCTCTCATGCGGTTCTCTGTCATCGTTATCAGAAACAAGTATTAACTTCTGAGCCTGCAATCTTATGGGTTGGCCAGTGGGACTGGAATGAGACAGATTTATTACTTGAGGATGTGATGGGTGGTCACAGAGTCGGGCACTGTCCAGGGCCCTAGATTCCAAGCCCTTCAGTGGAGGGGCGTCAGGTTGGGTGTATCCAGGTTAACGTGGAAGTTCAGAATCAGTGGATCTGGGCTGGAGCCAGGAGTCTGTTTTTAAAAGCTTTTGAGGTATGGGATAACCACTGGTTTCAGAACTGCAGGCATCAAGGAACAATGGCAGTTCTGTCTTATCAAGCCTCCAAACTCCTTGCATTAATTCCTGACATCTTCCCTTTTGTTGCTGTTGGCTGCTCCTTAGGAGTCTCCAAGAGCAAGCCAGCCAGAGGAGAAGGACGTTTCTCTTGATTCCGATGCTGCTGGCCCCCTTACTTCTGGCAAGCCCTTCAGCCAAGGTGCAGACAGCAGCCTGAGCAGTGCTGACGGCAAAGAGCGACAGCAAAGAGAGGCAAGCTGGCTCCCAGAAAAAGGAAAGAATGAGAAGAATGATCCTGGGACGTCCGGAAGTGCGGTGGACCCCGGAGGTGATCAGCCTGCCAACACCACTAAGAAAGAGGCACCAGAGGACGCAGTGGACACAGGAGGGGAATGTTCCAGGAAGGAAGAGGCAGCAGAGGAGCCAAAGGAGGAGGCCTCTGTCCCGAAAGAGAGCAGATCAGAGGCGAGTGAAGTAAGTCACTAGGTCCCGCGGGCAGTTGCTGGCTCCAGCCCTCTCTGCTCTCTTGAGCCTGGAGCACGTTTCTCTCTTTTCATCTTTATTACTGAGTCAGAAGCTTCATTTGCAGACCCTGCAATGGGCTGTCAACATCAGCCAGAACCCTTAATTGTGACAAATATGCCCAGACCCAGCAGGCAGTAAAATCCTGAATGAAACTCCATACCTGCTGGCACTAGAAATTCAGAGCAGACATTTGCTTTTCCACGGGCACCCTCCTGGGATATTCATGCTCTTCTGGGCTCCCACTTACTTCCTCTCCCATTTCCCACCTCCCCCTCCTACTTCTTGACATCAGTTTTGAGTTATTCCTGGTTGCATCTTATGTCCCTATAAAGAGGAGGCATTGAGGGAGGTGGGGGGAGGTGGCACATTTGGGCGTGTCCTGTCCCAGCACTGGTCAGTCAGGTTACAGGAAGTCTTGCTTGGCAAGATGAGGCTAGTGACCCAGATGGACAGATGTAGGAGATAGGGGCGAGAGCATTTGGTGTCTTCATTTTCCAGCCGTCAGTCTTGCTCCTCCTCCAGGGGGGTNCGGCACATTTGGGCGTGTCCTGTCCCAGCACTGGTCAGTCAGGTTACAGGAAGTCTTGCTTGGCAAGATGAGGCTAGTGACCCAGATGGACAGATGTAGGAGATAGGGGCGAGAGCATTTGGTGTCTTCATTTTCCAGCCGTCAGTCTTGCTCCTCCTCCAGGGGGGTGGTGGGGAATTCATTAAAGAGCTTTTCACTGCTTTCTGGAAAAGATGCTCTCGTCATGTTTTTCTAGGAGAGCATCAAACTTCTCCACTGCTGATTTTCTAACCACCTTCCACTCTACTTCACTTGGCTGTCCCTCCACGTGTAGAGTGTTGCCCCTACTGGGCTGCCTAGCCTGAATGGGCTGGGGGCTGGGAATGGGAGGGTCTACAGGCCTCTTTCAGGTTTTCCAGAGGAGGTGGACTTCGGTTTTGGTTCAGCCGTGTGTGGGCGCTGTGGAGGCTGATATTGACCCTCTGTCTTCTGCTCCATTGACTTCTCTGTGTCTGTCTCCCCAGGAATCGGAGATCAGTGAACACGGGAAGCAGCTACAGCTCTCAGACTCTGCTGCTTCTGACCCCAAGTCCTTCCTTGGCTTGGTGAGTCTGAGTCTGAGATGGGAGTTGGGGGGCTGGGGTGGTGGGCAGCAGAGTAGTGATAAAGAACATGGATATGCGAGTTACTGTGGTTAAACAATTTGCCGAGCATCTCACAGCTTCTAAGTGGGGAAGTTAGGACTCAAACTTGGGTCTTGTCTGATTCCATTTCCTCACCTCGCCCTACCAAGGATAACACTACCTACTTTTTAGGTTTGTTGTGAGAAGAAGGTGGAGTAAAGCGTATATACATTATTAGCATACGAATATTAAACAAGCATAGTTGTTATTACTACTACTGCTGCATGTACTGCCTGTGAGATCATATGAGATCATGGCCCCTGGGCTCTTAACAAGAGCATTGTATGAGTGTAGGAGATTAGAGACTGTGTGTGTATGTGTTTATGGGATCACTGAACTGTGGCAAGGAAGGACCAGTCCTCAGCCTCTGACCAAGAAGTGTGTTATGGTGTGATCATTTCCAAATGAAGACTCCTCTGGAATGCCAGCATCCATGGTGTCTTTGTTCCAGCCCTTCCACCTTCCACTGAGCCTCCTGAATCCTGGCTTCACTTGCCGGGTTTGTATCTAAGGGGAGTAGTCTGGGGTGCTTTTTGGCAGAGCATTTCTTCCAGAAACCACACTCCATCTGTTTGGAGGAGGCAGATCAAAGGGAAGGGATTAGTGGGAGAGGGTCAGGGATGAGCAGTAGTGATACGAGGGGGTGCAGAGGAATTAGGAGGCTGTGTGCGCTCAAGCCCCTCGCTGAGCCATGGGCTTAAGGAGCCAGATGGCAGCTGCATTGAGTGGAGTAGAACTCACGCTGAAAGGAAAATGTCATCCACAAAGAAAACCCACAGGCCAGGAAGGGGAGGCACAAGTCACTGTTGGCAGAAACCATCATGAAGAGTCACCGTGCCACAGAGCTCTCTGAAGCAAGGGCCCTGGCCCTTCCCAGGGAGTTGCCCTGCGGAGAAGTGTGTCCGTCAGCATCTTTCTTCTTTACGGGAGTGGGTGGAGGAAGCCACGGCCAGCAGGACCAGACCTTGGCTGGGCGTCCCGCCATTCATCAGGGCTGATGGCAGAACTGTCCTGTTAGCGTGCTGTTGCATAGCAATCCATCACCTAGCTCAGAGGGGCTCCGGGGTTCAGAGGGGGAGGGGTCCTGGCTCTGCGGCAGCCAGAGGGCAGCAGAGAGCTAGCACCTGCGTGGGCCCTTGCTGCCCATCCCAAAGAGAAGCCAGTGGAGAAAGTGGTGCTGATCCATCCCCATTGTCCAGAGGGGCACCTGTATGGGAAGGGGAAAGAACCCGCTGGGAGGGGCCTGGCAAGCCCTGTTTCCTACCTGCCCACAGATCTTCTGGGCACTTAGGGCTCCTGTCGGGCGCCAGGAGGGAGAGACAGCTGGAAAGTGACATGCTTTGCAGCACATGTCAGGAAAATAGCTTGGGCTCTGGAGTCAGCCCAGGACACATCTGACCCCCAGCCCTGCTGCTTAACAGATGCGTGACCTTGGGCAAGTTACATGGGCCCTCAAACAGCTTCCTACTCAGTGAGATAAAAATAAGAGGACAGTCTCATTGGGTTACTTTCTTCCCCTCTAATTTGATTATGAAAAATTTCAACCATATGGAAAAATTAAAAGAATTTTATAGCAAATACCTACATACTCACCCCCTAGAGTCTGCAGTGAGCAGTATACCATAGCTGCTTTACCACATACCTTTCCGTCTAGTTGCAGAGTTATTTTGAAGGAAAGCGAAAGTGTTAGTCACTCCGTCATGTCCTACTCTTTGTGACTCCATGGGCTGTAGCCCCACCAGGCTCCTCTGTGCATAAGATTCTCCAGGCAAGAATGCTGGAGTGGGTTGTCATTTTCTACTCCAGGGATCTCTACTCCAGGGATTTCTACTTCCTGACCCAGGGATCGAACCCCGGTCTTCTGCATTGTAGGCAGATTCTTTACTGTCTGAGCCACCAGGGAAGCCCAGTGTTATTTTAAAGATGAGGTTAGTGAGTAGGTGTTGGAATGCTTGGCACAGTGTCTGGCATGTAGTAGGCGTCTTTCGGGAAGGTGAGGGTGGAGGAGAGGCCCTGATCTCTGGTGGGCACTGACCATGATGAGGGGAGAGCTGAGCTCCCTGTCTCCACCATCTCCAGGACTTCGGTTTCCGCAGCCAGATCTCAGAGCGCCTGCTGGATGTGGACATGCACCCCTCCATCCTGGATGGAGCCCACTGGGAGGTGAGTCTCTCTGGGGCTGAGCTGGGACCTCATTTTGGGGGATAATCAAGAGCTGAGGCCTGCCCATCCCAGGGTGCATTTCTGGGAGTTCTCGCCCTTCTGACTCATCAAGGCAAGGCCCTGGCTGCCTGCGATGGGGCTTCCGGCATTCGTGCTCTGTTGCTGCCGTGAATTAAAGGCACTCCCTGCCCCCCACTCCCTGGTTTTGTCTCTTCATCTATTCATTTAGCACCTGAGGGCCGACCATTTGCGCCTGTGCAAAAAAGCACTGTGTAGCTTGTGGATTTCAGAGCACTTCCTAACCTGGCCCATTCAACCTCTGCAGTCATGTCCTCAGCCCACTTGCCATGCCCGGGCTGTGCCCACCACTCATCATTCCCCAGGGCCACACCGTCCACCGCTTCACCACNTCTTCAGGATTGGGGCTGATTGTTGAGCAGAGACAGGTCCACGCACTGATTACTCACAGTAAGTGTCGCCAAGGGCTGGCGGGACCCAAGACCGCATGTTCTCCTGTAGTGCTGAAGGAGTGATGTAGAGAAGGGCTGGCCCCCTTTTCAGGTGGTGATCCAGCCCACCATGACAGTGCTGCCCCTGAGGAATGACATGGCTTTCCCTGATCTCCTTGGTGGCTGTGGACAGCCAGGTCAGGGTGCTTATGATGAGGAGAGGAGGTGAGCGGGCTTCAGAAACAGGACCCTCTGGGCAGAGGTCAGGGGTCAGAGGGCATTTTCCCAGGGCTTCTAGGAGAGAAGTTGGGCAGTGAGGCTCCTCCCGGCCGCCGAGGCTGACAAGTCCTCCTCTCTGTGTCTCTCCTCCTGTCCCTGCGAGGCTGTCCCTGCTGGGCCGCCCTCTCCTTGACCCCACAGTTTCAGTTTACATGGTGCTCTTAGGAGATGTCTTCTGCTCCTTTCCTGGAGTCTTCTCAGGCTCTAGAACTTCCTTGCTATTGACCTTTACAGCTGCCTTAAGAATGGATTTGTTCTCTGGGTTTCGTGGGGGAGTGACTCTGTGCCTCATCTGTATCCATGGAATTTTAACTTGTACAGGTGACCGAGTGACAACAAGGAGAGGCCGATGCCACTGAAAGAAGAATTTATTCCTTATATTTCTAGAGAGAAGAGGGCATGCTGTGCCAGGCGGGGCCATGTGGGGAAGGACCAGAGGTGGTCAGGAGGGGAAAGGAGCGAGAAGGAAGAGCATGACCCGGAGCTGTTATTGAGGTTTTCGTGGGAAGCAATGGGTGAGGCGGGGTGAGTACTTGAGCGAGTGTGGGGGGGAAGTTTGGATAATTTTGAGTGGGCTTTGGGCTCTGGACATGGTCTCTGGTTGCCTGGGGCCCAGCCCTGGGTGATCTGGGGCATGGGAAATAGATGAGGAGATGGTAAGGTGGGTTTGCTTAGGAAAGACATATTCCCTTTGCTGTCTATAAGGATTGCCTGGTCCGGGGAGGGGCACCCTCTCCTTGACCAGCCAACTTCTTCAGATATTGTAACACTGTAAAATACAGAGAATAAAAAACATGACTGGGAGGGTCTGTCACCTGCATGGATGTTGTTGAGCTGAATCAGGAGGAGTTCGGAGCACAGGGAGGTCGGAGTGCAGACGGGTCCAGCCAGCAGCCACTGCTGTGTGCGCTCTGTGGCTGGAAGGCCTGAGTCTGGGAAATAAGCATATCCTTCCCTCTTTCTTCCCAGCATCCTTCTCGAGGTGTTTGTAGAGAGAGGAGGCAAATGGGTTAAAACCACTGTGCTGAAGAAAGAGACTCACAGACAGAGAATGAACTTATGGTTGTGGAGAAGAGATAGTTGAGAGAGTTTGGGATGGACAGGTACATGCTGCTATATTTATAANTGGGGAGGGGCACCCTCTCCTTGACCAGCCAACTTCTTCAGATATTGTAACACTGTAAAATACAGAGAATAAAAAACATGACTGGGAGGGTCTGTCACCTGCATGGATGTTGTTGAGCTGAATCAGGAGGAGTTCGGAGCACAGGGAGGTCGGAGTGCAGACGGGTCCAGCCAGCAGCCACTGCTGTGTGCGCTCTGTGGCTGGAAGGCCTGAGTCTGGGAAATAAGCGTATCCTTCCCTCTTTCTTCCCAGCATCCTTCTCGAGGTGTTTGTAGAGAGAGGAGGCAAATGGGTTAAAACCACTGTGCTGAAGAAAGAGACTCACAGACAGAGAATGAACTTATGGTTGTGGAGAAGAGACAGTTGAGAGAGTTTGGGATGGACAGGTACATGCTGCTATATTTATAACGGATAACCAACAAGGACCTAGTGTATAGCACATGAAACTCTACTCAATGTTATATGGCAGCCTAGATGGGAGGGGAGTTTAGGGGAGTATGGCTGAGTCCTTTTGCTATCCACCTGAAACTGTCATAGCACTGTTAATTGATTATACCCCAATATAAAATGGGCTTTCCTTGTGGCTCAGACAGTGAAGAATCTCCCTGCAATGCAAGAGACCCGAGTTTGATCTTCCTGGGTCAGGAAGATCCTCTGGAGAAGGGAATGGCTACCCACTNGGCTGAGTGCTTTTGCTATCCACCTGAAACTGTCATAGCACTGTTAATTGATTATACCCCAATATAAAATGGGCTTTCCTTGTGGCTCAGACAGTGAAGAATCTCCCTGCAATGCAAGAGACCCGAGTTTGATCTTCCTGGGTCAGGAAGATCCTCTGGAGAAGGGAATGGCTACCCACTCCAGTATTATTGCCTGGAGAATAGAAGAACCTGGTCGGCACAGTCTTTGGGGTCGCAAAGAGTTGGACACAACTGAGGGACTAACTAACACTTCAGTGTAAAATAAAAAGTGAAAAAAAAAAAAAACCACTGGGTTGAAAATTAGTCGAGACAGAATCCCTGATAGTGGTCCGAGTTTTAGTGGTGGCACAGCCGTGTCAGGACTGTGGGCACCACAGCCCTCCTCCCTCTCCTCCCTCCGTGCCCGTCCCTCCTCGCTTTCCCTTGTATGTCTCAGAGTAACTCGGCCAGCAGCCTGAAACGACATTCTGCTGAGCCTCCTCTCGGCCACTCGCTGCTGGAAACTGGGTCTCACTGATGGTGATACCTGAGGAGTGGCCTAGAAATCAGACCTGCCTCTTCCCCTGGAGGCTTTGACTTCCCAGGCATGTCATAGATCTTTCAGACTCACTGTTGACTGCGTTGGACCTAAGCTGGGAGTTTGGGATACTCAGTCTTGAAAACAGGGACACGGTGAAGAGGCCCGCTGAAAAGCAGCCCCAATCTGCCTGCATGCCAGGCGTGCAGGCAGGGTCAGCGGTGCGTGCAGCCTGGGTGCGTGCTGTCACGCCGGCTGGTGCTCCGTTTCTCCGCACATCTGTCCCTAGGGCCCCACATAGCTCTGCAGCCCACAGGGGAGGGAGACATTAAAAGGTACTATCTCAGGAAAAAAAAAAAAGATGTTTTCAGCTCAGGTTGGAAATGAGTTGGAGGGTTGATGAGGCAGAGAGCTGCGGCAGTGGCAGGGTTGGGGGGAGGCTGTTTCCCGGGCGGAATTCTCAGAGGAGGTGGCGGCTACGTCTTACATCTGCATCAGTCTGGGCTGCATCAGGGGACTGAGAGCAAGCGGGAACTGGAAGGAGGGAGATGGGCTTGGGAGCAAAGGGGNAAAAAAAAAAAAGATGTTTTCAGCTCAGGTTGGAAATGAGTTGGAGGGTTGATGAGGCAGAGAGCTGCGGCAGTGGCAGGGTTGGGGGGAGGCTGTTTCCCGGGCGGAATTCTCAGAGGAGGTGGCGGCTACGTCTTACATCTGCATCAGTCTGGGCTGCATCAGGGGACTGAGAGCAAGCGGGAATTGGAAGGAGGGAGATGGGCTTGGGAGCAAAGGGGACTGAAGACAGAGCTCAGGACTGTTTCTGGTCTGAGTCATGATTTTAGGAAGGATCTTAATGGTATTTCAGAGACTTCGGTAGCCTTTTGTCTGTTTCCTCGGTCTCTGGCCTCAAGGGGCTGGGAGGGAATTCCAGAGCCCTTGTTTCCTTCTGCTGTGCTAGTCTGATCCCACCCGCCGCCTTCCATCTGCTGCAGAGCGGGGGCTGAGGGTGGAGGGGGTTCTGCATCCCCTGCAGGCTGGCTCCCCTTCTTGGACTCCGGCCCCACCCATCCTTGATTCAGACCCCACCTGAGTGCTGCTGTGGTCCACTCGGCCACGGGGCCAGGCTTGCCACAGGCTGAGCATCGCAGAAGGTGGTGCTTGGGTGGTCAGACCGATTTCTAATGTAAGATTTAAGGACCTGGGCCTGCACACGTGTCCTTGGCTTTAGGAAAGCCACTCTGGGAAACAAAATACTTTATCCCACTTAGGTTTCCATTGCTTAAAATGTTCTTGGGGTTTCTCTTTGGCAATTTCCTTCAAGAGGCAAACTATGCTCAACAGAACAGCCTTCATGACTTTGTAGACATCTCTTTAACCAATCCCATTGTTCCTGATCTAACCACCTGCCTTTTGCATCCCAGTTCAAATTCCTTTTACCCATTTCCATGTGGTGAATTTGCTCTAAGCAGATGAAGCTGTGGCACTGTTGAGGAGATACAGAGCCTGGCCTTTCAGATGTGCCCCTGCTGCTTTCTCTGGCTAAGGGAAGGGTCTCCTTCCTGGCTCCCTTGGCATTGTGGCAAGAGGTTGTGCACTCCTGGGCCTCCAAGGACTATTCTGGGCCTCAGGGCTAGGAGACATGCTGCTGTTTCTCCTGCCGACTCATAAGCATTGACCTCTGTTCAGTTTTGAGAGTCAGGGAGTAGCCTCTGGGGACTTACCAAGCTGCCGGCATGAGCCTCAAGGAACAGGGAGAGCCCTGGTAGGAGATGGAACCAGGGCCATGAACCCACTCGGGAGGAGTCCATGAGGGCCTGAAGTTTGCCCTCTTCTCCTGCCGCCAGCTCCTGAGACATGTCTTGGGGTGTTCACTCGGCCCACAACCTACCCAGTCCCCTGAGAGCCTCCTGTGCGTCACCCCGCTCCTTAGGCACTCACACAGCCACAGTGGGGCTTTTTGTATAGAGCAGGGGTCTCCAGCCTCCAGGATCTAATGCCTGATGACCTGAGGTGGAGCTGATACAGTAGTAATAGAAATAAAGTGCACAGTAAATGTAATGCCCGTGAATCATCCCCAGACCATCCCCACATCCCTGGTTTATGGAAAAATTGTCTTGCATGAAACCAGCTCCTGGTGCCAAAATGGTTGGGGGCCGCTGCTGTGGAACAGATGCTGCCCTTGTGCTCGAGAGGGTAGCCTTGCTGCTCGCCCTCGGGCGACCTGACGTACACGTACGACTCCTGACCGGGGGCCCTCTGTTAGGGCTCCATGTGGGGTGTTCGGTATCTGTATAAACCCTGGTGCCAGAAGGTGCGTGAACAGTAAGCAGAGTGAAACGCTGCTCCCGCCCTTGGCAGGCGATCTGCAGAGCCCACGGCTCCCCGGGAGCAGCTCTCAGAGGCCGCGCTGGAGGCCACGGAAGAGGCGGTGGCCCGAGAACTCGAGCAAGAACAGACACGGCTCCTGGAGTCCAAGCGAGAGAAGATGCAGCGACTGCGGGAGAAGCTGTGGCAGGAGGAGGAGGCGGAGGCCCTGCAACTTCACCAGCAGAAAGAGAAGGCGCTCAGGTCCTGCTGCCCCCCGGCCCAGCCACCCTGGCTGCCACCGGGATGCCCGGCCCCTCCAGGATGACTCCTCTGTGGCCCGGGTGGAGGAGGGGTGGGCTCCCTGGCCAAGACCCATGCCTTTCCTCTTTTGGGAAGGGACTTGAGAGGCATGGTCGTAATGGGGATGGCCAGTATTTTTTGAGAGATTACTCTGATCCATGTGCTTTATGTCTGCTAATTTGTTCAGTCCTTGGGAGCGGCCCTTATGAGTTTCTGTCATCAAGTCTGTTTTGTGGAATTTATAATATAGATGAGGAAGCTGAGGCACAGGAAGGTTAAGTAGCTTGTCCAAGGTGTGGAGCCTCATAAGCAGCAGAGCCTGGATTAAGTCTGGGCAGTTTGTCTCCAGAGCCCGTTTCTTTTCTTTTTTTTTTTTAAATACCATTCTTTCTTTTTTTACTTTGGCTGCACCACGCAGCATGGAGGAGTTTAGTTCCCTGACCAGGGATAGTACCCGTGCCCACTGCAGTGGAAGCTCGGAGTCTTAACCACTGGACTTCCAGGGAGGTCCCCTGTTTTTGTTTTTTTTTTTATTAATTTTTTATTTAGTTAATTTTTGGCTACACTGGGTCTTTATTGTTTTGTGCAGGCTTTCTTTAGTTGTGGTGAGTGGGGGCTACTCTTTTGTTGCAGCGGAGCGCGGGCTCTAGGGCACGTAGGCGTCAGCAGTTGCGGTTCCCCGGCTCTAGAGCATGGGCTCAGTAGTTAAGGTGCATGGCTTAGTTGTTCCTTGGTGTGTGGAATCTTTGCAGACCAGGGATCGAACCCATGTCCCTTGCATTGGCAGGTGGATTCTTATCCACTGTGCTACCAGGGAAGTTCCAGAGCCCGTTTTTTTTAATGACTACGATGTCCTCTCTGCTGGGAGTCAGGGCCCTGTGGGGACCCAGTGAGATTGGTAGGGAGCATGTGAAGTGTGACGTGCCCTTGCCCAGGACCCAGAAGTTTCTGTTTGGGTTCTTACTCTTTGAGTACGTGACAGGCAGGCCCTTGACAAATGCAGCACATAGGCTTAGGGTGGGCCTGCGTGTGTAGGATTGTATGTTTCTATGCTGGCATTATGGTTTTTATAGGAAAAGGCAGGTGAGGGCTGGCATGATGGCTCCACAGTAAAGTTTAACCAGGGATCCTTTAATCCCTCTGTCATCTTTAGCGCTGAGTTTTACTCTCAGGCTCTCTTTACAGTCCAGTGTAGCTGCTGGATCTCCAGCCATTGTATCTGTGTTCCAGGCAGGCAGTACAGGGGCACCTTCTAGCTTATTCAGTCCATTCAGAGGCACTTTGATGGAAACTTTACCCAATAATTTCTGTTTATATCTCACTGGCCAGTCCTGCTTGCAAAGGGTGCAAAGTTGACTGAGGAATGTAGTCCTTTAGCTGGTCTCTGGGCCTGAGAGAATAAAATTAGGGTTCTCTTAGTAAAGAAAAGTGGGAGAATGGATATTGAGAGGGTAATAAACCATCTCTGTCACAGTCCCAGGTTGGGGGAAGTGCTACGAAAAGATGTTAATATGTTTCACTTACTTGGCAGTTAAGCTAAAGGTTAAATCTTGTCCTCTTGGACAGAAGATCCCAAAGTGCTGTAGACTTACTATTTTTATATCATCCACGGCAAAGACTGTATAAAATATTTATGGTTAATTTAGAGAAACTAAGAGAAGACCGGCACCCAACTGCCCAGAGGCTTGGGGACAGTGTCTCTCATTAGCCCAACACAGGCTCTGCTGACCAGGGTCCATTCTATGTCACCCCTCCCGGATACCCCTGCCAGAGAGCACCCCAAAGAATAGATGGTCCCAGGCATCCCCCTCTTCTAGCCGCCTGGAACTTGGGGTAGGGGGGCCTCCCAAACAGAGTGCAACTCAGCTTACCTCGAGAGGCAGTGCTTAGGAGGAAATACTGGTGATGTCTCCCTACCAGGCTCCTCTCTCTCCTTGGCCACCCTGGGCTGTGCTGACTGCTTTCTGTCCCTTCCCAAACCCCCCAAATTCAGAGCGGCCTTCCAGAGCCCTCTAAATTATAGTGAAAACCAACCTGTTGAAAAACATCTGACTCAGGGCCTGAAACCTGATAGTTGCTCAATAAAAGCTGGTTCTTGATTGTATTTTCAATTGAAATCAGTACAGTGTTAGTGGTCTTGACTAAGTGATTTCTCTGTGGGCAGTACCTTGCCTGGCTCTCTTCAAAGTACTTTGTCGTGAGAGCCCTGTTTCTTTTTATACATGAGCGTTTCTGGGAGGTAGGGTCTCCTCTCTACTGGGAAATTACCACTTGGTAGAAATTTCTGGAAGCCACAACTGACCTTGTAGCAAATATTTCTTGAATGAGAAGGCAGGCAGGCTGACACTTAGTTTCTTCAGTTACAAAACAGTTTAGTTGTAAGATGAAGAGAGGAGAGCGTTGTAAAATGCAGGACTTAATTGCTAAAGACCCTTCCATTCTGTGGCGATATGTATAAAATTTAGCCTTGGGAGAAAGGGTTTCTGGGGGAATCTAGCAGGAAGAATCTTTAAATTTTCTGTCATTATGGAAGAGAGCAGTGGTATTGATAGCTGAAAATAGAAAACGATCCGAAGTCTTTTCTGGCTCTGGAATTCACTGCAGAAGCTTTTCAGGCTTGAACTCCCTGAGCGCGCAGCACTGGTCACATGACAGCCCCTGGTCAAGTGAGGGCCACGTGGGGGCCAGGCGAGGGTTGTCTGCTTGGGATGAGGTAGTCACCACCTCAGTCTGTGAATAAGGGACCCCTCACAGATAACTTGCTTGTAGTTTGGGCCTGGGTGGTACTGCCCCAATTCAACCAGCAATTATGGAGTCCCTACTTCCGTTTCCGTTACTGTGCTTGGCACTTGGGAGATAGCAGATTTTAAGACAAGATTCCTTCTCTGGGGATGTTCCCATACTTGTAAGGAAAACACATATACAAAGGCTGAGTTATGGTGTGATGTTATGCATGGCAGAGAGCGGCATGGATAAGAAAGGTCCTCATATAAAGCGTGGTGGGAGCTGAAAGGGGATTGATGAGCTTGGAGAGAGTTGGAAAGGCTTCTCTGAGAGGAGAGAGTTGGGTGTTGAACACGGAACATGGGTTTGTCAGGTAGGAAATGGGATTCTTGATGGGAGAGCTGGCTTGAACAAAGGCCAGGAGGCAGGGAGGAGTGTGGCAGAGTTTGGAGGTGCTGGTTCATGTGATGTGGCCAGAACTGGGTTGGGGTTAGACAGGATCCGACCTTGAGTAAATGCCTCCCACCTGGTTGCAGCAGAGAACCTTTGGCAGAAATGCTATTTTGGGATCATGGAGCTTGTGATCTGCTTCCTGTGGCAAAGGGCAGGTAGAGTTCATAGCCCCTCTCGCCCTGGGAGATATTAAAGGCAGCAGGACCCAGAAGCTGAGGTTAGGCTTGTCCTTAAGACGTAGGAAGCTTCACAAGCAGGCTCCAGGCTTTTGGAGGCTGAGAGCCAGGGGTTAGGTGTAGAAAGGGGAAGGCCTTGTGGTCCCGCCAGCCAACTTGCCTTTGCTTTGCAGTTCCCTGAAGGAGCAGCTGCAGAGAGCCACTGAGGAGGAGGAGACCCAGATGAGAGAGCAGAAGCGCCAGAGGCTGTCCCAGCTCCGCGCCCAGGTGCAGTCCAGCTCGGAGGCCGATGAGGACCAAATCAGGTGAGTGCGAACTGTGGGCGGCCTGGCCTCCCTGGAGGCTCGCCCCTCTCGGCAGCCCCCCACCCCGACCAACACAAGTGCCCAGACCCACCCCCACCTCCTTTTCTGCCCAGGGCCGAGCAACAGGCTTCCCTGCAGAGGCTGCGAGAAGAGCTGGAGTCTCTGCAGAAGGCCGAGAGGGCCAGCTTGGAAGAGAGAAGCAGGCAGACCCTGGAGCAGCTCAGGGAAGAGATGGAGGCTTCAGAGAAGAGAGAGCAGGCTTCCCTGAAGGTGGAGAAGGAGAGGGCCTTGCAGCAGCTGAGGGAGCAGCTGGAAGGGGAGAGGAAAGAAGTGAGTGCCCCCTTCCACCCCCGTGTGTCCCTGGGGAGGGCTGGGTGCTGAGGAAGAACAAGAGCCAGCCTTGGCTCCCAGTGGAGCCAGCAGCACAGGGGTCTGCGAGGAAGGGCGTGGAGATGTTGGGCCGGCCGTCTGGGCCCATGTGGAGCCCGCTCGACTCAGAGCAGATGCTGCCCTGGTCTCCACGGCGGGGTCCAGAGGCCCCCCTCCAGGGCCTGTTGGGTGTTGTCAGCAGCAGAGAAGAAGTTTGAAGGGAAAGGGCCCGGGGGTTTGGGAAGATTCCATGACTGAAGGAACTGAAACCAGACCAGAGGTCTTGAGACAGAGGCGCAGTGTCCCCGTCCTTGTCCCTGAGGGCAGCTGTGCTGACCTCGCGTCTCTCTCCTTCCCTCCCCTGCCTCAGAGCGAGAGGCTGGCTCGCTCAGGAGAGTTTGTCCTCCTCTATCCTTACTCCCTATCCCTCCCGTCTGGTGGTCTGTCTCTAGGTAAGAGGCTGAAGTAGGTAGTAGGTCAAGTGGAACTGGTGTTTTATTCTGGTTCTGGGTGAGTGTCAGTTCCCAGACCAAGGGAACCTATAGGGGAGGTCACTGGGCTGCACGTGCTCAGGGAGATGGTGCTGGGCCTCCTGGCCCTTATCCACAGGCAGGAGTGTGGCCTGTGTGCGGTGGTTTGGCCCAGAGGCCCGAGGGTGGAAGGGCCATGGCCGAGCCTCACTGAAGGTCTCCCTCCATGCTGGCCTCCATGTCCTCGTTTGCTTGCAGACTTGAGGGACAGCTGTTTTGGGGGAATACAGACGCGCCTGTGGTTCCCCTTGGCCCCTTAGCTCGAGGGGCCTTGGGGATGGTCTTCCTGGCGCTTCCTCTCCCCAGAGTCAGAGCCCGGCCAGCCTGCCCTGGTCCTCACAGGCCCTCTGTTGCATCCCAGGCGGTGGCAGCGCTGGAGAGGGAGCACAGAGAGGAGCTGGAGCGGCTCTCCTCCTCGCTGGAGGCCAAGCACAGGGAGGTGAGGGGCCGCTGCCCTGCCTGCTGGGCAGAGCCTGGCGTGCTGGGCCCCGGGCTTTGAGCTTTCATGGCTGGCTGATGGGCAGAACTCCACCCCAACCCAGGCCCTGCCACTAGCTTTCCTCTCCTGCAGCCCCGGGGGCTGGGGGCTGGGTCCCTGGGAAGCGAGTCACCCGTGGCCACTCTGTAGGGCCCTCTAAGGGTCATGTTCCCCAGTGTGGGCGCCTCCTCAGGTGGTCTCCAGCCTCCAGAAGAAGATGCAGGAAGCTCACCAGAAAGAGGAAGCCCAGCTGCAGGAGAGCCTTGGGCGGGCGGAGCAGCGAGCCCATCATAAGGTGTACCAGGTGCTGGAGTACGAACAGGAGGTGTGTGCCGGTCTGCTCCTTTCGCCCTAGGGCCCGGCGTCCTGGACGGCCAGCCGAGCCGTCCTGGCCCAAGGGGCCTCTGCTTTGCTTTGGACAGCTCAGCTGGGGCTCTGTTTTTACGCCTCAGTTCCCTGGAGGCCAAGTCCTTCTCCACCCTGTGCCCTGTACGTGAGTGGAGTGGGAGGGGGTGCTGGGTGTAGCCGCGTGTGAATGTGGGGACGTAGGGGGAGGTGGGTGTGTGTCGCACATGTGTGAGAGTCCTTCAAGTGCCTCAATCCTGCATATCGCATGCCTGCCTCCTGCCCGGCAGCTCAGCGGCCTCCTGAGAGAGAAGCGCCTGGAGGTGGAGCGGGAGCACCAGCGGAAGATGGACAGGATGAAAGAGGAGCACCAGCAGGTGGTGGCTGAGGCCAGGCAGCAGTATGAGGCCGAGGTGACTGGGCCACATCCCCTGGCGCACACGTGTGCGTGCGCACACACAAACCCACTCCCACCCACCCAGCCACCCCCCCTTGGGGTCCTTCCCAGATGTCCGGAGGGCCTTGGAAGGAGTTTGGGTGGTGGGAAGCGTTCTTCCCTGGCCCCCAGCAGTGGTGAAATCCAGTTTTGCCTTTGTACTAAAGCATTATGGGAAGCCTGTTCCTACCTGCCGTCAGGCTGCACTTTGCTTTCCTGTTAATAACAGCCGAGGTGTATTGAGCTTATACATGCCAGGTCCATCCTGAGCTCTTTGTGCGTTAACCTCATTTAGTCTTCACAATACCCTTGGGTGGGGGGCGTCCGTACTATCCTTCTCTCCATTTTAAAAAGAGGAAACTGAGACTTGAGCGTAAGCAACTCCCTTAAGCCTCCCTGGCTGGTAAGTAAAGAAGCTAGGATTCAAGCCAGGACTATCTGACTCCAGAGCCTTCGATTTTTAACCACCAACCCTGTGCCTCCAGGCCTACAGAAATTCCAGGACTCCTGGAAATAGATTGGCAAGAGCCAACCAATACTTAGATATTACCTGCCCATCTTCAGCCTCTGGCTTGGAGGGTAAAGTTCAGTGACTAAGTGGACCCAATGGCACGCTAATGTTGGGGTGAATGACTGGGAGGGTTGGTGGCTGACTTTAGCCCAGAGCTGGATGGGCTTCTGTCCCCAGTTTCTAGGCTTCGCCTCCAAAAATTTGAACCAGTATCCCAGACTCTGCACCATGGCAGAAATAGCGGCCCAGAGGAAAATGTAGTTGACTCCTTCCCTAACCAATTCTGCCCTTGTTGAAGAATAGTGACATTTTAGTAATGATCCCTTCCCTTAAGGAATGAAGGCAGTGTGTGTGGGGAATGGTAAGAGAGGTGTCCACACCAGGGATTTCTCAGGACATCTGTCCAGTGTTGTTTCAGCAGCAGAGAGGGGGTGCAGGCTTTTGGGGGACGAGACCACGTGGTCCTGGGCACTCTCTCCAGGAGCCGGCCTTAGAGGCCTGGTAGGGTCCCTGATCTTACTGATCTGAGGTGGCAGGGCAGGGGGTAGGGGGCGGCTCTGGTCGAAGGGTTGGGAAGGGCCGCCATGGTTTCCCACCAACGGCCCCACCCTCCGTCAGGAGAGGAAGCAGCGGGCTGAGCTCCTGGGGCACCTGACGGGAGAGCTGGAGCGCCTGCGCAGGGCCCATGAGCGAGAGCTGGAGTCGGCGAGGCAGGAGCAGGACCGGCAGCTGGAGGACCTGCGGCGGCGGCACCGGGAGCAGGTGGGTGCCGGTGCTTGGGGCCCACCCTCCCCGACCCCTCCACCCAGGGTAGAAGAGTGCTGGGGGCTGGCCCTGCCACAGCGGTGGGGTGGAGCCTGACGGCTTCAGGGGTGGGGAGGTCTCTCACTGGCCATCCCCAAGCCGAGGCATCCTTGCTCTTTTGCTTTCTGGGCCAAGGAGCATCCCTAGGACTAGCAGCAGAGGTCAGTGCACCTCGGGTCTTGGGGTTGGTGTCTGCCTCTGCTCACCATTCCCCCTGACATAAGCAAGGGGTGAAGCTCTGCTGGGGGAGCCCAGCCCAGCTTGGAGCACGTGGTGTGGGGCACATGGTCGCGAACTCCTCCTGGCCCTCAGCTCAGGCCTGGGCACTGGCTGCATTCCCATCTTTCTCTTTAACTATACTCCGTGCAGGAAAGGAAGCTCCAAGATTTAGAGGTGGAACTTGAAACCAGAACCAAGGATGTCAAGGCCCGATTGGCTCAGCTGGATGTCCAGGTGTGGGAGTAGGGGCAGAGGACAGGCTCTCAGGTATCCTTGACCCGGAAGTCCGCTCCCCCAGGAGAGGCCCAGAGTCGGCCTAATGGCCAGACCTTCTGTGCTCCGCAGAAGGAGGCGGCCCGAAAAGAGAAGCAGCAACTCCTCGACGTGCAGAGGCAGGTCAAGCTGGAGAGCGAGGTTCGTCTTCTGCTTCTCTTGCCCTCCCTTGTTGCGCTTTCGTCCTCCCCTAGCCCTTTCATTCCCCTGGTCTGTCTGTGGAATTGAGTTCCAAACCCTGTTAGCTAGCATCCCACAGGTAGCCTCTCTGTGGGAGACCGGCTTGGGCAACCCTGGGGGGCAGGGCCACGGAGGGGGAGGGGCCTGGTCCAGCCTCTCCCCCAGTGCTTTCCCGTTGTCTGCTGCTGTCTGCTCTGTGACTCTCCCGTTGACTCCCTCCCATGTCTCCAAGTCCTTCTTTCCTTCTGCCCCTCAGGAAGCCACAGCCACCCATCAGCNGCAGAATTGAGTTCCAAACTCTGTTAGCTAGCATCCCACAGGTAGCCTCTCTGTGGGAGACCGGCTTGGGCAACCCTGGGGGGCGGGGCCACGGAGGGGGAGGGGCCTGGTCCAGCCTCTCCCCCAGTGCTTTCCCATTGTCTGCTGCTGTCTGCTCTGTGACTCTCCCATTGACTCCCTCCCATGTCTCCAAGTCCTTCTTTCCTTCTGCCCCTCAGGAAGCCACAGCCACCCATCAGCACCTGGAGGAGGCAAAGAAGGAGCACACCCACCTGCTGGAGTCAAGCCAGCAGCTCCGAAGAATCCTCGAGGAGCTTCAGGCCCGCAAGTTGGAGCTGGAGTCCCAGGTGGAGCTGCTGCAGGCCCAGAGTCAGAGGCTGCAGAAGCATGTCAGGTGGTCTGGACCCCTGCACTCTGCCACCCCTGCGCCTCCCGGCGGCCTTCTGACCTCTGCCGCTTGGGGGCTCTGTCTCTTCATGGCCCAGTTAGCAGAGGTGGAGCCAGGCGGAGGGGCTGCGTTTTGTAGGGACTTAGCGGGGGCGTTATAAAGAGGCTAGGACTAGCCCGGGTCCCCCGGTTCTACTGTCCCTGCCCCAGCCATGCCTCAGCATCTTTGGCAGGATTGAAAGGATGGAGGTGGTTCTGCCCCTTCCCCGCTAGGAGTCCTGAAAGGTGCTGCCAGGCCTGCTTCAGCATGTGACCCTGCCTCACCAACTCCCCCCACTCCCCAACTTCCCATCACAGCGACCTAGAGGTCCAAGCTCGGAAGAAGCAGGACTTGTTGAAAGAGCTAGAGGTAAAGGACAGTAACGCTTCCCCACATTTGGAGCCCGATCTCCTCCTTGAGGACCTGAGGAGATCCCCCCGGACGGTGAGCTTCTCTTGGAAGGGTCAGGGTGTCTGGAGTTGGGTAGAGCTCCACGAGGCGCGGGGCTCTAGGAGGGACTGAGGTCCAGGCGGGATGGGGCTGCAGCGGGGGGAGAGTAGGTAGGAGGGCCCCCTGGGGGCTAGGGCTCCAGGAAGAGTCCTGACTGTTCTGCCTAGGACTTGTTAGTCTCCTATTCGTGTCATTCCTAGCCCTATTTCTGCATCAGTCAAATTATATCTGTAAGTGACTGGCGCTTGGTGGCTGGCAGAACCATCGTCTGGGCCACTAGGAGGGACTTCGGGGTCCACTGAGCCTGTAGTTAGCTGATGTTGTTACATTCAGTGGGCGTTTTCTCCTGTGTGTGTCTTAGAACCAGACTAAAGAGGTATCCTTCTCTCTCTTCCCAGAGCAAGGAGACTGACCTATCCTTGGACAGGTGCGTTCCAATAACCTGTCCTGTTTTGGGGTTAAGGATCCAGGAATGGTTGAGTGAGGACATGCATCAGGGCCGGGGACTGACCTGAGCCCATGGTCTCCAGTGGGGCTTGGTTCGAGGATAGTGGCTGGGGCATTGAGGAGTCTTCTGTGACAAGCCAGGAAGGTGCCCAGGGTGATCACTGACACAGCACGCTGGCATGGACTGACCCTTGCACGAGGGTCAGGCTGATGGGAGAGTCTGGCCGTCTCTGGAGGCCTCAGGCGCAGCTCCTGTCAGGGTCGGGTGGAGGACTGGCGTGCACAGCGCGCGTGCTTCACGCCGTGGATCTCGAGCAGCGGCGTCCCCACCCTCTCCTAGCCCTGTGGTCTGTGCTCAGGCTGGACATCTGCTGGGGCAGTGCTTGTGACCCACAGCAGGAGTCCACCGCACGTGTGTCCCCGCTCCACCCCTGCCCTGCCTTGCCCTGTTCTGCAGCACTCGGCACTACCTCTCTGCTGAAGGGGTGGCTCTCCGCAATGCCAAAGAGTTCCTCATGCAACAGTCACGCTCCATGCGGAGGCGGCAGACAGCTCTGAAGGCTGCCCAGCAGCACTGGCGCCAGAAGCTGGCCAGCGCTCAGGAGGTGGCCAAAGACCCACCAGGCACCAAGGCCCTGGAGGACGTGTGCAAGGACCTGGAGGAGGTCAGGGGCCCTGGGGGCACTCAGCCACGTCAGGGAGGCCAGGGGCAGGAAGTTGGCCCTCGGTAGATCATGCCCAGGGCTCTCCTTGAGTGGTCAGGTAGGCCCAGAGTCACTGGACAAGTCTAGGGAGACCAGACAGGAGGAGATGGAGGTTATGGATCACCACAAGGATGGAAGCTCCTTACACTCACCTGGCAGTGCAGAATGCTTTCTCTATTAGGAAGTCATTTGGGCCTCACAGTAACCAGAGACAATGTATAGGGTTGCAGTGGTGTTCCCATTTTCTAGAAGTTCCATATTGCTTGGCCATTCCATCACACTCAAGACTTTACTCATAAGTGAAAATCTTTTGAGCACACTCAGCATAAGCCGAATTCCATTTTCCTTCTCTGAGACCCTAATTTTAATGAAAAGGAGATGTCTTCATGGTTATTAGTGGGATCACACATCTCTTTGCCATGTGAGGATCTTGGCAGAAGATTGTCTGGTCCTTTAGAGTTCTGATGATGCTCAGAGCTGGTGAGGGATTGTGGCCCCTAAGTCTGGCTGGGGGGCAGCGGAGGGTCAGAGGTCAGGACCTCTGGAGGGGCAGCCTTCCAGGGGCATCTGCATTCCACCCCCAGGGCCTGGAATTGCTCTGCTGAATCCCTGCTGTTGAGGATGGGGGTAGTAGTGGTAGTTGGGACAGTGATGATAATAATAACCGTTTAATAGTAACTGTTTTGAGAATTTATTAGGTGTGGGCATAGTGGAGGGCATGTATCATGTCGTCATCTCTTCTAATCTTCAAGACCCTAGGAAAAGTTTTTTTTTTTTAGATGAATATCCAGCGTTCGGTAATTTAAGCTCACCTAGATCACCCAGCCAACAAACGGCAGAGCGGGGGGGACTCCTGCATGTGCCTGTGTGGTTAGTCACTGTCTTCCTCCTTCCCTTCCTCCCTGGCTGCAGGAGACCAGGCACCTGGATGAGATGAAGTCGGCCATGCGGAAAGGCCACGATCTGCTGAAGAAGGAGGAGGAGAAGCTGCATCAGCTGGAGTCCTCTCTCCGGGAAGAGGTGCAGCCCAGCCTCCCTCTTCTTTTCCTGGGATTCGGTTGGGGTTCTTGGGTCCCGTGTTGGGGCAGCTTAGGCCCAGGATTGGCAGTAGGCTTGGGGATTCGGAGCTGCTGCAAGTGGCTGTGACTGCACATTTGGGGGTTTGAGTATCTGTGCCGAGACGTCCTGAGCAGATTTGGATCCTCTTGCCGAAGGCTCTCGGGAGAGGACTGGCCCTGCCCTGGTGCCCGAGGAGAGGTGTGCCTTGAGGGCCAGGAACAGAGGCTCCTTAGTTTCGCTACCTTCCCTGGGCCTCGTAGGCTTTCCTCTGGATGCCTGAAATGTGGGTGCAGCAGGAGCTGGAAAGAAACCGTGGGGAATGTTTACCGGGGTGAAGGTGGGGGACTGCCTGACCCTGGTGGCCTTACTGTCTATATCTCCAGTGGCTGAGTTCTCTCAGCCTCACCTGCAAGGGAGCCTGTGCCTCCCCCAGAACTTGGGACCCAACGAGCCTACCCACGAAGTCCTCAGCTGTCATGAGGGCAGGAAGCACAGAGCAGGTGCCGCCCTCAACTGCTGCGTCTTCCCACCAGGCTTCAGACGAGGACACGCTGAGAGGACCCCCCACCAAGAAGGTGGTGACCTTTGACCTCAGTGACCTGGAAGATGGGAGCAGTGACAGTTCCGACTCCTGCCCCCTGACTCGCTGTGAGTGGGCAGGGGGAGGACCAGAGATGCAGCCCCTCCCCCGAGCCCAGCAAGTGAGGGCCCCCCTGCTGTGCCGGTGTCGGGAGCAAGTGGTCAGCAAATGCCCTGGTAGGAGTGAGCTGGCTGGGTTTGCAGGGTCCAGAGGCTCGGGGACTCACAGCAAGAGAAGTGTCCCTCTTGGCCTTTCCCGGAGGGCCTCTCCCTATAGACACTCCGAAACACTGAAGCTGTGGGGCTTTTGAGAGGAACAACAGGGGCCAGTAGGGTGCAGTACCAGCCAGGCCGTTCTGCACCCTCTGTCTCTTCCCTTTGCAGTCAACCTGGCCCCAAGCCCCACCTTCCCCAGCAAGATCCACTACCTGAGCAGCTCCCTGCAGAGCATCAGCAGCCAGCTGAACGGGGTGCTTGGTGTCCTGGGCAGCCTCAACGCCCAGCCACCACCACTCTTCACCTCCACGCCCCTGCCGCTCCGCACCCCGGCTCCCCCCAGCCCCTCTCTGGCCCGGGGCTCAGCCTCGCCCTCTGCTCGGCCCACGTCTGCCCCGTGGACCTGGGACCCGGGGCTGGGCCCCAGTCTCTCTTCCTC
Source organism: Neotragus moschatus (assembly GCA_006410615.1). Taxonomy (NCBI): domain Eukaryota; kingdom Metazoa; phylum Chordata; class Mammalia; order Artiodactyla; family Bovidae; genus Neotragus; species Neotragus moschatus. The sequence goes on along the minus strand of SJYA01002278.1, from coordinate 1,168,916 downwards.
TGCGGCTCAGACCGTGGACGACTTCCTGGTGGAGAAGTGGCACAAGTATTTTCCAAGTAAGCCTCCCTCGGGGCTGTGCACAGTTCTGGCTCAGCCTCACCCCCAGCTTTGACATGGCCCCTGGACTCTTAGGGTCCCTGGGAGGACCTTGCCGCTTGCCCTGTGGCTGGAGGCCCTCTGGGTCAAGGACGGGTTACTGGATGGGGCCTTTATGATGGATTCTAGAGCTCAGCTGAACCTGAGGAGATCACTTGTCAGAGTTGTGATCACTGCCATTATATGTTATGGGCCAGGCATTTTATATATGGTTTTTCACTGAGTCCTTATAATAATCCTCTGAGGTTATTCCACACTTTTATCCCCATTTTACAGATGGGGAAACAGAGGTTAAGTAATATCCTCCAGGGTACTCAGGGAGCGAGCAACAGACTGAATTTTGACCCCATATCTAGACTCTCCAGGGTTTGTAGCCCTTTGGCTGTATGTGGCTTCCTCTGGTCTCAGGGCCCTGCTGAGGAATGTGAAAATCCATAAAAACAGTTATTTGAAGGAAGAGCTTCTACCTTCTTGTCCCTACCGAAACTGAAAAGTAATTTCAGTTTTAGAAATAAGTAGAACAGTTGCTGGTACCATCTCTCTCTCACCTCCAACCTCAGAAGCTTTTCCTGTCTTTGGTTTGGGGCACTGCCTTTGCAGTTTCTGGGTTGGGGGAGGCAGGAGGGGGCTGGCTTGGCTAAACTGCTGCTCATTTCTGACTGCTTCCCTCACACTTTTCCAGCTGGCATCCCGTTCCTCAACAGTGGCCCTGCCCCCTTGGAAAACAGGCTGGGCTATGTGTCGGCCAGGTAAGCCTCCCAATGACCTCAGGGTGGAGCCACTCCGTTCAGCTGCAGCTCCCAGGGCAGGTGCGACCTGGTGAACGGACCAGAAAGCCCTATCACGTCACCCAGACATTAGGCAGGTGCCCCAGGCCATGAAGCCGCTGAGGTCCCAGTGGGGCCAGGCTGGCCTTACCTGAGCCAGCCCCTTGAGGAAGCTGCCCAGTAGCACCCTGGGGAGAAATGGGATCTGGCTGTGGAGTGAGGCCTTTGTCTCTGCCCTGAGCTCTTTGTCTGCTGCGCACGGCTCCATTCTTCCCCCAGACCTGCTGAGCAACATCTGGAGGGAGTAGGGGCTCCCTGTGGGGGAGACAGATGGGCAATTATCGAAACCTGTCATTAATTTCCCCTTCATCTTATTCCTTGCCAAATGCACCCCTCCCTTGATGTGTCCCTGAAGGCTCCCAACCATAAGCATAGCCCCTCTCACCCTTTGGCCAGCTTGGGAGCTGATGCTGGGAAGGTATTTGAGTTGATAGGAAAGTGTTTGCTGCTGAGATTGGCTGGGCACAGGCAGACGTGGGAGCCCTGAAGTCAGGCACCTTCACCCGGGGTGGGGGCTCCACCCTCTTCCCTTTTGGAAGTGGATGCTCCTCATCCCCGAGGGGCACTCTCGCCGTGCTCCTTCCTCTTCTCCCCTCCCTGCAGTGAGCAGCTCCGCCTCCTGCAGCGTCCCTCCTCCCGAGTCCCCGAGGCGAGCACCTCCAACTTGCAGGACATGATTGCGGCTAACCGAAAGTGGCTAGAACATTACAAGAACGACCCCAAGCTGTATCCTTTTAGCTGCCTCTCAAACCCTGATCCCTTCCTGCTCTAACTGCCAGGGCAGGTGGGCCCTGTCTGGTCCGTGACTCCTCCCCAACCGTGCTCAGCTGACTGCAGAGCTCTCCTTCACCTTGTGGCCAGACCTCTCTTCTCCTTGGTGCCCAAGCCAGTGGCTGGTTCCAGCTTCCGGCAGCTGGACCTGGATGGGAGCAACAGACTGAAAGTCTATCACTACTGAGGCGCTGAGCCGGGGGGCAGCCTGGCCTCTCCTGCACCCAGACCGTGTGCCCTACTTGCCGCCTGCACGTTACTCCCCTGATAAAGCATCCTTCTGGCCCCCCTCTGTGCTGCTTGCCTCACTCGGAGCTTAGAGCCGCCCCGGGGCACCAGGGGAAACGGAGGATGTGACCGGGAACAGTAAGCCACCCCTAGACTGTAGCATCTCAGGCTGCCCTGTGTGACTTGCGCGTGAGCCTGGCGCCACTGATGTGGGGCAGAGGCGGCGCTGGAGGAGCTCCTGCTTCAGAAGCCAAGGGACTCCACTGGAGTGGAGTCAGGCTCTTGGACCTGTGGGGCCCTCTTGGAGCTTCCAGGGTCACATATGTGGTCCCTCACTCCCCAGAACAAAGCGCCCCCTGGCATGTTTGTACTCTGGAACCAGGGCCCACCTCTCTAATACCTCAGCCCTGTAGCGATCAGCCCTGTAGCGATCAAGCTTTTTTTTTTTTTTTTTTTTTAACGTCCCCTTTCCTGAGCACTCTGTCTCACCTTTTGATTTAACTCAGGATTGGGCCCAGAGCCCTGTGGGCGGTGGCTGGCCCCAGAAGTTTTGCCACCTGTCTTCCCTCTGCTGGTCAGGGGCTGTCCTCAGGAGCACTTCCTTCCCTCTGCCCTGGGGCTCCTCCCCAGGGCATCCCAGCTACATTCTCAGGTCTCAGGAAGCTGGGGAGCCACAGGAAGAGACCGGGAGGGCTCACCATGGCTTCCTCTTCCTGGAGCACTCGGGTGTATGTGTGCGTTGTTTCTGTCCGTCTTTTCCACCTGTGCCATCCCTGCTGCCCCTTCTCAGAGCCTGGAGACTTGTTCTGAAGGAGGTGAGGGGCTGGGTCCATGCCTGCCGTCTGGCACAGCACCCTGCCACCCTTCCCACGTCAGTGGGCTCCTCGAGGAGACAGGCAGGCAGCGCTTGCAGGCAGTGCTTGCCTAACATCTGCCCCATCGTTTAAATAAAATGCCCCCCCTTTTCTTGTCTTGAAAGCGGTGGGGGTTCCCCTGCCTCTTCCACCCCTCATTTCTTTGGATAAGGAACGGAGATCCCATTGGCTTGTTTACCCCCAGGTACTTTTTCGGCATCAGTCTACCACATAGGATGTCCATTTTTGTTCATTCTGGGTGCTTTGGAATAGCTCATGTGCTGCAACCAACTTTGGGGACAATCCTGTGTTTTCTACATCAATTAAATCTCTGCAGGTCCATTTTCTACATAGTAGCTGTGTGAATGTGTCTCTTTTTTGAAGGCCTTTGCTTCCTTCTGCTTAAGAATAGAGGGAAGGAAATGAATATTCACCTAGGGCTCCCCTGGCGGCTCAGTGATAAAGAATCTGCCTGCCAGTGCCGGAGACCCAGGTTGGATCCCTGGTCTAGGAAGATCCCACATGCTGCGGAGCAGCTAAGCCTGTGAGCCACAGCTACCAAGCCTGTGCTCTAGAGCCCATGCTCTGCAACAGAAGTCACCGCAATGAGAAGCCCATGCATTGCAACTAGAGAAAGCCCATGCACAGCAACGAAGACCCAGCAAAGCCACGCATGATATTTTTCAAAAAGAATACCACCGTATGGAACCTAATCACAACAAATCTGTTTTGTAGTTAGTTTCAGCTCCATTTCTTTGAGTGAGAAAACCAGGGCCTGAAGTCCAGGAGTTGTACTCCTGGAGTTTAAATGCCTGAAGCTCCCTCCAGGCACGGAGCCTCACACCTTGCGGCTATGTCCTCAGAGCACCCTGCTCCCTGGAGCAGTGCTGGGGGCACTCAGCCTCCAGCTGAGTTCTCCCTCATCAAGCCCTAGNTTGAAGAGATCTCTAGTCTTTCCCATTCTGTTGTTTTCCTCTATTTCTTTGCATTGATCGCTGAAGAAGGCTTTCTTATCTCTTCTTGCTATTCTTTGGAACTCTGCATTCAGATGCTTATATCTTTCCTTTTCTCCTTTGCTTTTTCCTTCTCTTCTTTTCACAGCTACTTGTAAGGCCCTTCAATACACTTTAACAATCTCAGTGGGAAAAGGATTTGAAAGATACGTGTATATGTATCACTGAATCACCTTGCTGTATACCTGAAATTAAAACATTGTTAATCATCTATACTTTAATATAAAAATTTAAAGAGATAGGGAATTATGATTTTAAGATATTTTGTTTAAGCCTCATGGTAACCACAGGGAAAAACCTGTAGTAATGATACACAAGAACGTGATAAAGAAGTCAAAACATTTTGATACCAGAAGACATCAAAACACACAAAAAGACAGCAGGATAAGAAACAATGAGCAACAGATCTAGAAAATGAAACGGCAGCAGTAGTCCTTATTTATCATCAATTACTTTAAGTGTAAACAGATTAAACTCTTCAACTAGAAGACACAGAATGACCAACTGGGAAAAAAAAGATCCAAAGATGTGCTGCCTTCAGGAGAATCATTTTAGCCTTAAAGCCATACAGACCAAGAGTAAAGGGATGGAAAAATGTTTCAAACAGATTGTAAGAACAACAACAAAGTAGAGGTAACTATACTTAAATCAGACAAAACAGACTTTAAAAGTGATAGAGACAAAATCATTATATAATGATCAGGGGGCCAATATATCAAGAAGATAAAGTAACTGGAAATATTTATGTGCCCAACACTGGCGCACATAAACACATAAAGCAAAAGTTAAGAGCTAAAAGGAGAAATAAACAGCAATACAGTAAAAGTTGGGGTCTTTAATATCCCACTCTCAACAATGGATAGATCATCTAGAGAGAATGAGTAACAGTGAATTTGAATAAGACTAGACCAAGTGAACCTAACAAATATATACAGATGTTCTACTGGACAATAGAATATACATCCTTCTCAAGTGCACATGAAAAATTTCTAGGAGAGGCCACGTATTAGGTCACAAAACAAGTCTCAGAAAATTCACGAAGACTGAAATCATACCAAGTATTTTCACTGACCACAATGGTATGAAACTAGGAATGAGTAAGAGGAGAAAAATGGAAAATTCACAAATACATGGAAATTTGCCAACACTCTCCTGAACAACTATGGATCAAAGAAGAAATTAAAAGGGAAATAAGAGTACCTTGAGACAAATGAAACTGGAACACTATGTATCAAAACTTATGCAATGCAACAAAAGCAATTCTAAGGAGGAAATTCTTAACAATAAATGCCTACATTAAGATGCAAAAAAAAGGAATCCAAAGAAACAACTTTATGCTTACTGTAAAGGGGGCATTGCTAGCAGAGTTGTCCAAAGGTGAAACGTGCTGGCTTGGGAAGTGATGCATTCTCTATCAGGAGGTAAAGCATTTGAAGGCCAGATAATCCTAACTTATTGCAGAAGAGATTTAAGATTTGTGTGGAAGTCTGAACTAGGTAACCTTGAAGGCATTTTTGAATCCTGAGAGTCACTGATTCTTAGAGACACTAAAACCAAACATGGATTACCTCCAGGGTAACACACATCTGACAACTGTTGCCCTTTCTTCCTAGGAGTACTCCTGCCACTGCCCAGAAGATATGGATTCCAGGAGGAAGGACGGAGCCCTGATTGGTTCTCTCATTCTCATCATACAGACACAGTTACCCTCCCCTTTCTCAAGTCATCAGCTGCTGTTCCCAACACTTCGCCTGCATAGGTGTGAGTGAAGCAGAGATGGCTTTTGTGGAGATGTTCTTAATCTGAGTTATGGAAGGAAGGTTTCTATGGGGGATCAAGTTCCTCCTCATCTTCTGTCTAGGTTAAGATGGTGCTAGCCACTGTAAAGGTAAGCTCTGAAATCTCAGTGACTTAACACAAGTCAGTTGTCTTGCTCAGAGAAAGTCCTGTTAGCATTGGTGGGGGTTGGGGGAGGGGCACAGATCTGCATAGGTGTATAGGAACCCAGGCTGACTGAGGCTCTGCCATCCATAGTAAGTGGCTTCTGCCACCCACAGTAAGTGGCTTCTGAGCTCACCTGACATCCAGTTGGAGAAAGTGATGGGAGGCTAAGTCAGGCCTGAAAATAGCACGCATCACTTCTACCACGTTCCACTGGACAGAACGTGGTCTTGGGGCCCTACTCAGAAGTCAGGGAACTAGGAACTGTAGTCACCAGCAGGGCAGGCACTTCCGAGCACCTATGTAGAGTGTGAATGTGTGTGTGTGTGTGTGTCTGTGTATAGTTGGGCAAGCATGAGGCTTTGGCAGACAGCTAGCTGTCTATGATATATTCTCTTCCCCCAGGCTTCCATTTTCAGGACTCTGACAGCAGATAGAGAGCCTTTTGAACATTAGAACAGAACCACTGGCCCTTTGCACCCCCAGCGCTTAGCTCAGTGGTAGGGCATAAGACAGGTTTCAGGGTATTTGGTGAGTAAATAAATGTTTGAGTATCATTTTTCTGGCTACAAATACTTAATCAGATGTCTGGCAGAAGACCATTGGGCAGTTCTTCAAAAATTAAACACAGAATTACCATTTGATCCAGCAATTCTACTCTTAGTTGTATACCCAAAAGAATTGAAAGCAGAGATTTAAATAATCAGTTATACACCAATGTTCATAGCAGCAGTATTCACAGTTTACAAAAGGAAATAACTCAAGTGTCCATCAATAAGTGAAGGGGACAAAAAGTGTAATATATACACACAATGGAATGTTATTTGGCCTTAAAAAGGAATGAAATTTTGATACATGCTTCAACATGGGGGAACCATGTAAACATGCCAATAAAAAAAAAAACAGACAAAAAGACAAACACTCTGATTCCACTTACATATGTTTTCTAGATTAGTCACATTAATAGAAATGAACACAGAATGGTGGTTACCAGAGGCTGGGTGAAGGGAAAAGGGGAACTAGTGCTTAACAGGTATAGAGGTTTTCTTTGGGAAAATGAAAAAGTTCTGGAATTGGAGAGTGGTGATGCACAACATTGTAAGTGTATTTAACGCCACTGAATCGTACACCTAAAGATGGTTAAAATGATCCGTTACAAGAAGAAAACTGGACAACTCACAGATATGTGAAGATTAAACAACATGCTGAGCAATGAATGGGTCAATGAAGACGTCAAATGAGAAATTAAAAAATGCCTTGAGGCAAATGAAATGGAAATATACCCAGATTTATAGAATGCAGCAAAAGCAGTTGAAAGAGGAAAGTTCATAGAGATAAATGCCTACCTCAAGAAATGAGAAAAATCTCAATACAATCTAAATTTACACCCAAAGGAACTAGAAAATGATCAAATNCATGCTGAGCAACGAATGGGTCAATGAAGACGTCAAATGAGAAATTAAAAAATGCCTTGAGGCAAATGAAATGGAAATATACCCAGATTTATAGAATGCAGCAAAAGCAGTTGAAAGAGGGAAGTTCATAGAGATAAATGCCTACCTCAAGAAATGAGAAAAATCTCAATACAATCTAAATTTACACCCAAAGGAACTAGAAAATGATCAAATGAAGACCAAAGTTAGTGGAAGGAAGGAAATAAAGATCAAAGTAGAACTAAATAAGACAGAGACACAAAGACAACAGGAAAGAGCTGGTTCTCTGAAAAGAAAAGGCTCAAATAAATACAATCAGGAGTGAATGAGGAGGCGTTACAACTGATGCCACAGAGCACAGAGGCTCTTAAGAGACTAATATGAACAATTACATGCCAAACTGGACAACCAAGACAAAATGGATATATTCCTAGAAACAAATACAAACTTTCAATGTTGAATCATGAAGAAACAAAATTTGAATAGACCGTTCACTAGAAAGGGGATTGAATCAGGAATTAAATGATACCACCCTAATAGTAGAAAGCAAAGAGGAACTAAATAGCCTCTTGATGAAGGTGAAGTGTAGGTGTGTGAAAAAGCTGGCTTAAAACTCAACATACAAAAAACTAAGATTATGGCATCTGGTCGCATCACTTCAAGGCATATAGGTGGGGGGAAAAAATGAAAACAGTGGCAGATTTTATTTTCCTGGGCTCCAAAATCATTGCAGATGGTGACTGCAGCCATGAAATTAAAAGACACTTGCCCCTTGGAAGAAAAGCTGTGACAAACCTAGACAGTGTATTAAAAAAGCAGAGCCACCACTTGAATGACAATGGTCTGTACAGTCAAAGCTAGGATTTTTCCAGTAGTTGTGTACAGACATGAGAGCTAAATGATAAAGAAGGCTGAGTGCTGAAGAAATGATGCTTTCTAACTGGTGTTGGATAAGACTCTTGAGGATCCCTTGGACAGCAAGGAGATCAAACCAGTCAATCGTAAAGAAAATCAACCATAAATATTCATGGGAAGGACTGATGCTGAAGCTCCAGTACTTTGACCACCTGATGAGAAGAGGCTGACTCATTGGAAAAGACCCTGAAGCTGGGAAAGATTGAGGGCAAGAGAAGAAGGGGGTGACAGAGGATGAGATGGTTGGACGCATCACCAACACAATGGACCTGAATTTGCGCAAACCCTAGGAGATACTGAAGGACAGGGAAGCCTGGCATGATGCAGTCCATAGAGTTGCAAAGAGTTGGATGTGACTTAGCGATTGAACAATAACAATAAACTAAAGTCCAGGACCAGATGGTTCACTGGTGAATTCTACTGAACATTCTTACAAGAATACCAATCCTCAAAATCTTCCAAAAAATAGAAAAGAAAGGCACAATTCCAAACTCATTGTTAGGCCAGCTTTACTCTGCTACCAAAACCAGGAGAGTACGCCACAAGAAAATTACAGGCCAAAACTCCTGATGAATATAGATGCAAAAATTCAACAAAGTATTAGCAAAAGAATTCAACAATACATTGAAAGAATCCTACATCACAATCAAGTGAGATTTATCCCAGGGATTCAAGGATGGTTCAACATCTGCAAATCAGTCAACATACACCACATTAACACAGTAAATTCTTGGGCTTCCCTTGTGGCTCAGCTGGTAAAGAATCTGCCTGAAATGTGGGAGACCTGGGCTCGATCCCTGGGTTGGGAAAATCCCCTGGAGGAGGGAAAGGCTATCCACTCCAGTATTCTGGCCTGGAGAATTCCATGGACTGTATAGTCCATGGGGCTGCAATGAGTCAGACGCGATCGAGCAACTTTCACTTAAACACATTAAAGGATAAGAATCATATGATCAATAGATGCAGGAAAAGCATTTGACAAAATCCAACATTCATTTATGATAAAAATTCTCAGTACAGTGGGTATGCAGGGAATATACCACAACACAGTAAAGGCCATATATGACAAACCCACAATTAACATCAAATGGTGATAAGTTGAAAGCTTTTCCTCTAAGATAAGGAACAAGACAAGGATGCCCATTCTCTCCAGTTTTATTCAAGATTGTGTGGAAGTCCTAGGCAGAGCAATTAAGCAAGAAAAAGACATAAAAGGCACCTGAATTGGAAAGGAAGAAGTAAAACTGTCCTTCTTTGTAGAGGACATATCATATATAGAAAACCCTAAAGACTCTACCAAAATAAAACCTGTTAGAATAAACAATTCAGTAAAGTTTCAGGATATAATCAATATACAAAATTTGTTATGTTTACACACACTATTAACAAACTATCAGAAAGAGAAATTAGAAGATAACCTCATTTACAATTGCATCAAAAAGAATAAAATACCCAGAAATAAATTTAATCAAGGAGGTGAAAGACCTGTACTCTGGAAACTACAAGACACTGATGAAAGAAACTGAAGACATAAATGGAAAGATATTCTATTTGGAATATGGATTGGAAGAATATTGTTAAAATGTTAATACTATCCAAAGAGACATAAAGGTTTAATGTAATCCCTATCAAAATTCCAGTAGCATTTTTTCACAGAAATAGAACCCTAAAATTTGTGTAGAATCACAAAAGATACCAAAGAGTCAAATCAACTTTGAAAAATAAGGACAAAGCTGGAGACAACACCCTCCCTGATGTCAAGCTATATTTCAAAGCTATAGTAATAAAAACAGAATGGCATAAAAATAGACACATGGATCACTGGGCCAGAATAGAGAGCCCAGAAATAAACCCACACAGACATGCTCAATTAATTTATGACAATGGCACCAAGAACATATGATGGGGAAATGACAGTCTCATAAATAAATGTTGGGAAAACCGAATGAACCTTGACCACTGTCTTACACCATACACAAAAAATTAACTCAAAATGGGTTAGAGACTTAAATGGAAGACTTGAAATCATAAAACTCCTACAAGAAAGCATAGGCAGCAAGCTCCTTGATTTCCTTTTTGGTGATAATTTTTTTGGATCCAACTTCAAAGGGAAGGCAATAAAAGCAAAAATTAAAAAGCGGGATTGTGTTGTTGTTCAGTCGCTCAGTCATGTCCAACTCTTTGCGACCCCATGGAGTGCAGCATGCCAGGCTTCCCTGTCCTTCACCATCTTCTGGAGCTTGCTCAAACTCATGTCCATTGAGTCCGTAATGCCATCCAACCATCTCATCCTGTCGTCGTCCCCTTCTCCTCCTTTCTTCAATTTTTTTCCAACTTCAGGGCTTTTCTGATTACATCAAACTAAAAAGTGGGATTACATCAAAGTAAAATGTTGCTACACAGCAAAGGGAACCTTAACAGAATGAAAAGGCAACCTACTAAATGGGAGAGAATATTTGCAAATCATATATCTGATAAGGGGTTAATATCCAAAATAGAGAACTCATACATATTAAATGAACAAATCTGACTTAAAATGGGTTAGCTTCAATGCTATGTGCCAGTCTGGGCAGGATGGGAGTTTGAAGGAGAATNAAAGGCAACCTACTAAATGGGAGAGAATATTTGCAAATCATATATCTGATAAGGGGTTAATATCCAAAATAGAGAACTCATACATATTAAATGAACAAATCTGACTTAAAATGGGTTAGCTTCAATGCTATGTGCCAGTCTGGGCAGGATGGGAGTTTGAAGGAGAATGGATACATGTATATGCACGGCTGAGTCGCTTTGATGTCCACTTGAAACTATCACAACATTGTTAATCATCTATACTCTAAAATAATGTTTTAAAAAATGGGCAGGAAAATCTGAATATTTTTCTAAAGAACACACATAGATGGCCAACAGGTACCATGAAAATATGCTCAGCATCATTAATGAGAAATAAAAATCAAAATCACAATAAGATAGCACAGCACACTCATCAGAATGGCTATTATCAAAAAGATAACAAGTGTTGGTAAGGATATGGAGAAAAGTATACTCTTGTACACTGTTACTGGGATTCTAAATTGGTATAGCCACTATGGAAAACAGTAGTTTCCTCAAAAAAATTAAAAACTGAACTATCACACAATCCAACAAGTCTACCTCTATGTATTTATCCAAAGAAAATGGAAAACACTAATTTGAAAATGCATCTACATCCCCATGCTCATTGTAGCATTATTCGCAGTAGCCAGGACATGGAAGGAACCTAAGTGTCCACTAATGCTAAATAAAGAAGGTGGAACACACACACAATGGAATACCATTCAATATCATAAAAAGCATAGAATCTTGCTATGTGTGATGATAAGAATGCATCTTGAGGACATTAAGTGAAATAAGTCAGAGAAAGACAAATACCGTACGGTATCACTTATACAGGGAATATTAAAGCAACAACAACAAACCCCTAAAAGTCTAAGCTCATAGATACAGACAACAGAGTAATTGTTGCCAGAGGTGGGGCTTGGGGAGCTGGGTGGTGGAGTGGGCTAAGTGGATGAAAGGAGTCAAAAAGGTATAAACTTCAGTTATAAAATAAGTAAGTCATGGGGATATAACATACAGCATGATAACTATAGCTAATAATACTGTATTGAAAGCTGAGTAGATCTTAAAAGTCACAAGAAAAAAATTTGGTNCACTGTTGGTGGGAATATAAATTGATAGTCACTATGGAGAACAGTATGGAGGTTCCTTAGAAAATAGAGCTACCATGTGATCCAGCAATCCTACTCTTGGGCATATATCCAGAGAAAACCAAAATCTGAAAGGATACATGCACCCCAGTGTTCACTGAAGCACTATTGACAAAAGCCAAGACATAGAAGCAACCTAAACGTCCATCGTCAGAGGAATAAGGAAGATGTGGCACATATATGCAATGGAATATTAACTCAGTCATAAGAAAGAAGGAAATAATGCCATTTGCAGAAACATGGGTGGACCTAGAGATTATACTACTAAGTGACATCAAAAACGAATATGGTATCACCTATATGTGCAATTAAAAAAANTAAACGTCCATCGTCAGAGGAATAAGGAAGATGTGGCACATATATGCAATGGAATATTAACTCAGTCATAAGAAAGAAGGAAATAATGCCATTTGCAGAAACATGGGTGGACCTAGAGATTATACTACTAAGTGACATCAAAAACGAATATGGTATCACCTATATGTGCAATTAAAAAAATGATACAAGTGAACTTATTTACAAAACAGGAACAGATTCGCAGACTTTGAAAACAAACTTACGTTACCAAAGAGAAAAGGTAGGCGGAGGGATAAATTAGGAGTTTGGGATTAAAATACGCACACCACTACATATAAAATAACCAACGAGGACCTACTGTACAACACTTCCCTCATAGCTCAGTGAGTAAAGAATCTGCCTGCAGTGCAGGGGACCTGGGCTCGATTCCTGGGACAGGAAGATCCCCTGGAGGAGGAAATGGCAACCCACTCCAGTGTTCTTGCCTGGAGAATCCCATTGACAAAGGAGCCTAGCAGGCTACAGTCCTTGGGGTCGCAAGAGTCAGACACGATTGAATGACTAGACCACTGTATAGCAAAGGGCTCTTGCTCAATATTTTATGATAACCTATATGGGAAAATGGAGAAGGCAATGGCACCCCACTCCAGTACTCTTGCCTGGGAAATCCCATGGACGGAGGAGCCTGGTGGGCTGCAGTCCATGGGGTCACAGAGTCGGACACGACTGAGCAACTTCCCTTTCATGCATTGGAGAAGGAAATGGCAACCCACTCCAGTGTTCTTGACTGGAGAATCCCAGGGACAGGGGAGCCTGGTGGGCTGCTGCTTCTGGGGTCGCACAGAGTCAGACACGACTGAAGTGACTTAGCAGCAGCATATGGGAAAATAATCTAAAAAAGGATGACTATGTGTACATCTGAGTCATTTTGCTGTTCACCTGAAACACAACATTGTAAATCAACTATACTCTAATATAAAATAAATTAAAAATGGTTAAAATGGTAAATGTTAGGTTGTATCTTTTTCCACACATACAAAAAATACAAATGCCTGGGTTGCATGTCCACAAATTGTGATTCAGTTGGAATTGGTGAGTTCTGGGTCACTTTTTTTTTTTTTAACAAGCTTCTCAGGTGAATCTGATGTGCAACTAAGATCCACAAGGCTAGCTCTGGTTTTTAGCAGGAGAGAGAGAACAGGGGCATGCTCTCTCAGAAGCCCTTCTAGAGGGCGGCTTCTTGAATTCTAGGGCACCTATGAATCCTCTAGGGATTTTGCTAAACTGCATTCTGATCCAGTGGTTCAAGGCAGGGCCTGAGATTTCACGTTTCTGACAAGCTCTTAGGTGATGCTGCTGGTCCGTGGACCACAATTTGAGTATCTAGATTCTAGAGACACATGGTGGCCTTGTCTGTGGCAGACATCATGGAGATCTGGAAAGGAACTAGAAATATTTAAGACAGCTGCTCCAGACAGAGTTCAGTGATGCTGAGCTGGGGATGTGTGAGCAGGAGGTGAGCTGATGAATGAACTAGCTCCTGCGTACCCCTCCTAACAGGCAACCTTGTGGTTTAGCTGAAAAACCCATCAGAGGTAGAAATAATCAACATACAAAGCTGTGTGGATTTTGCCCATCTGTCTGAATTTCCAGGACCTGTGTTTCTTCGTAAGTGGCTCAGCTCAACTGCGGACAAGTGAAGCTGGCTCGCGCTTCACTGTCTCACAACTCTGCAAGTCCTTGTCCTCCTACATGGTCCACCTCTGGTCCCAGCCCTTTTCCAACAGACACCCCCGAGCCAAATCTCTCCCCTCCTATTACTGTNTTCCAGGACCTGTGTTTCTTCGTAAGTGGCTCAGCTCAACTGCGGACAAGTGAAGCTGGCTCGCGCTTCACTGTCTCACAACTCTGCAAGTCCTTGTCCTCCTACATTGTCCACCTCTGGTCCCAGCCCTTTTCCAACAGACACCCCCGAGCCAAATCTCTCCCCTCCTATTACTGTCCCCTGCCAGAGCCAGCCCATCAGAGGTCCTCCTCCACTCCGGCCCAGCCAGTGTGTTGTATTGGAATGGCTCATGAGCAGTTCCACACTGGCCATCTTCCTGCCAGTCAGTCCAGCTGGGTCCCCTGGACCTGGCGGACTGTCCACCTGGCGTCATCCTCAGGGTAGAACTGAAACTCAGTCTCTCAACAGTGGAACACAGGGCAGGGTGGCTCACTGGCTAAGGATTCAGATACTCTTGAGTTTGAACCTCATCTCCATCTTTTCTTGCTCCTGACTTTGGATAACTTACTCAGCCCTCCAGGGCTCCAGCTTTCTTGCCTGCCCGTTGGAGATCGTGATGCCTACTTCCCTAATCTGCCGTGAATTTATATTAGCCAGTCCTCAGGGAAAATTTGGGGCTTGATCACTGTGCCTACAGTTTGGGAGGTGACCTGCAGATGGCGTGTGCAGCCCTGGGAGGCAGCCCTGTCCTCCAGTCACACAAGAAGCCTGGAGGGCCTTTTCTCACAAATGCCGTAGTCAGCTGGTTCCCCCACATCCTGGATGGATCCTGCGGGCCTGAAACAGAGTCTCCCCAAGGGTCTAGAAGTCACCCAGGAACACATAACCTTTGCCTTCTCCCTTCTCTCATGCTGACAGCATGAACTACCTGACATGTAGCTACCCAGGGCTGGAGTTCCTGTGTCTGTACTTGGGAGAGCTCAAGAAATGTTTGAGGAATGAGCTGTCTTTTGGAAAGCGCTTCTATTCAAGGTCATGCATCCCAGGGAAGGGTCTCTGGTGGCCCAGACTGATGGGTACTACTCCCACCCTGCACAAACCTTCCCTCCCTCCCTCCCCACCCACCCCTGGGATCCCCTTCCCACTTCCTCCTCTCGAGGGAGGGGC
>SJYA01002278.1:1040179-1151435 GCA_006410615.1 Neotragus moschatus | reverse complement strand
TGGGACCGGGGGCTGCGGGGGCCGGGCCGGCGGGGGGTGCCGGCATGGCCAGAGTCCTCTGAGGTAAGGTGGCGGTGGAGGCGGCCGTGGGGGCCCCGGGGTGCGGAGGGCCCAGAGGCTTGCTGGCAGGGTCCAGGGTCAAGTGGCGAGCCTGGGGGTGGTAGGTTCGAGTCACGTTCCTGATGGACGCCTCGCGGGGCGGGACCACAGGGCAGGGCTCACGCCCCTCTGCCTTTCGGAAGAAGGCCTCCGACTTGGCGTACAGGGGCAGGTTACAGTAGTCACCTGGAAGGGAGGAAGTGCGCTGTGTCAGCGGCAGACGCCTCTTGGAAGCAGCTTGTTCCCCCGCCCCCAGCCCTCAGTCAGTCCCTCCACCCATGGGCAGTAACCAGTCAAGGAAAGATCAGTCACTTGGCCTCTCTGAGCCTTTGTTTCCTCATCTATGAAATGGGGATAATCTTATCTCCCTACAGTAATTCTGTGAGGAGGGAATGAGACAAAGTAGGGAAAAGGCTCCTTATTGGAATTAACCAGAAAAATCGCTCCAGGAAGGCCATGCACCACCACCCACAGAATCCAGAAAGAGCTATCAATCCCATGTTGGGCCTGGGAGTCAAATTTCCCGTGTTGGGCTTCCCTGTTGGCTCGGATGGTAAAGAATCTGCCTGCAGTGCAGAAGACCCAGGTTCAATCTCTGGGTCGGGAGGATCCCCTGTAGAAGGAAATGGCAACCCATTCCAGTATTCTAGCCTGGAGAATTCCATGGACAGAGGAGCCTGGAGAGTTACAGTCGGTCCATGGGGGTCACAAAGAGTGGACACGACTGAGCGACTAACACACACACCCAGGGAAAAGGCTGCAATACAGAGGCACAGTGTACCTCAACAGATTGAGCCCTATTGTTAATTGTTCACCATAACCGATCAGCTTCAGCTGGGGGTGGGCTCATTTTCTAAACATTGTCATCCTGAAAGCTCTGGCTGTTAGAAAGCTTTTCTATACCCTGAGAAGGAAAGGAATGTCACTTCTTGTCAATTCCCCACATTCAGCCTGATTCTGTCCACTGAGGGCCACCAGAGCAGGCCTCCCCGCTTTCCCAGGGCTCCTTTCAGATGTCTGAGTCCGCTTCGCTTCCGCATCCCTCTCCTGCGTCCTCGCTCCTCCAGGCAGAATGTTCCTCCTTTCTCACAGTGCGTCCACAGGACACACTTCCAGGACCCCACATCCTGATCCCTCCCCACTGTGAGCACCCTGTGCACAGGCCCCTCTCCTGTCCACTAGGCAGGAACTCTGTAGGTCATTTCATTTAGACCCCGCAGACTCCTGGATACATTAATATCTGCTTGGATTTTGCAAATGAGGAAACTGAGGTTCAGAGAGATTAAGTAACTTACCCAAATTCACAGAGCTGGATGGGGAGGGGGAGTCGTAAAGGGCTGCTGGACTCCTAGGTCTCTATTCTTTCTGTTAACCTGTGCTTTTCTCTAGATGACCCTGAATCCCTAGTTCAGGGTGGCCCCTTAGCAAGGCCAGTGCTGGGCAGACCAGACTGCCTGGTTTGACAGCCTGTGCCTTGGATATGGTGGCCCTGATGTCTACTGGTGGGCACCCTTGCTTCCCTCCCCCTGGTTATCCTAGACCTGCCCTGCTGACCTCAAAGAGCATATACTCTGGCCAGGGCCCTGGAATCAGATGTTCCCTGTCAGGCTGGGTCACTGCCCACCAAGAGGTTTGACCACCATGGATGTAGCTGCCAGGATTGCTCCTTAACTCTGTGCCAGGCACGTACATCATTTTTAATGCTCATTATAACAATGCAAAGTATATGCTCTCGTTTGCATTTCAAAAACAAGAAAATTAAGGCCAGAGAGGTTCCATGACTTGCCTGAGGTCACAGGGCAAGAGGTATTAAGTATTTGAGACAGGATGTGAACCCAGATCTGCTTGCTCCCAAGTCCTTGCTCTCTGCACTATACCCCCTGCCAAGGAGCCGTGCTGGGCCTGCGGGTAGGGTGCAGGCAGGGCTAGGTTCTAGCCTAGGCTCGGGGTTGGAAGGCGGGGACACAGCAAGGGAGGAGGTCTGAGCACTCACTCTTGTTGGCCCGGTGCGGGATGGGCACAGCCACGTTCTTCCCCCGGTCAGCGTCCTGGGGCTTGGGTGGGGAGGCGGTGAAGCGGCAGATGCCGGGCTCTGAGGGTGTGCTCATGGACGTCATGCTGTCCGCGTTCTCGTTGGTGCCCGTGGTCATCTGGTCAGAGGAGCTGTCGGAGATGAAGCATTCGGTGATCTCGAACTTGGCGTGCTGCAGTTGCTCCTCCAGCTTGGCGTGCTCGTAGGCTCGGGCCAGCTCCTCGTAGGTGGAAGAGGCGCTCTCAGTGGACACCATGCTGTTCCGTCCTTTGTCTTGGGAGATGGCGGGCACAAAGTTAAAAGGGAATGAGTGGTGCCCCCATATTCATTGTAGCATTATTTACAAGAGCCAAGACACGGAGGTACCTGTGTGTCCGTGAGTGGGTGAATAGACTAAAAAGACACACACACACAATCACACACAGTGAGATAGTGTTCAGTTGTAAAAAAGGAAATCTTGCCATTTGGGAAGATATGCATGGACCTCAAGGGCATCATGCTCAGTGAAATAAACCAAAGAAAGGCAAACACAGCATGATATCACTTATATATGGACTTTAAAACACCCCAAAATAACAAACAACCCCCCTAAGCTCACAGTTACAGAGAACAGATTAGTGGTTGCCAGAGGTGGTAGAGGTTGGGCGGGAGTTGGGGGAAATGGGTGAAGGCGGCAAGAGGTACAAACGTCCAGTTATAAAATAAGCAAGTCATGGGAATATGAGGTACAGGATGATAACTACAGTTAATAACACTGTATTGAATATTTGAAAGTTACTAAGAGAGGAGTCCATTAAAGTTCTCATTTTAAGAAAAAAAACTGTAATTGTATGTGGTGAAGGATGTTAACTGCACTTATTATGGCGATCCTTTTGCAATGTATACAAATATCGGATCATTATGTTGTACACCTGAAACTAAATGTTATATATAAGTTATAGCTCAATAAAAGATAAAGTGGGCTGACGGGGAGAGGGTGTAAATGAGACCAGATGGAGCAGTCACCTTAACCATAACCCCAGGAGCCATCTGAAAGCCTGACTATGGAGTGGATGAGGCTCACATGACCCTGCTCTCTCCCTGTGACGGTAGTGGTGGTGGCAAAAGCGGGATAATGAAGAACAGACTATGTGGCAGAAGGCGAGGGCAGGATGATTTGAGAGGATAGCATTGAAACATGTACATTACCGTATGTGAATAGAGGACCAGGGCAAGTTCGATGTGTGCCGCAGGGCACTCAAAGCCGGTGCTCTGGGACAACCCAGAGGGAGGAGGGGAGGTGAGAGGGTGGGGGATGGGTTCAGGATGGGGGACACATGCACCCATGGCCGATTCATATCAACATATGGCAAAACCCACCACAATATTGTAAAGTAATTAGCCTCCAATTAAAATAAACTAATTAAAAAAGTGGGATCGTTGACTAACAAAGTGCGAAACATCTTTCATTCTTTTTGAAGTCTATTTGCTCATGGCTGTGCTGGGTCTTTGTTGCTGTGCAGGCAAGTGGGGACTACTCTCTAGTTGCGATGTGTGGACTTCTCACTGAGGTGTCTTCTCTTGTGGAGCACAGGCTCTAGGTGCTCAGGCTTCAGTAGTTGCAATACATGGGCTCAGTAGTTGTGGCTCCTGGGGTCTAGAGGACAGGCTCAGTAGCTGTGGCACACGGGCTTTGTTGCTCTGCAGCATGTGGGATCTTCCCAGATCAGGGATGGAACTCTTGTCTCCTGCACGGGCAGGTGGATTCTTTATGATTGAGCCACCAGGGAAGCCCACAGCTTTTGTTCTTGATAATAAGCATCACCCTCTGAGCAAGCCTTAACCTCTTCTCCAACAAACCTCATGTGTAGCATTTTCTCCATCATCTTTTGGAAGAGCAAAATGAAATCCTTGACAAGCAGAGCTGTGAGGTCAAGAGTTTTTGTTACAGCCACAGGGTAAGTCAGTGACCAGCTGGAAATGAAATTGACTGATGCCTTGGACTCCATGAGCTGGTGGGTAGGAGTGGGGAAAACAGAAGATGGGGAATAGGGGAGCCTGAGGAGAGTGAGCAGGAGCCAGGTCCCTGGGCTCACCTGTGTCCTGGGAGAGGCTGGCACTGTAGCTGTCACTCTCGGTGACAGTAACACCATGCTGGGAGCCCACAGTGCGCCAGTCGGAGGTGAGGGTACGGGCGGGGGTGGAAGCCTGACACTTGGTCAGAGTCCACTGGCTTGAGTACCGGTTCCGGGTGCTGTGAGCTGACTTCACATTTTTTCTGGAGACTGGATCTGCACAGAGGAAGCAAGAGCTAGCACCCTCCAGCTGCAGCCACTCAGGCTTGGGCAGCTAGCATTTACCAGAAAGGGCGGTGGGGAGCAAGGGAGGAGGCGCCGCAGAAGCTCCCTTGGGAAAGCTTTCCTGAACACAGAGCTATCCACGGAGGAGGGCAGCAGTATCAGGGATATGGGCAGTGGGCAACATCCCAGTCCTCCCTGGCCACCCCATCTTTTCTATAGCCTGGGAAGTATGTAACCTCCTCTCCTGCTGCCTCATGACTGTTCATTCATTCCCGACAGGCCTGTATGTATCCTGTCCTAACGTCCAGAGTCTCAGTGGAAGATGCAGAGGCCCTTGGAGAGAAAGAACAACTATCCCTCTCAAGATTTCTAGGGAAGGAAAGTGAGGCCCAGAGAGATAAGGTGAGTGAGATGCCCAAGGCCACAGCTAGTGGGTCTGTAATCAAGGTTTCTAGATTCTATTTCCAGTGTACTTTCCATTCTTCCACGTTGCTCCTCTCTCCTTAAAAAAAAAAAAAAAGTCACCCCTGCATTATGCTGTGCCCAAGAAACCTCATCTGGGAGGTGGGCTGTCTCCCTGGGGATGGTGCCTACTAGTGCCAGGCCGGATGTCAGACATGTCGATCAGGGGTCCTGAGCTCTGGATGAGGGCTGGGTGGTGCAAGGAGACTCCAGTGCAGAAACTCTGAGGATTGACAGCCTGGCTGAACTCAGCATCGGTCACAGGGATGGTGGCCTTGTCATCTCCTGGAGGAAGAAGCACAATCAGCAGGAGTCCTTCCCTTTGGGCACCATCTTTGCTTCCCAAATTTCTCTTTGTCTTTATCTGACATTGAACACAAGAAAGGTCAGGTAAGGTCTCCCCATTAACAGAGGAGGCAACCCAGTCCTTAAGAGAAGCTGCAGTGAGTTCCAAGGTTGTGGAGTTGTTGATGGGGCTGCTTCTAGAACTCCGGGCACTGTCTGAGGACTGGTAGTCGCCCTTCACGGGATGTGGCCTGGGGAAGCCCCCTCAGCAGGACACAGAGCTCGTGGCACCTGTCACTCACCCAGCTGCTTGATGCCCTCCTTATCCTCGATGAGCAGCTGGACCCTGGGGATGTCAATGTGTAGCCGTGGGCCCTGGGGTGGCCCCTTCACGGGGGTGTCAAAGCTTCGGTTGTTCTTGCTGTGGGGAGAAGGGCTGGAGGTGTGTGACAAGGCAGCCACAAGGGGTTGGGGGAGAGGTTTTGCAGGATAGTGGGGTCTTAGAAGCCTCTACCCTGTGTGAGGGGAGGGAAATAGGAGGAGAGAGGAAGTAGCTATGTGACACCCACCTTATCAACATTTCTGCCAAACTCTTTGCATCTGCAAAACAGTAGAGAGAGGGGACTGAGTGAGAATGAGATCTGAGCAGGATCAGAATTGGAAGAGGCATGGGGAGCAAGGTGAGAGAATTCCCTAAAACGGGGCCGGGGCTGGTCTCTTGGTAAGAAATGTAAGGACCTTGGAGACAATCCAAAACATGGTAAGATCTCACTGCCCCCAATTCAGGATTTGACTCAGGTCTGTTTTCCTTTCCTCAGACTTTTATCTAATAGCGAGACAGTATATAAAGTATTCCATCTGCTTCCTGAACTGACTCTAATAAAACAAGCCATCAGAGCAGGTTGGAAATAGGCATCAGTGGTAGATCTATCCTCAGTTATCTGTTGGAGAGAGGAGAGAGTTGGGGATGAAGTACAGGTGGTCAGTGGGCACCTCCAGATGACATCAACCAAGAAGTTTTATTTCCTTCTCTAGGGCATCTGTCCCAAAAGTACATGGGTGGATTTGAAGGTCACCGTTTTATCTCATGCATGCATGTGCTAAGTTGCTTCAGTTGTGTTGGACTCTTTGCAACCCTATGAACCACAGCCCACCAGGCTCCTCAGTCCATGGGATTCTTCAGGCAAGAATATTGGAGTGGGTTGCCATGCCCTTATCCAGGGGATTTTCCGGACCCAGGGATCGAACTGGTATCTCTTATGTCTCCTACACTGGCGGGTGGGTTCTTTATCACTGAGCCACTCAGGGAGCCTGTTTTATCTCATAGGGACCCTGAATAGATTTAGGACTCTAAGGTTAAGAATCGACAAGAGAGGAGAACCAAAGGACATGGGTAATCTACTAGACCTCTGATAACTGAGAATGACTGGTTAGAGTGAATCTAGCTTTATGAATACATTCAACCATCTATCTAGCCACCCATCCATCCATTTATTATTGATCTACCCACTGCTGATCCATTCATCCAGTGATCCACCCACCAGGAGTTGGGTAGATAAATGGATGGTTCAGTGGGTGGCTGATGGTTTTTAAATGGATGGATGGATGATTGGATGTTTGATGGGCTTCCCAATGAATGCCAACCATTCATCCATTCAGCTATCAACCCATCCAAGCATCTATCCAACCATTCACCTAATTATCCATTTATCTATTCAACCATTCATCCAATCAGCCATTCATACAACCATACAATCATCTATCCATTTTGTCATCCATCTGTTCTTCAAATATTCATCCATCCTCCACTGAGCCAACCATCTAGTGATTCAACTATCAATCCCTCAGACAGCCAATCATCCATCCATCCAACCACTTAACAACTATCAACCACCCAATGAACCATCCTTTTATCTACTCAGCTCCTAAGTACCCTAGGACCCTAGGCAGCCTTAGTTATTCCCTCTTTTGTGCTCTTATTGTGCCTTGGCTGTGAACTCTATAAGGGCATGGGCTGCTCTTTCTCATTCATTTTTATACCTCCAATGTCTGGCAATATCTACAATATAGCAGATACTCAATAAATATTTTCCAAATATGTGAACAGACATTTATTTAGAAACTTGTTGGTCTTGGGTAAATCAAGCCCATTCATGCCAGACTGTGGTATCAGGTGTTGCGACAGGGGAGGATACTAAAAATAGTTAACACCTGACAAGGCATGGAAACAGCTCAGTCAAAGCTGAGCAAGGTCCTAGAGACCACGTGCATGTCTTTAGTGGCTGGGCCCTAGGAAAGTTGCAGAGGTCCTATATGAGAGAATGCAGCATCTAGGGTGGAAGGGAACATCTGTTTACCAACCAACTATGGAATTGTTCAAATGTCTTAACCAGCAACGTGGTTTTACCAGTGTGGACCGCTAAAAGTCAACCGTGAGGGCAGGCACAAAGTCTTGGGGACACAGAGGAAGAGGCAGTGAACAGCTAAGGAGGTTTCAGAAGTGAGAGCTTGAGTGAGTGGTCCCTTCAAGGGGACACAGACACCCTCTCTCATCCAGACAATTCTCCAGGCCAGTGCAGAGTGACCAGTGCAGCTGAGGAAGCACAAAGAAACTCGCCTACCTCGGAGCCGCTTCAGCCGCTTCTCTTTCCTCTTCTTGCGAACGATGAAGAGCAGTGCCACCCCCAGTGTGGCCAGGATGACCGGGCAGCCGATGGTGAACAGCTTCTTCACGTCGTCCCCCTCGCCTTGTGCAGACTTGATGGGCGGGATGGTGCCTGAACGGGGGTGAGGAAGGGAGTCAGATGTCCCCAGGAGTCGAGCGTTATGCAGAGTCTCATGGGCAACATAGCCCTTGGACCTCTCCTGCTGCCTTTGGTCTTACTCCGATCTCTGCTTTGCAGTTCAGAGCCCCAACTCTCCCCTCTGCTCTCCCCAAGTTCCAGTCCCATCAGGACAGCCATGAATGGTTGTGTAGTTTTTACACTGCATATGATATTAAAGACTCCTAGGCCTGTTTTAGAATCATCCTGAACCCCTTCAGAGATAGTCTTCTGCCTGTTGGAGTTCAGTGTTCATTTCTAGAGGGTAGCTGATGGGCTTAGATTCCCACATCCAGCTGGTAAGGTTGAGGGGTGGTGATGAGGAGGATCACAGGAGACAGAAGTCAGGGCAGTGGGATCCTGTGTTCTCTTCCCCAGATGAGGGCAAAAGCCACTCAACACCCCGCAGTCTCTCCCTGCCCCCTCTCCCCCATGGGTGATATTTGCTAACCATGGGGGCTGCTAGGAGATATGGTAAGTTCTCCCGCTGACAGAGCCTTCTGCCAAGCCCTGATGTTTACTTGTTTCAAAACCTCAGCTAAAAGTCATCTTCTTCATGAAGTCTTCCTTCTTTGAGCAGATACCCTGAAGATGCCACTTTTATTCTGTTTCCTTAACACACAGGTAGATTCAGTTAAGCTTGTGACAGCTGGTCCCTATGAATTCAGCCTTCTTTGTGCCTTAAACATGTGTGGGCATGACTGTGACGTATCCACATGTGGTAGACACCAGTTGGTGCTCATCAAAACATCCATGGGCTCAGCTACATTCCCCAGACTTCCTGGCAGTTAGGTTAGAGCCATGTTACTAGTATGGACAACAGAATGCGAATAGAAATTATGAGTGTCTATCACCCCCTAGTCAGGGCAGTTAGGAGCTGCTGTGTCTTTTCTGTCTCTCTCTTGCTGGTGACCTTGGAAGCTGCATGTTCAAGATGGCATAGCTAACATGGCTAAACGATGGCAGCCAGCCAACCCTCACAAGATGTTGTGAGAGTGAGAAATCTTTATTGATCAAGCCACGAAGCTTTTAGTGTTTGTTACTGTAGCATAGGTTACCCCATCCTGGCTAATGTACCATCTTAGCAGAGTGTTCTTACAGAGCAGGACATCAATTACATCTCTGCCTCCTTTTATCTCTTTAAAGCAATGGAGAGCAAAGGTTGCATCTTCAAAGACCCTCTTTTTTTTTTTTTTTTCAATTTTATTATTTATTTGGCTTGCTGGGTCTTGGTTGTGGTATGTGAACTCTTGGGTACGGCATGTGGGATCTAGTTCTCTGAACAGGATAGAAGCTGGCCCCATCTCCCTGCACTGGGAGCGTGGAGTCTTAGCCGCTGGCCCACCAGGGAAGTCCCAAAGATCCTCTGTCTTCAGTGTAACTGAAGTCAGTGTAACTGACCTGCTTGCCTGCCTAGCCATCTGTGTGGTCACAGGAGCATCTACCCACTTATCTGCCTACCTGTCTGCCGTGCCTTTTGCCTGTCCTTTGCTTGATTACTCACCCATCTGCCTTTGTCCCTGACCAGAGTCATACCTCTTTTCAATTTGCTGTCTATCTCTTTACGTGTCTGCCTCTCAGCCAGCTTCCCCAGCAGCAGCCCCCACCCACCCTTGCCGACTCACTGCCATCGTAGTCCAGGGTGGCAAACTGGGCGGTCTCGTTGCCGCAGCCAGCGCTGTTGCAAGCCCTCATGCGCAGCTCGTACCACGTGGCCTCCCGCAGCTCGGTCAGAAACACCTCCCCGGAGCTGTTAGCGCGCAGGCCCTGCCAGGCCCAGGTGCCCTTGGGCCGGTACTCCAGCATGATGGCGGTGATGGGGCAGCCCCCGTTGTTCCAGCCCTGCAGGTTAAGCCGAGCATGCGTGGAGTTGATGTGGGTGAAGAGGTGCTGGTCTTTGCTGAAGGAGGGCTCTAGGGGGCCAGAGGGAGAGACAGAGGTTAGAGAGACTGGGAAGGATTTCCCTGGGGTGGCTTGGGACCACAGTGGTTCCGGGGGATCGGTGGGAAGTGTGGATGGGAGTAGGGATGCTCCAGGGGACAGGGGGAAGGAAGAAGAGGAGAGGGAGAGGGACAAGGAGAGCAAGGCCTGGCCCAGGAGGAAGACAGAGGCAAGAAAAAGGAAGAGGTGAGTCATCTGTTTCCCACCCCCTGCAGGGAAGTGGGGCCAGTTTTTCCTACTATGATTCGTCCGGATGCTGCAGCGATGGAACTAGGTGGGGTCTCCCCGGGGTCTCTGTGCTTCCCTGTGCCCTTCTGCCCCAACCCAGCACCTGCCACCCTGTCCTGGGCCTTACCCCGCCCGTGGGTCTTGGCCTCGATGATCTCACTGATGCGCCCAGAGCCCACGCTGTTCTTGGCCGCCAGCTTCACCTTGTACCAGGTGCCGCACTTGAGGCTGTCCAGCCTGAAGGACCGCTCACTCGAGCTGACGAACACATCCTTCCACTCCTCACTGTTGTCCACCGAGTACTGCAGCACGAAACCTGGCCGGGAGGTTTGCCTGGCTCAGGAGGGGCAGTGTGGGGCTTGGGGTCCCCCAACAACTGTCATGAGGCTGGGCTCTGCAGGGGGCCAGCAGGATGGGGTGAGTGCCAATTAGATGCAAAACTGGAAGGATCTTGAGTGAGTTGTAGGACTCTCTCCCATTGGCTCTTGTGTTAGGGTTTAGAAACTAGGGAGGGGAGGGGAGCAGAAACTGGAGCTGTGAGACTTCAAAGGGGTCCTATTGAGACCCTGCTACTCCGTGTACAGTCCCCTGGCCTCAAAGCATCACTTGGGAGCTTGTTAGACATGCAGATTCTCAGCTCCCCCGAATCAGAATCTGTGTTCTTACAAGATCCCCTGGTGATTCATATGCATATTTAAGTTTAAGTATCTAGAACATTTGTTGATTTTATAGATTTGGAAACTAAGACCCAGAGAAGAAAACAGACTTCCTCAGGTTCACACAGCTCACCATTGGCAATGTGGAGGTGGGTGTTCTAAAGTCCAGCTGTCTAGGCTGGTATATTTTCCATGGCACTTGGGTAAATTCCCTGTGGTCCAAACCACCCCTCCTCCCATCACTTCTAAAGCCTTATTGAGGACAAGCAGTGGGAGTAAGTGAAACACTTCCTCTGCCCCTGACCCGGATTTCTCCGCACTCCTCATCCAGGCCCCCCTCACCTCGGATGGAGCTGCCCCCATTGTCACCCGGAATCCAGGTCAGAGTGATGGACGAAGCCGAGGTTTTGGAGACAGTGAGACGGGGCTGGTCCGGGGGAACTGTGAGGGGAGAGTCAGGAGCCCACACCACAAAAGGTTAACCTCTGATGATGGGGGACAGGGGTACCCTCTTGCTTCCTCCCCCACTCCTGCTCATTCTTCCCTCTAACCCTCCTGCCTCCTCTCCCACGTGGCCCCTCTGATCCACCAAGGGTCTGTCTCCCTGGTGGCTGGTCTTTTTTATTTGACAACCCCTCTGTCTCTGTCTTTCTTCTCTGTCTCTCTCTTGATGGACTTCCTCCTGCTTAGCTATCCCTGTCCCCATCAGAGCCCCGCCCACCTCGCAGGGTCTCACCACTCAGAGCCCCGCCCACCTCACAGGGTCCCACCTCTCAGAGCCCCGCCCACCTCGCAGGGTCTCAACTCTCAGAGCCCCTCCCACTTCGCTGGGTCTCACCTTGCACCAGAAGGTTGACAATGATGGTGTCGAAGCCGCCAGTGTTGGTGGCCGTGCAGGTGTAGTAGCCTGAGTCCTCAGCCTTCACCGCGCGCAGCAGCAACGTGCCATTGGTGTGGATAAGCCGGTGCCCGTCCATGGACACGGGGATGGCCGAGTCCTCACTGTGGGGGGTGGGGACGGCTTACAGCAGGCATCCCCTCCTGGAGCCTCCTCCAGGTTTGCAGGCAGTTAGAGCTAGGAGCAGTAAGGCACTGGCTCCGGGACCCTAGATTCTTGGGTCTTCACTCAGCGCTTCCTGGGGATATCTAGTAACCATGGCCTCTTCAACCACCCAGGGAAGGGAGATCCGTGGCAGCCGACAGGGGCAGCTAGGGAGGCCAGGCTAGCGCGTGAGGGTGTAGCCATGTACCCAGCAAGGACCTCCCCAGGGCTGGAGATGAATGAGTCAGCCTGAAGGGAGGGACGTTAGTTCTCTTTATGGCTCTTCCGCAATGCCCATCTTCCGGGGGCACCATCCCTAAGGGGTCCTGCACACACCTGTCCTTGGTCCACTTCACCGCAGGGGCTGGGTCTCCCACTGCATTGCAAGGTAGCCGCACATCTCTCATCCAGGGTGTGGTCACGGTGCCCCCGAAAGAAATGATCTTTGCTGGGGCTAGAGGGGAGAGAGGATGAGAAGGACCCCGTGATTTCATTTTCATTTTCATTTTCAGAGGGGAAATCGTTCCTTCAGCAGACATTTATCAGATACCTGTCTGGAGCAGGTATCATAGGAGGCTCTGAGGAGCCACAGAATGAATACAGTCTAGTCCCTGTCTTCAAGTTGCTTACCATCCAAGAGGGAGACAGACACTTCAGATCATTACAGTGAAAAATACGATGGTGGAGGTATAGGTACAATGGCCCTGGGAGCAGGAAGGAGGAATAGAGGAGGTGAAGAAGGCCTGAGGCGACTTCTGCAATTGGAAGCTCGGACTTGAATCTTGAAGGCAAAGAAGGAATTCACTAGCTACCAGGGGATAAGACTGGGGGGAAGGGATGTCAGGGAATTTGGGATTAAGAGGTACACATCGCTCTATTTAAAATGGATAACCAACAAGGACCCACTGTATAGCACAGGGAACTCTGGTCAATGTTATGTGGCAGCCTGGATGGGAAGGGAGTTTGCTGGAGAATGGATACGTGTATATATTTGGTTGGGTCACTTTGCTGTCCACCTGAAACTATCACAACATTGTTAATAGGCTGTAAGCAGAGAAGGAAGGTGTGTCGGAAGAGGGAACAGAACTGAGAGAGGCATGGGGGCCTGAAACCCATGGTGAGTGGGAGGGGCTCCAGCCTCCGGGGTGACCCAAGCCCAGGGTGAGTGAAGAGAGGGCAGCAGAGTAGGGGTCGGAGCAGTGAGCAGGAGGAGAAGCTCCTGGGGCTCTGCTGGCACCTCGAGGAGGCTTCCTCCTGATGTCATGAGGAGGCTCACAAGGAAGTAGTGACATGTTCAAAGTGGAGTTTTAGAGGAATTCCCAGCTGCCTGCCAAGGATGTTTGATGGAGCTCTAGAGACACTCTTCTAGAGCCAGTTCTGCCCTGTGGCTGGGGTTGGCTCCTGGGACCTCTCAGTAGGGAGTGTGTGTGTGTGTGTGTGTCTGTCTGTCTGTCTGTCTGTGTCTGTCGGGGTGGTGGGGCTCCTGGGTCCTTTCCCTCCTGGAAGGAGATAAGTTCAGGAGAAGGGGTTGGCAGCACCACTGGGAGGAGGGGTCAGGGGAGGGAGGCAACTTGAAGCTTTGTAGAAAGAGCCCCAGATTGGAGCCAGAAGGGGTGGTCCACCACTCTGCTGTGTTTGAGGGCTGTGCCACCCCGCCTCAGAGTGTCTCCTGGAAAATGGGATGACAATCCTTGCGTCAGGGCAGCTGCAGGCCCTCCGTTCAGTGCCCACTGACTCTGAGTCTGAGGCGGGGAGGGCTGATGCCTCTTGTATCTCATCCAAAGGAAGCTGGTTAACCCAGGAGTGGGGCTGGGCCGAGGCAGGCGCCAGCCGTCTGAGTCCTAGGCTTGGGGCCTCAGGGTTATAGACACAGGTGGCTGTGGGAGGCGGCAGGGCCAGGAGGGAGGGCCCAGGGAGGCCCAGAGTCAAGGTTGAAGCTGGAAATCTCAGGCTTATGTGGTTAAATCCAGTGCCCCAGGGTTGGCATGGGGGAGCCTGGCAGCTCTGTGAGATGGCCTCTGTCTTGGTCTTGGATTGAGGCCTCAGAACTATCACTGCCTGTAGAGTAGGGGTACACATGCCCCCATGCCACACTTATGCCCAGGTCAGGGGTTCAGTGGGGCACCCTTGAGAGCAATCATGTTCTTATTCACCCCAAGCACCCCAACCAGCCCACAGCCTCCTTCGAGGCATGCCCTCTGTAACGTCTGTGATCAGTGGGATCACGTCAGCCTGAGATGACCAGGCATTGGAACAAGGGGGCTGTCTTTGCAGCCCTCTGCTCCATGGAAGCAGCATACCCCACCTCCATCCCCTCTGGAGGAGCTGAGCTGGGGGTAGGGCTAACACCCCTTTCTTTCACCCCCAGAGAAGAGTCTGGATTGGGGGACCAGGGTGCATTCTGCTGGGCGCCCTGACTAGTGGTGTGGCCTCGAGCCTGTTGTGAGCCTTTCTGGGAGTCAGGGGGCAGCAGAGACCCAGTCTTGGTGGGTGCAGGAGGGAGGCAAGCGGCCAGCCAGCTCCTTACAGCCAGGCCACAGACAGGGTGGAGGGAGACTACTCGTGTTGGGGAGAACCGTCATTCTAGAAGGGGCCTTCTGGCAGTTTCTGCCCTCAGCCCCCACCCCAGGCTGCTCACCCTTGCCAGCAGGCTCGATGGTCACCTTCTCGCTGCTGTTGCCCCGGCCGGCGGAGGTGACGGCGGCCACCCACAGCAGGTACTGCTGCCCGCGGTTTAGGTGGGCGATCCGGTAGAAGAGCTGCTCCGGACTCGTCTCATACTCACTGGGCGCCTGTGGGGCAGAGGCGAACGCATACTAAGAGCCAAGGCCCCTGGGTCTCCACCTCCACCCTTCCTGGGGGCCCTGGGCTCAGTGGGGGCGATGGCCAGGGCGATGGGTGTTGGAGACAGGATCCTGCCTAGTTGGCCTTTTCTGGTTTTGGAGCAACACTGAGCAGCTTGCCCTGGACTTGGCCCTAGGCTTGGCCCTGGGTACTGATGGGCTGGCTCTGGTGGTTTGCTGGGTCAGTTTCAGTTCACCTCTTAGACTGATCCAGTCGCTGGCTGCGATGGCTTCAGGCCAGGAAATGTGAGTGTTTTGGGTGGGTGAGAGATGGCGGGAGACAGGAGAAGGGAGAATGGAGGGTTGGGGGAGGGGTTGTCCCAGGAAAACCCTGAGAAAAGGGAGTCTCTGAGAAGCTAAATGACTGCGTTTGCCTTACTAGGGTTGTAGACAGGCTCCCCCAGCCTGTCCCCACTCAGAGTCACCTCCCAGCCCTACTGCCTAATGTCTCCTTCACTCCTTCCACCTGTTCCCGCCCCCCGACCCATTCTGGGGGAGGAAGGGGAGGGAGAGAGAACTACGAGAGCTTCACGGGGCAGCACTTTATTAATGATTATTAGTGGTATAGATCACCGTATATATTTGTAGGTTATATAAATCTATAAAAAATTTTTTTAACCAAATGACAGTTTTGACAAGTTGCCAACAAAACAATATCGGATCCCAGTGGTTTTACCAGTTGCTTTGATGAAAAGATTATGTTGCCTTGGAAACCAGAGGCTCAGATATTGAAATGAATTTGAGAAGGAGCTTTTGATAAGCGCTAGTTTGCAGACCTCCTGTCAGCCCCTTCCCTGGTGCAGGCGGGATGGGGCTGACTTTCATTTCATTTTATTTTTTGGTCAGCCGCGGGGAAGGGAAAGCAGGACAGCACCAGGGCCTCTTTGAAATCAGGGCGGAAGTCTAGGGAGGGGGAGCAGCCCCTGGAACAGATGGGGGGCCCCGAGGCCAGAGGGAGCTAATAATTAGTTATTTTTGCAGTCAGGGGATGTTGCACACGCACGCCCCCATGCACACAGTCTCATGCACACGGACGTGTAGACACATTCAAGCGCAAGCTGAGGGACGGATCTCCAGACAGACATGGGGTCACAGAGGGACATTCTTTGCCACCCATGGGAGGGCTGAGGGGCCCAGTGACTTGTAACAGGAGAAAACATCCTCTCTGGTCCCAGACCATCTGTAAGAAGATGCTCAGGAGAGGGTACAGGCATCCCACCACACACACGGAGCTCCCTGGCAGACCCCTCCTGCTGCCTCTCTTGTGGGGAGCTGGCCTTGGGCCCAGGAGCTCCCTGAAAGCCACCTTGAGCCCTGGTAGCTGGGTGCAGGGTGCAGCGCTCGGGGACCGTGTGGGTATCTGCAGGTCCTATCTGAGCACGAGGTAGGGCAATAAAGTGGCTTTGACGCCTGCCTGCCTTTCTTACCGCATGGACCACAGTGTCTCTCATGGTTCCTGGGGCCTCAGTTTTCTCTCCTGCAAACTAAGAAAGCAATCCAGCTCCGCCTGCCCTGACTGGTGTGAGGACACCTGAGGCAAGGGGTGTGCAAGTCCTTTGTAAGTGGGGACATGTTCTTCTCCTTTGTGAATGGGGGCATGTGTTTCTGTGAGGGTGGAAGTGTGTGTGTGCATGTGTAGAGAAAAGTTAAGTATACTTGCTTGTGTCTGTCAGCGTGTACCTGACTGTACATTTGTGTCTACACAGGGCAGGAAAGCTTTGGCTTCCCCTTGAAGGTATTAGCATCTTACCCAGGCCCTGGGTTCCTTCCTTTTAACCCCCCTAATCTCCTGAAATCACTTTCAAAAGCATACAACTACACTCCAAAATAAAATCACAATAATCAAAGGTAAAAGGTAAAAAAAAAAAAAGAGGTAAACCTATGCAAGGAGAAACTATAGATTAATTATTTACCTATCTTTCTAATCAAAAAATAAAAAATAGAAAATCACAAATAGAAAAGTCATAACTAGAAATGATTTATAAATTTGAATTATATGAAAAAACCTATAGTGTAATAAAAACTAGAATAAAAAGGCAAGCAATGAGCTGGCAAACACCTGCAACCTATATGAGCAAAAATGGTTATCTTTAATATGTAAAGAGCACTTACAAATCAATAAGAAGAAGACCATGATCTACCCAAATAAAAAATGTAGAAAGGACACGAATTGACAATGATCCAAAGATGCAAAAAGCCAAAGATCACATAACACACAATAATTAGCCTAACTAGTTTAGAATCCAGCTGACAGAAAAGGAAAAACATGTAATATCTTAGATTACCATGTGCACAAGGGAAAAAGATATGCTACTCATAATGCTGGTGGAAGTGTAAGTTGGTACAAACTTTCTGAAGAGCAGTTTGCAAATCTGCATGCAAACCTCAAAAATATTTATACTTTTTGTGATCCATGGATTCCTATAAAAATGTATACTAATAAAATAATAAACCAAAGAGCATAAAGACTTTTAGGAAGAATTCTCCATGAAAAGTTATTTATAATGGTAAAAAACTGAAAATAGATTAAATATAGAACAATTCAGGGACTGGTTAAATAGAGTATATATATACAGGCACTCAAGATACTATTTTAAAAGAATATTTGATGTCAACTCTATTTCAATAAAAAGAATATTTAATAGTGTAGAAAAGTGCCTACATACACTACATGAAAAATGGAGATTATATAACATTTTGTAAATTTTTATTTTAATTTTATAAAAAAACCAAAACAAAACCATAGTGTATGGTTGTGTGCAGGTCAAGGACTAGAAGATTATACCCCAACACATTGCCAGTGGTTATCTTTAGAGAATGAGAATGCAAGTAATTTTTACTTTCTTCTCTATTCTTCTATATGTTTATAGAATTTTCTACAATAAAATTATATTATTTTGATAATCAGAGAAAAACAGCAAATGTATTAAACAGGAAACATTTCTAACAGGACTCAATGCAGCTCTGGCTAGCCTTGGCCAGCCCCAGGGTGTAATTCCTGGTATCTTGCACCTTATGCAGTTTCCCACATCTAATCTGAGAATTCTGCACACACAAGGTCACGCACTCCAGTATGTATGAAAACACTCAGACTCAGACACACGTGCATCTGCCTCTCAGCTCACACTCATTCCCACAGTCTTACTTCATCCCATGTACATGAGTGTGTCCTCAATCCTGGAGCTCTTTCATAAATAAATTTGTGATGCAGTTGCTTGGAACCTGGAGTATATTTCCGTAAAACGATCGCATCCTATAACCGCAGGTGGTGGTTATGTCCCCTGACCCCTTGTTCAGCCCAGTCCTTGCTTTGCAACATGGCTGAACTGAGTTCTCATCATGCCAGCAATCTGCCCCCCACCCACAGGAGAGAGGTGGTTCCTCCACGCTTGGGACATGAAGGGGAAGGAGGGAGGGTTCCCGGGTCTGAGGGCATGGGGACCAGGGGCTCTGCTCTGGAGCCTGGGAGAGGTGTCCCGTACCAGTGGACTGGGGCTCTTGGAGACTAAGTTAACGAGGACGCTCTGCTCCCAGACACCAATCCCTTTGAAAGACTTCATTATCAGAGGAGGTAGTGCACGTACAGACCCAAGCTGGAGAAGGAGTTCCCATCCTCTCATCACTTTATGAAGGGAAATTTGCCCAATGTCTAAGACTTCACAATTGCTAGGCTGCTAGCAATTCATTCATCAAATGTATGTCCTGGACAAGGATGCTCCAGGCACAGTGTTCTACGGCTGGGGACCTGAAGATGAAAAGATGCCACCCTTGTCCTCACAGGGCCCCATAGACCAGTGCGGGAGACAGGTGAGTGAGCAGGCAACTGCCGTTTAACACATTCAGCGTGTGCTGGAGGATGAAGAACATGCCGTGGATGGTAGGATCAGTAGGGGCAGAGGTGCGGGGGTGTGAAAGGCAGAGCAGGTGTCCAGAATGGTGACCAGCCTAGTGTAAAAAGAGCCTGGAAGGTATGTGTGCACTGGGGGGAGGGGCAGGAGGAGGGGGGCAAAGAGGGGCAGAAAACATAGCTGAACACGTTAATTGGAAAATTGTCACACCGCCCCCCAACAATGACAGAGTTTTTAACCTAACATCTGCAGACCCCATGACCCAGCAGTTCCTTTCACAGGCCCAACAGAAATATATACACAAGAGCACCAAGAGATACGGAGTTCACAATAGCACCAACTGCAGTAGCCCCAAATGGAAAACTATTCAAATGCCTGTCAATGGATAATTATAAATAAACTGAGATATATACATGTAATTGAAAACTATACAGAAGTGAGAGTGAATAATCTCTAACCACACACAATAATATGGATGAAATTCACAAATTCAAACTAATGTTGGGTCAAAGAAGTCAGGCAGATTATATATATATATATTATATATATAAAATCCCAGGGATGGGGGAGCCTGGTGGGAGGCCATCTGTTGGGTTGCACAGAGTCGGACATGACTGAAGCGACTTAGCAGAATATATATATGTATATAATGCATGCATGTATACATACATATAATGCATATATATATATATAAAATGCACGCACCCCCGGGAGCTCAGCCACTTCAGTCATGTCCAACACTTTGAGACCCCATGGACTGTAGCCTGCCAGGCTCCTCTGTCCATGGGATTCTCCAGGCAAGAGTATTGGCGTGGGTTTCCATGTCCTGCTCCAGGGGATATTCCTGACCCAGGGATCAAAACCAACTCTCCTTCATTGCAGGCAGATTCTTTACCCACTAAGCCAACTGGGAAGCCCATATATATTGTGTATTTGTACTTTATGTCGTATTCATCTGAAGTCAGGATGATGGTTATACCTGTAGGGGGAGGGTGGTGACCTTCTGGGGTGTTGCCCTATTTCCTGCTCTGGGAATCCCCCTACTCAGTGCCTGGAAGTGCTATGAAAATTCATGGAGCTGTACACTCATCATATGTGTACTTTCCTGCATGTGAAATAGTGACGGTGAGGATGGAGAGGAGGGGGCGGAGTCACTGAAAAGACATTACTGGGCTTCTGCTCTGGGAATAGAGCTATGGCCTCACTGGCAAGGAGCGGGGGTGCCTATGGCTCAGAGGGTAATTCAGAAAGACCACAGGAAAGCGGAGAGCGGGGGACGAGATGATGACACAATTACCGAGCAATTGCAGGGCAGCTTTCTGGGCTGTCAGAAGCTCATCTGCAGGTGCTGGGACTGCCGTCACATCACTAGTTGCCGATGGAGGGAGAAGCCACCCTTCTCCTGCTCCCTGATCTCCCCCATCCTGAGAACATCTCTCAACAGTACTCATGCCCCTGGCCCCGGGAGCATCCCCTCTGCTCCCCTCACTAGCCTGGAAGCATCCCAAGGGCACGTGTTTCTCTGCACCTGCTCTCACAACTAGAACAGGTATACAACAGATCAGCCACCCAGCAGAGCTCTGTGACTGAGTGGCTGGAGATAAGGGAAGGGGCAGAGGGGAGGATGCCTGTGATGGGATGTGGGTGCGTAGCTACCTGCCTGAGATGAGAACCTGGATGAGAACCTGCCCTCATCCTCTCCTCCCTCTTAGCAGCCCTTGGTGGAGGGCAGGGGCCAGGCCCCCGCACTGAGCTACAGTGCCAGGAGGCTCCTTACTTTAAACTCCCAGGTTTGGGAAGGCAGCACCCAGAGAGAGATGCCCTGGTCTTCCCCCAGCTGTCCCCCATCTTTTCCCCTCTTTAACTGGATCCATGCTGAGGGGGCCATTTGGGGCAGAGCTCCAGCAGCCCTCTAAGCCCAGACAGACCATGCTGAAAAGCTGAGTCACCTCCAAAAGCCATGGGCTAGCGAGTGCTCAGTCCAGAGCTCTGGGATCTGCTAGGAGCTTCCTTGTTCAGCCAGACCAGAAGACTTGAGGCCCTGTCCTCCTTCTCCCACCTGCTTGAAGGAGACCCCTACTCAAATAAGTCTCCAGGGCTTGTGATAATCTTGTAGTCCCTGGGAAGGAGGACTGACCCAAGAAGCCTTAGCCAGGCTTCAACCACTCTTGGGTGACCGGTGCCCATACTTATCCATGAATCAGGTTGAAACACAGATATAAGCAGCCCCAGGATTTGGCCCAGAAGCAGCTGATCTATAGGGCACTTTCCTTTTCCCCTGTTCTGCTCAGCATTCAGCCCTGGGCCCACTTACCGGCTGGCCAGACCCGGGGCTGGAGCAGAAGATGGTATACTTGCGGATCACCCCGTTGGGCTTGGTTGGGGGGAGCCAAGACACGACCACACTGCTGGCGGATGAAGGAACAGCCTTGATGCCAGCGGGGGGACCTGGAACTGAGCAGGGGGAAGGTGGGGTCAGTTTAGCAAGTGGAGGAACAAAGCCTTTAGGAAACAATGACAAGGTGGAGAGAGTAAGGCAGATTAATCTGGGAGAGCTTCCTGAAGGAGGCATCTTTGAGTTCTGGTTTAAAGGAGGAGGTTCTAGCATGGCAAACAGGTGAGAGGATAAAGGTGATCATTAGGGGCTTGGAACAAAATCTCTGAGATGGAGGCACTGGGAGCGGCCAGCTGCAGAACTCTTTGGCCAGAACCAAGAACTTAAGATACACAGGAAAGAAACAGAACCCATAAGGAATTCACCTTGATCCCAGTGGTCCTAACCTGATCCCCTAGCCAATGCCCTACTAACTAAGCTTGTATTTAGGCCAAATATACTGGTCACTTTGCTCTTTTTGGCCTGTGAGCTCCTTGAGGCTGGGGCCTCTAGAGACTCACAGAGCAGGCCTCCTCCTGAGGGTCAAAGGTCAGTGGTCAGCCAGTAGGTGACTATGCTTCCTGCCATGTACTCGGGGTACTGTCCTTGGGGTGCTGGCTAGGCTTTTTCTCTTTTCAGGAGGGAAAATCTACTTTAGAATTGACTGAGAAACCCATCCCAAGCGGATCTGAG
The DNA here is from genome assembly GCA_006410615.1 of Neotragus moschatus. NCBI lineage: Eukaryota > Metazoa > Chordata > Mammalia > Artiodactyla > Bovidae > Neotragus > Neotragus moschatus. The sequence goes on along the minus strand of SJYA01002278.1, from coordinate 1,129,831 downwards.
CTATGTGACCTCCTCTTGCTCCCGTGGTGGGCCTGCCTGGCCTGGCTGGGACCCCACGGCCTGGAGCCTAGCAGCATCCTGTTTCCAGCCCATTCTCTCCTTCACCTTTTCCTTGTATTGCTGTTACTTGTCTTCTCTCCTGAGAGCTTTTATGCTCCTCTGAAGGTAGTGATGGTATCCTACTCAACTTATTTTATCTCTCTGAGCCTCAGTTTCTCCATCTATATGGATATAACAACGACATTAAAGGTTTGTTTGTAGTGAGAATCAGTGCTAATTAAGATAAAGCACCTGGCAGGGTACGTAACACAGAAGAGACTCAATAAATCCTATGTTAGTACTTTTGCACACCCTTCCTGCGCTCTCAGCTTTTAGCACCTACCGCAATTTTTAAAAAATCTACTAAGTGGTCAACAATTCTAGGTTGAATAAAATAATTAGAAACAGTATCATCCATCCAGGGGCCTGAGCCCAGAAGCTGGCAGTCATCCTTGACTCTGCCCTTCCTCACTACTACAGCCTTACCATTTACTTCTGCTAGAGGTCTCTGCTGTTCTGGGGTGCAGGGGGTGGGTGTCTACAGATGGCCACTGGGGCAATTGCACTGTTCAAGTCTTCTCTGTCCTTGCACACTTCTTTCTTACCAGTTATTAAGAGAAATATGTTGGAATTTCCCACCATGATTGTAGATTTATCTATTTATCCTTGTTCTGTTGGTTTTCGTTTTTGTGTATTTTGAGGTTATGTTATTAGGTTCGTAAAAATTTAGAACTGTTCTATTTGCCTGGTAAATTAAGTCTTTTATCATAACAAAAGTGTCCTTCTAAGAATGATTTTTGCCTTAAAGCATACTATATCTGATATTAATATTCCAGTTTTCTCTTAGTTTTGTATGGTACATCTTTTATTTTTTTCCATGCTTAACTTTTCTACACCTTTATGTTTTGATGTCTCCTAAAAACAGCACACATTTGAGTTTTGCTTCGCTGCTAGCCAGTCTGGCAGTCTTTATCTTTTAACTGGAGAATTTAGCCAATTTATCTGACTACTGGTACATTTGGGTTTAACTATCCCACCTTACTGACTGTTTTCAATTGTCCCACCTATTGTTTTACTTTCTACGGTCCTTTGTGCCCTCCTTTGGATTGTGCATTAAAAGAAACTCTGTTTCCTCCTTCTGTTACTTTTGCTATTATGCCCTCTTTCATAAGTTTTAGATATGTGAGTCTCTGACTTACCAAAGTCTAGTAACTGCCTCTTTTCTTCTCAGACAATGCAAGGACTTGGAATTTCCATTTACTATCTCTCAATTTACATGCTATTGTCATATATTTTAATTCTGTAAATATTTGGACACCCCTTTCAAGGTGATTACATCATCATCATTTTATGCAATNTAAAAGAAACTCTGTTTCCCCCTTCTGTTACTTTTGCTATTATGCCTTCTTTCATAAGTTTTAGATATGTGAGTCTCTGACTTACCAAAGTCTAGTAACTGCCACTTTTCTTCTCAGACAATGCAAGGACTTGGAATTTCCATTTACTATCTCTCAATTTACATGCTATTGTTATATATTTTAATTCTGTAAATATTTGGACACCCCTTTCAAGGTGATTACATCATCATCATTTTATGCAATCAATATTGATTTCAATTTACCCATATATTCACCATTAATTGCTCTTCTTTCCTTTCTTCCAACATCATTGAGCTTCTATCTGGGATCCTTTTCCTTCTAGTTCAAAAATACCCTTTAGTATTTCTTTCAGGACAGCTATGTTGGTGATAAGTTCTCTCAGGTTTTGTTTGTCTGAAAACGTCTTGATTTCACCTTAATCTTGGAAAATATTTTTAAAAGGTATAAAGTCACAGGTTGATAACTACTTTTTTTTTCATACCTACTTTAAATATCTCATTGTGTTGTTTTCTGGCTTCCACTGTTTCTGATAAGTTAGCTGACAGTCTTATTTTTGCTCCTTTGAAGGCAACTGGGTTTTTCATCCTCTGGTTGCTTTTAAGATTTTTCTCTATTTGTTNTCACAGGTTGATAACTACTTTTTTTTTCATACCTACTTTAAATATCTCATTGTGTTGTTTTCTGGCTTCCACTGTTTCTGATAAGTTAGCTGACAGTCTTATTTTTGCTCCTTTGAAGGCAACTGGGTTTTTCATCCTCTGGTTGCTTTTAAGATTTTTCTCTATTTGTTTATTTTTCAGTAGCTTTATTATGATAAGCCTAGGTGTGGACTTTAAGTTATTCCTTGTGAAGGTTGTAGAGCTTCTTGCATTTGGGCTTGATATCTTTCACAGCTTTGAAAAGTTTTCAGACATTTTATCTTCTGCTCCATTTTCTTTATCCTCTTTGGGATATCTTCTCACATCTTCTATGTCTTTGATATTCAGAATGTGGTCCATGGATTAGCAGCAGTGTCCCCTGGGAGCATGTTAGAAATGCAAAATCTCAGGTTGCACCCTAGACCCGCTAAATCAGAATCTAAATTTTAACATGACTCCTCAAGTGATTTGTATGCACAGTAAAGTCTGGGAATCATTGCTCTATATCTTATTTGCTCTTTTATTTTCCATTCATTCGTCCTTTTGTGCTTCATTTGATATTATCTTCTGACCTATCTTCTAGTTCACTAGTTATCTCTTCAGCTGTGTCTAATTTGTTATTAAGCCCATCTAGTGAGTTCTTAATTTCAGATATTAGTAGTTTTTTTTGTTTCTAGATTTTTTATTTCATAGTTTCCAATGCTCTTAAAATTTAACGAAACCCATTTGGAACTCTTGCAGAGCTGCGTCTTTTGTCTTTTTCTGCTGGGGTTCATTCACATTGTCCCCATTGTTTTTTATTGTATGCCAGACACACTATTTGCAAAGTTGTTTGTGGAAATAATTTGAGGTCTCAGATGATATAATCGTCCTAAAGAGAGAATTCATGTTTGCGTCCAACAGGCACCTTCAATCTGGGACATTAGCAACCTGAGGTCACCTCAGTCTAATTTCTAGGACTGAGATGATCTGAGGCTGAGCTGTTTACTTTTGGTCCACTTTTAGAGTTCTGCCCTTCATGATCTCAACTCAGAGTAGGCTGGGGTGGGGAGCAGAGGAGGGTTCACGTAGCAGGCCCTGGGCTCCAGTTCACGTCTTTCTGGCACTGTGCAGTTTCTCAGCCACTGCCTCTAGACTCAGCAAGCATCCCCCAGGGGAGGAGCTGTCCCAAATACCAAGATCACCTCCTGGGCCTCTATTCTCCCTTGGATCCTGGCCCAGTAACTCTTCACTTTCCTGCTAGCTCTCTGATTACCTTCAAGCAAGTATTTAAAAATATTTTATTCAGATTTCCTAGTGTCCTCAACAAGGAGGAGAGTGGATTGGAGTTACACTCTCTACCATTCCTGGAAGTGGAACCCCTTTGATATGTTTCCCTAAACCTATAGAGGAAAACAACAGAATGGGAAAGAGTAGAGATCTCTTCAAGAAAATCAGAGATACCAAGGGAACANTGATGAACTATGGAATGAGGTTCATGACATTGTACAGGAGACAGGGATCAAGACCTTCCTCATGGAAAAGAAAGGCAAAACGGCTGTCTGGGGAAGCCTACAAATAGCTGTGCAAAGAAGAGAAGCAAAAAGCAAAGGAGAAAAGGAAAGCTATAAGTATCTGAATGCAGAGTTCCAAAGAATAGCAAGGAGAGATAAGAAAGCCTTCCTCAGCGATCATGCAAAGAAATAGAAGGAAAGAACAGAATGAGAAAGACTAGAGATCTCTTCAAGAAAATTAGAGATACCAAGGGAACATTTCATGGAAAGATTGGCTCGATAAAGGACAGAAACGGTATGGACCTAATAGAAGCAGAAGATATTAAGAAGAGGTGGCAAGAATACACAGAAGAACTGTACAAAAAAGATCTTCACGACCCAGATAATCATGATGATGTGATCACTCATCTAGAGCCAGACATCCTGGAATGTGAAGTCAAGTGGGCCTTAGAAAGCATCACTANATGGAAAGATTGGCTCGATAAAGGACAGAAACGGTATGGACCTAATAGAAGCAGAAGATATTAAGAAGAGGTGGCAAGAATACACAGAAGAACTGTACAAAAAAGATATTCACAACCAAGATAATCATGATGGTGTGATCACTCAGCTAGAGCCAGACATCCTGGAATGTGAAGTCAAGTGGGCCTTAGAAAGCATCACTACAAACAAAGCTAGTGGAGGTGATGGCATTCCAGTTGAGCTATTTCAAATCCTGAAAGATGATGCTGTGAAAGTGCTGCACTCAATATGCCAGCAAATTTGGAAAATTCAACAGTGACCAGAGGACTGGAAAAGGTCAGTTTTCATTCCAATCCCAAAGAAAGACAATGCCAAAGAATGCTCAAATCATTGAGGTATAACTTAAGTCAAATCCCTTATGACTATGTTAGGTAGTTAGAATAGGAAACAGGAATCCAAAATGGCCGTGGTTAAAAGACAAGGAATGGAAAAGTCTGAGAAAATAGAACAAAGGAATTCCAAGGAAGGTCTGAGGATTGGAGTGAGGACATCAGGTAGAACAAAAAGCACTCCTGGCCAGCCCAATTTACATAAGACAGGCCCAGCGGGGAGGGGAAAAAAAAACATAAAAAGAGGAGCCCTCCACTCTTCAAGGTGTGGGCCATTGCTGAGGGCAAGGACTCTGGCCATGGAATGAAGCCTGGCTTGCTCTTGCTTGCTGGGTGAATTCATATGCTGATGGGGGGAGGCTCATCCCAGCCATTGGGGAACCACCTACTCCTCCATCTTTTGACAGTGCCTTAGAGCTGTCCTGCCACCTCTGAGGGTCTTTTGGCTTATAGATTGGAGATTAAGGTTTACTCAAACTGGACTTTTCATCTTGGACCCTATTGATTTTAATCAGTTTACGTCATGCCCTTGTGCTAAGTCATTCTGTCCAAGGTTGTGCTCTGCCCCCTTCCCTCCTGTTTCAGGCTCTTTTCCTCAGCCCCATCTAGGCCCACAATGCTGCCTCTACAATCTTCTGGAGGGACAACCAGAAAATAGCTGGTCCCTGGGAGGGAAATACTCTATAATATCCAACCCCTCTACATAGTGAGCCCTTCGTCTTCCATGTTTCCTACAATATGTGCAACACCAGCATCTCCCAGCGAACCCACTAGGGCACGCAACAGGCACACAATGCCGGCTAGAAGTCCATCAGTTGGCATCCCTTCACAGGCAACTGGGCTTCCAGGGATAACGTTTGCCACTTTGGGAGTTAGCCCTGCAGGCTGTTTGGGCCCAAACCCTTACCACCCTTCTCCTAACGTTGATCCTCCTGGACAAAATCTGCAGTCCACTTTTATGGAACATCTGGTCTGTTGCCTCTTAACAATTTGTTCTTAAGCCAATTACTAACTCCTACAATCAGGACCCTGCCCCCTTGTAGGCTCCACCCAGACTATTATTAACATACCTTAATGCCCCCACAGGGCCAGATAACCCACTCCGTTGTCATTACTTCTGTTATTACCTAAAGTGGATCTATGACAATGAAACGTTTACCATTGGAGACACCCTAACCTGCTCTTATGGAGGACTAGGGGAAGAAATCAGTGACTTGCAATCCCTTAGAGCAGTAAAAGGACAAGGCTTATGACTGTTTCACTGCTTCCCAGCCTCAGGGCACAAGCTTGGATTGCTTTACATCATGATATCTATTCCCATCCACAGTGGACAAACCAGCAATGAGTTAAGATTACAACCCCTTAATCCTACCCAGCACTGGTCATGCTGGAGAGCTTGGGGATGCCCAACTCCAGTCCGGGGGTCCCAGGAGGTCAACCTGCCTTAACCTGCCTAGGGATCTGGTCCTCAAAAGGTTGTCACGCCTCAACCTGCTCAGGGATCTGCCAGTCCAGGGGTCCCAGGAAGCCGTCATGCCTCGACCTGCCTGGGGATTCAATCCCTTGGAGGCTGTCACGCCTCAGCCTGCCTGGGGATCTGCACCCTGACCCAGGGATGCCTGGCTCTCTGGTTGCAACAGTACTGGGCAGGATAAGCTTCAGAAAGACTCACCCCTAAGGAAGTCCACCCATGGAAATAGAAGGAAGCCTATTACTTATGGGACTGTGCTTAGTCTCAGCAATAACAGAGGAGCCCAACAAGAACCCCATTGCCTTTCTAGGAAAGCTAAAAGAGGCCCTCCTAAAGTTTACCAATCTGGATTTAGACTCTTACAAAGGACAGGTGATTTTAAAGGACAAATTCCTGTCCCAGTGTGCATCAGATATCAGAATTAAGTTACTATAGCTACAGCAGCCAGACCCTGCTTCCTCTTTAGACGAGATGGTCCAGACAGGCACCAATACTTTTTTATAACAGAGAACAGGAGGAGGAGGCCAAGGCCCAGAAGAGGGAGAGAAAGAAAGAGACAAGGCATGCCCAGATGCTGGCCGCCCTCCAGAGAAGCCCTATGGCAAACCCCAAGTCCTTGAAGGACAAGACACGGGGCAAATGCCTGATCTGTAGACAGGTGGGGCATTGGGCCAAAGAGTGTCCAAACCGTGACAAGTCTCCTAAAATGGCTTGCCACAAATGCTATCAACTGGGACATTGGGCGGCACTCTGCCCTTGGGACACAAGAGCCTAAAGGTCAAGTGCCAAGCTTTCCCTCACGATGGTTCAACAGGACTGAAGCGGCCTGCTCCAGCCAGCCCGCCTGTCACAGATAACTGTCACAGGGCTGGAGCCAAGGGTGCAACTGGATGTGGCCGGTAGGTCCGAATTTCTTGGTTGACACAGGGGCTACCTACTGTGTCTTGATCTCCTACTCCGGGGCCTTCTCCCCGCAAACCTATACCATTTTGGGTGCTACAGGAAAAGCAACTACTAAAAGATTCACCCGAGCACTTCTTTGTTGCTGGGATGGACAAATATTTTCCCACCAGTTTCTGGTGGTCCCTGAGTGTCCTACTCCCTTATTGGGAAGAGATATATGCTCACTAAACTGGGGACCACCCTTGTGATGGGAAGCTTTTCAGCCCCTAGAGCCCTATAGCTTCTGGTTACTACTGAAGAACCCATTACACCTTCTCCAATAAAGAGGGACCAAAAACTATGGGAGGACAAAATTAACCCCTAGGTGTGGGACCAGGGGGCTCCTGGACGAGCCCACCAAGCTGAACCGGTCATCACTGTCCTCTGAGATCCCACTCGGTTTCCTAATGGGAAACAATATCCCCTCAGAAGAGAGGCTCGGGAGGGACTACAGCCTTTAATAAATAAATTCCTTGCTTGTGGGCTATTGGTCCCCATCAATTCACCATGCAACACCCCAATCCTCTCAGTAAAGAAAAAGGATGGAACCTGGTTAATGTTTCAAGATTTCTCGATCATAAACAAAACTGTAGTCCCCCTCCATCCCACAGTACCCAATGCCTATGTAATCTTGGGAGAAACCCCACCCAGTGCCAAGTGGTTTACAGTCTTGGACCTCAAAGATGCATTTTTTTTTTTTTTTTTTTTTTGCACACCAGTGACTGAAGAATCCCAATATCTTTTTGCCTTTGAATGGAAGGCCCCAGGAGAAAAACACCAACAGATGACTTGGACAGTATTACCTCAGAGGTTCAGAAAAGCTCCCACCTGTTTGGACAGGCCCTTAGCCGGGATCTCCTAGATCTGGACCTGGGATCTAATGGGAAAATATTACAATATGTAGATGACCTACTAATTTGCTCTCCAGATGAGAAAAGTGTCCAACAACATGCAATTCAGGTTCTAAACTTTTTGGCAAAAAGGGGATATAAAGTATCCCGTGCTAAGGCACAGATGGTCGAGACAAAGGTCACTCTCCTGGGAGTTCAGATTACACACAGGTCTAGGACGCTATCCTCTGACTGGGTACAAGGAATCCTCCAGTTGCCCTCCCCCATGACTCGAAAACAACTGTGAGCTTTCCTGGGGCTCACTGGGTATTGTAGAATATGGATATCCAACTATAGTCTAATTGCCCAGCCCTTATATGAAAGCTTAAAGGGACAGGATGATTCGATCCCACGAATGTGGGGAACTCCTCAAAAGAAGGCAGATGCTACACTAAACCAGGCCTTAACTCTGGCACCTGCCTTGAGGTTGCCAGACCCAGAAAAAGCATTCCAACTTTATGTCCATGAAAGAGAGGGAATAGCCTTGGGGGTGTTAACTCATACGTATCCAAGAGGCTCGATCCAAAGACCTGAGGCTGGCCCCTCTGTCTTCGAAATCTTGCGGTTATTGCAATCATGATAGAAGATGCTTTAAAACTCTCCTTTGGGGGCAAACTATTTTTACCAGCCACCAAGTGAAACAATGCCTAAATGGGAGAGGCCATTTATGGGTGTCTGATCAAAGAATCCTCAGATATCAAGTAGTACTGATGGAAAATCCAGGCTTCACTATATCCCCTTGGGAGGTTCTTAACCCAGCCACTCTCCTGCCTACCCTCGAGGGCTCTCTCCTCTTTCACTGTTGTCTAGAAACCTTGGACCACTGGACAAAACCCCAAGAGGGATTGTTGGAAGGTCCTCTGACCAATCCTGAGGAAATCTGGTACTCTGATGGAAGCAGCTTTGTCTTAGATGGAAAAAGAGCCGGGTATGCAGTAGTCTCCAATTTTTAGACCATAGAGGCTAAGCCTCTGCCACCAGGTACTTCAGCCCAATTAGCTGAGCTCATAGCCCTGACTCAAGCTTTAGAGCTGGAAAAAGGAAAAAAAAATAGCCATTTACAATGACTCCAAGTATGCCTTTCTGGTGTTACATGCACATGCGGCTATCTGAAAAGAAAGGGGCCACTTGACCACCCGAAGGTCCCCAATCAAATATGGTGATCAGATTCTTCGACTCTTGGAGGCAGTCCACCTGCCTACCGAGGTTTCAGNACTCAAGCTTTAGAGCTGGAAAAAGGAAAAAAAAATAGCCATTTACAATGACTCCAAGTATGCCTTTCTGGTGTTACATGCACATGCGGCTATCTGAAAAGAAAGGGGCCACTTGACCACCCGAAGGTCCCCAATCAAATATGGTGATCAGATTCTTCGACTCTTGGAGGCAGTCCACCTGCCTACCGAGGTTTCAGTCTCCCACTGTAAAGGACACCAAAAAGGGAACACAGAAGTGGCATGAGGGAACCAAGCANCTGGCGCCTCGTGAGGGACCCGGTACAGGCAGAGGCCTGGTCTCAGGCCTAGCCACAGACCAGGTAGGGTCCAGAGGGTGAGGACAGTCTGCCAAGGTCCAGAGGGTGAGGACTCCAGGCCAAGCCTGAGGGGACTCTGAGTCAGTGAAGGAGGGCCTCTGAGGTCCGAGAAGTGGGACTTTCCTTTTCCAGGAGGTCAGAAACCAGAGTGGACCGGTCTAGGACTAGAGCCAGAGAAAGACCCAGGAAGAGGGCAGCCTGGCCATCAATTCCGTGGCCTTTGGAGACTAGGGAAGCTGATGCCTTCCTCACCTGAGGGCTGAACTGGGGAGCCACAGGGTTCGAAAAGGGGGAGCGAGTTCTGGAAAATGAGGGCCCTTCCCTTTTGTGGCTCAGCACAGATGAGATGAGGCCATCTCATCGCATAAGGCCCGGGAAGACCTGCAGGCCTCCGCACTCCTGGAGGAGAAGGTGGAGGCGTGGCAAGGAGAGAGAATTTCTGTCAGCAGTGCCTCTGGGCAGACCAGAACCTGGGTGGGGGCCAGGAGGGCAGCTGGCCCAGGGGGCTGGCTGTGAGCTGGAGTCCCAGATCCTCCAGGAGAGAAGGAACGGGCCAGATGACCAGTGGCAGAAGGCTCAGGATATGGCGAGGCAAACTCAGGTCCAGAGTTTGGGATGCTGGGCCCCTGGCTGGCATGACTTCCTGGTACAGGGCTCTGCTGCTCCAGCGGGCGGGGGCTGCTGTGTCTGCGGGGCTGCGCTGGCCCATCCCTTGGGAAGGCACCCAAAGGGCCGGGCCACTGTCTTGGCTCTCCTCCCTCTGCCGCTCCTTGCCCCAGCTCCACTGTGCACCCTTCCCCACTCTTCTCCAGGTCCTGGCCTCGCCATCCATCTGGCCAAGGGACCCTGCTTCCTCCTCTCGCCCCTCAGTCCTAGATGGCGACAGCTTCCTTCCTGCTGGTGCTAGTCTCTGGGGCCCCAACTTCCCTCCATACTCCTCCGAATGCAGCACCTTCATTAAAGTCTCAATTGCCCTGTTTGAGTATACCACCTGTTTCCTGACTGACATGGCCACAAAGTCCTCATACCAACACATTCCATCAGAAAAGCCAATGTGTCCCTCTCACCCCTTAAGCCACTGCCCAACATGCTGCTGAACAGGGGCAGCTGGGGTCTCTCCCCCGGAAAGGTGGTCATGCACACCACCTCTCACTCTGGACCCTGGCTCTGGCACGGGAATAACAGGTGCAGGGGAGAGGCCGGACTTCCGCTCGACATCCCATGGGAAGATGCTGAGCTCTAAGTGTGGGCCTCCAACAACCCCTGGCCTCTCACCCCACGAGCCGGCCAACACCCCCAGCAGACTCACCCCCGTCAACGTAGAGGGACCAGAAGATGACCCGATAGCCTTTGAGGACGCCATTGAGAGTGCTGCGCGGGGGCTCTGACCAGGAAATGACGGCCACATCGGAAGTGATGGACAGGGCCCGGACGTTCTCAGGGGGCTGGCTGGGCACTGTGGAGGAGAGAGCCAAAGGGCCTGGTCAGGGAGGTACAGGACAACACGCACGTGCAGGCAGGACCCTGCTGCCTGGCCAGAGGAACCTTGGGTCACACAAGTGGGAGGCCCTCCTGACTCAGTGCGTCTTGAGAGTTTGGGCTGGTGGCTGGGAAGGGAAACCAGTCTCCTTCCCTGAAAAGTTGGGTGAATAGAGATCTTTCCAGCTTGGTTCCTGGGCTCTGGCTGGCATGTTCCTGATTCTGGGTAAGTGCTCAGGGAAGGTGATGCACTCTGGGCATGAGCTCCTGGGGGTTCGGCACCACAGCCCAGGGAGTCCACCTCCGCTGAACGTAACAGAATGTGGAAGACCAAGCTAGCCCTGGGGGGAATCTGTAACTGATGCTCTTATCTGATGGCTGGCAGCCATGTGTGTCCCTGCCCCTGTGCCAAACTGAAGGGGAGGAAAAGAAGAAAAGAGACTCTCAAATAACCCTGGGGCAGGAGAGAAGAGGTCCCTCAGATACCTTTAGGACTTCTGGAATCACTGCACTTTTGTCCCTTGTCCCTGCACTCAACACGCCGAAATGCGCTAGGTGAGGGAAAACACTAAGACCAGCCTGGGTGGCCCACCCTGCCTTTAACCATTCCATCTGAGAACTTAACCTAAGTCCCGGCCTCTGGGGGTGGCCCAGCTGCAGCTCGCCCATCTGAGACGAGAGACAGGGGCAACATGAGGCACCAAGGAGCCACCTGGGCCAGGGACAACTTTGGTGGCACTTCCACTGGTTTCTGAGGGGCTGGGGCAAAGGGGAAGGCCACGTCTGCTTCGCTCTGAGTGGGAGAAAGGAGGCACAGGCTGGATGGGAGGCAATTAGATCCCATTGCCCCACAAGAGGCAACTCTAATTTTTATGAGCATTTAAATGATAATACATCATCCTAACGAGCCTCTCTGAGAATGATTATTGTTTCATATTACTTAGGTGTGAAAATATAAGCGCCATGTAATTAGGGACCCAGTGTAATAAACTAATACAGATCGCCCGTTCGAACAAAATGAAGGTAATATAATTATGGAGAAGACACTATTGCTAAGGCAGGGGCCCTTGAATACCCCAGGAGGAGTGCTAATATTGCCAGGAAACGATCAGGATCTGACAGGCTAACGAGGGCCTTAATTAAGTATGAAAAACTGCTGAGCAAATGCTGCTGGAAACTTTCTTCCCCCTCTCCCTTGGAAAATGTCTCCACAGCCCATGCTGGTCTCTCCCTGTTGGTGATCCCAGCCCCCCTATCACCCCCTCAAAAGCAAGGGATGTGGGGCCCTGATGGAAGCAAGGGTGGGCCTGGCGAAGTTGTTTTCTGGGATGGCCCAGGAGGATGGAGTTTAGTTTTTGGTCAGGTGTGCTGATATGGACTTGGGGCAGCTGTTCCCCCTGGAGGTGACTTCCCTGAGCATCCTGCATCCATGTCGTTTGGTCCTGCATCCAGCCTCACTCCCAAGCAAGAGGGTAACAGCAGGGTGAAGCAGAAAAGAGTATGGGATTCAGGGTCAGGTCTGGATTTTGACCTGGGCTCTTCTTCATCAGATGGGCAATTCTGGACAGGTTCTTAACCTCCGTGAATCTTGGGTCCTTTTATGGGCAATGACCTGGATGTTAGTGCACGGGTTCTCACAGGTGCTCCCTGCACCATCAGCATCAGCATCACCTGGGAGTTTATTAGACGCGCACATTTTTGGCTCCCACCCCAGACCTGCTCAGACAGAACTCTGGGGGAGGGCCCAGCAATCTGTTTACAACCCTCTGATGTGCGCTCAGGTTTGAGAAGCACTGTGTCAGAGTGCTGCTTGGGATGGCACCGCTGGTACTTAATGGTGACAAGCTGGTCTTCCTCTATCCAGCCAGGCCTGTGGCCAGCAGCGGGCAGTGGGGGATGGGCTGGTGAGGATGTGGGTTGGTGGAGGGGGTGAGGGAGCGGATGGTATGTGAGGGAGCGGATGGTATGTCACTCAGGTGCTTCTCTGGACCTCTCCGCAGTCTATGCACCTTTCCCCAGTTCTGTGTTCTCCCTTTCCCCCAGGGGCTCGGAGCACTGACATCTGCTCCCTCTCACAGCCTAGCTTGAGCCCCAGAGCAATTAAATGGGAATCTCTGCGGATGAGGCCAGACATCAGGATTTTTAAACTCCACAGATAATTCCAACTTGTAGCCAAAGTTAAGAACAACTGATATGAGTTAACTTACTGGTGTTAATCTTCTGGTGTTTCTGACCTGATGCATCCTCCCTCCCAAGGGTGTCTGTGTTTTCAGAGAGAATGAGGTAGGGAGAGGACATCGCTTAGCAAAAGGAATGACTCTCTAATGGTAGAATGCTGCGTGTCTGGATGGCCATGGGGCAATGGCATTATGTTTCCAGGGCAGTCAGTTCTCTCCCTTTGCTGGGGGAAGGCTCAGACTCAGTTTCAGGTTTTAATCTCATATCTTGGTCTTAGGCTGGGGTATCACTAAGGAAGCTCTATGTATTCAGCTCTTTGGGGGGCTGTGTCCAGCCTGGCTCCATCTCCTGGGGTGGGTATCAAGGGTTATGTCTCCTTTCATTTCCTAGCACAAGCTCAGGTAACAGCGGGCTCTTCTCTGTGCTTGGAGAGCAGGCATGTTCCTGCTGCCTCTTAACCCTCTCCTCCTGAGAAACCAGGCCCCATCATTCACTCAAAGTTGGAGTCCTCTCCAATCCTCAAAGAATTCAGTTTTAAAAACTGGGCTCCAAATCCTCTGTCCACGGACCTTGGGATTTTGTAACTCCACAGTCTGGTCTCAGGTTCCTAAAACAGATGGTGGACAGCTTCTAGCTCAGAAGTACATAGGTAACTTGGCTTCTGCCCTTTTTCCAACCTGGAGGGCCTAAAGGAGGAGAAATAGGACCCAGAGTGTAGAAGAAAGAGCTTGGGGAGAGAGATGGGTGAGGGGCCAGGATGAAGGAGGAGGAAAAGGTCGAGGGAGAAGATGGATGGAGAGTCAGAGATGCACAGCCAGGCACTCACACAGACCAGCAGCTCAATAGAGAGACCGATGGGCAGAGCACTAGAAAGTGATGGACAGAGAGCCAGCCAATGGATGGAGAGGCCCAGAGGCCTAAAAGGACCAAGCATCTCTTGAGAAGCCAATGGGTGAGAGGAGATGGAGGGATCGAGGGAGGCTGTATGTACCACAGGATGATGGGGCCCAGGAGCAGGGAAGGGCCCCCAGCCCTCCCTGGCAGCCCTGTGGCTCTGCCCACAGCTGAGATCTGTACCCGTTACCCTCTACTGGAGCCCTCACCGTCCTCCAGGGTGGTGGCATTGATCTCGCTGGATGAGGGCCCTGTGCCAGCCCGATTGAAGGCCTGGACCACCACGCCATATTGGGCGAACTTCTTGAGGTTGTCCAGGGTGTAGACTTCGCTGTCCCCGGTGGCCTTCATCTCCACGATGCTGTACTGCCCGTTGCTGCCCGGGCTGTTCTCTCTGTAGCCAATCTGGTAGCCACGGATGACGCCGTTCTGCAGCTCCTTCTTGGGTGCCTGTGAGTGTGGGGTGGGAGGGTGGTGGGGGAGACAAAGACACAGTGACATTCTGAGGGGATGCTCCTAAACCCAAAGGCAGGTCACGTCACTCGCTTGCTCCCAAGCCTTCCAGGGCTCCCATCTCACCCAGAGTCAAGGCCAAAGGATAAGCAACCCAAGTGTGCACAGACAGGTGAATGGATAAAGACAATGTGGTCCATACATGCAGTGGAATATTATTCAGCCTTAAAAAGGAATGAGACTTTGATAATCAAACTCTACAGCATCGATGAACCTAGAAAATACATTAAGTGAGAAAAACCAGACAAAAAAGGAGCAATACCTCTTGATGCTTCTCTGAGGTGCCCAGAGTTACCAAATTTACAGGCACAGAAAGTAGGACAGAGGTTACTGGGGGCTAGGATGGCTGGGTCAGCTGAGTTTCTGTTTGGTATCACGAGAAAGTTCTAGAGATGGAGAGTAGTGACGGCTGCTCAACACTGTAAATGTACAATGCCACTGACCTCTGCCTATGAGCGTGGTTAAAACGATCTGTTTCATGTACATAAAATGGTATGGTACCACAAGTTAAAAAAAAAAGAGTCCTTGGCTTTGATGCGAGCCCAGCCCCTCTTGGAGTGGGACTGCCCTTGGCATCCCGGCCAGCGGCTGAGGTGCGTGGAGAGCCCAGGCCTGAAGCCAGCTTCTGGATGGAGGGACAGAGATGGGGTGACAAGGGGGGTGATGGGGGACCTCGGAGCTCTGCCTGGGCTGGTGGGAATGAAGGGCTGATCCCAAGTGGGTAGGCCAATGGAGAAGATTCCACTGGCGTTAGTCTTGGGGTGGAAAATACACTCTCACCCCCAGCAGGAACCCTGATACACAACCAGCCACATACAGGTGTTCTGAGAGAGAAAACATCAACAGGGAAACACTGACACAGACATTCTTGTATATGAACACACACACACACACACACACACACACACACACACACACAGGGGATCTTGATACATCCCCTTACATCTGGAACCATGAACACAGACATCCAGACCCATCAAAGCAAACACCCCAATACACACCTACCGATGGCCAGAAACATACAGACTCACAAACAGAAACCAGCTCCTTTAAAGAGGGGACATGCCCATCTATATATTGAGAGAGAGCACACACACCAGAACATAGGAAAACAGCTTGAATCAGGGTTTTAAAGACGATGTAGTTAATTTAAAGGCCCACCTTTTAGTGTACTAAAAAATAGTGTGATCAAAAACAATTAAGTTAGTAAAACAGCTCATTTTTTTAAATTCAATGAATGTTTTAAATGAACTGCATTTTTCAGCTCACTGTTAACTCAATATAATGAAGTTTTAAATTTAACATAATTGTTTCGAACTCACTAACTAGGTGTGTGTGTATTTAATTAACTTGACTTTTTGCTGATGCCTGAATAATGTTTCTCTCTGCACTTGGACAGTCCTGTTTGCTAGTGGGTAAGAGGGAGAATTTCTGAATGTGGGTGTTGTATCTACACACTCAGGCTTCCCAGGTGGCTAAATGGTAAAAAAAATCCACTTGCCAATGTAGGAGAGGAGGGTTCAATCCCTGGTGGGGAAGATTCCCCTGGAGAAGGAAGTGGCAACCCCCTCCAGTATTCTTGCCAGGGAGATCCCATGGACAGAAGAGCCTGGCAGGCTACAGTCCATTGGTTCACAAAGTCAGACGTGATTTAGTGACTAAACAACAGATAATCTACACACTCACACACTCAGGCACTTATTATAGACACAAACATATCTTCAGAGTGTTCTTGTCCTCACACTGACATGTACTCTTACACATGTGTGCCCACGTTGAAATACGCTGATATATACAGCAGGACACAGTGACACACACCTACATCCCTAGAGCCGTCTGCACCACAATATTCACGTCAGCATATACTGGCAGAGGCCTTGGGTAGGCATTCAGGCATACCTTGCTACATACATATAGATATTCATACATTTTTACAGATCTTGACATAGCTTCCCTCCCTCCCTCTCTCTCCCTTCTCCCTGTATGGCCCCACCCTCCTAAACAGGCACACTCAGGATTTAAATCAATCTTAACAATATTTCTCTGAAGCATTAAGAAATCAATAGAGCTGATTGCAAATTTATGTCATAAAGCAGTGGTGATCCATCTCAAGGAAAGAGTCTTAAAATGAAGTGACTTATCTTTCAAGTGAATCTTTATTTTTCATTAATCTGTTTCTTGGTGTTAAAAAAAAAATTCCCTTGAGAAGTCAGCCCCCAAATTTATTGATAGGCTGGTTCATTCTGAAGTTCTAACTTTCTAATCAATTTTATTTTTCATTATGAGACTTTGGAGAAATAAATCTGATTCTAAATTTTTATCGACCTCCAGGTTGGAGCTTTGTAGCCAGATGTCTCAGAGGTTTACACACTTATTCATTCCCACCCCCTCCTCCAGGCTTCCTTGGAGTATTCTTAGGAAATGGATGCAGAGTCAGGATGCGGATAAGACTTGGGCTCTAGACTCTAGGCTTCACTCCCAGTTTCTGAGGGAAGCTCTGGCAACCAGATCTGAACCTGGAGGGAACCAGGGCTCCAGGTATCTCTCTACTAGGAGGGCTGGTACCCAGGGAGGACCAACTGCCCAGCCTCTGTCCCACTTTTGTCCTGGTTATTTCTCTGGGGCAGGAAGGAACCAGGCTCTGCCGCCTTGTGTGTGTATGTTTGTGTGTGTGCATGCCAAGACATATAGTCTTTTTTCCCTAGGTTTTTTTAAAGAATTGTTTAATTTTTTGGCCACATCACACAGCATGTGGGATCTTCGTTTCCTGATCATGGATTGAACTCAAATTCCTTGCAGTGGAAGTGTGAAGTCTTAACCACTGGACCACCAAGGAAGTCCCAAACATGTAGACTTTTTTAGGGAAAATATTACTAGACCCTTTTGAATCTCTCCCATTCTCAAGTCTACCTTTATGAAGGGACTAGGAGGAGGACTAAAGTACCTGGACTTTTTCTACCAGGAGTAGAGTCAGAAATGACCTTGGACTCAGCCCAGATGTAGATGAGGTAACCCCCTAAACCCTACTGTTCAAGAAGAGGAACATGAAGGGGCCTTAGGAAACTCTGTGTTCCTGACCTCTGGACAGTGGGCTTCTGCGGGTGATATGGCTCCAGACTATGTGCAGAGAAATTCTGCACCTGTCGTGACTTGAATGACCACAGAAGTCACCTTGCGTCTCTATACCGTGGCCTCCTCTGATAGGAAGGAGAAATATCTCTTCTGTCCATTCTACAGGAACAGATAAGTTAGTGCAAGAAAACACCCAAACACTGGAAAATGCAGCAGGAAGCCATGAGAATGGGCAGCCCTTAAGTGCCCATGCCAGGGATGTGGTGATGAGGCCAGAGTTTCCCGGGAAAGCATTCCTCGGTCATGCTCAAGGTTATGCTGTTTTTCTGCCCTGCTGTGGAATTGCCTCTAAGATTTCCCATCAGTGACAGTCTTCGGATACCTTCTAGATCTACAAGTTTCTTCCCCTTAGAAATGGCTGCGGCACATACTGGTTTGTTTTCTCTACAGTCCCCCCTCCCCCAGAGCTAAGGAGGGCAGTTATTTTTCTATCCTGATTTTGCAGAGGAGGAAATCAAGAAAAGACCAAGCTCCCTGTTGAAGTCTTGACCATGATAACATAGGGTATGGTTTCACCCTACTTCCCAGCTCTAGTCACAGGACCAGGACAAGGGTGAGATCCTGTTATTTCATCTCCTGTTATCCATAGAGCCCCTTTGAAATGTACACAAAATCAATTCCAGCTCTAGAATCAATTCTAGCTCTACAAACCCCTATGGGGTTTGTAGGACAGACCTGGTAAAAGAATCATCTTCTCTCCTTGGCACTGACAAATTCTTCATCCCACTCCAAGCACAGGCCTCCATCAGAAAGCCATGGTGGAGAAGGGAGTGGGGATCAGTGGGGGAACCAGTTCCTCTATCCTCCTCTCTTTCCACCCCTCCAATCTCATGTATTTATCAACAAGCAGGCATGGGCATTGCAAGACACCAGATACTAGCAAGTCTCTTGGGGCTTCATTTGAAGATTAAGGATGGGGAAGGGAGAGAGGCATTTCAGGGGAAATGTTTTTGACTTTGCTTACCTTCCAGGTCACTTGGATGCTCTGTGAGGTCACTGGCTGCAAGGTTACATCCATGGGAGGCCCATCAGGAGCTGGGGTGGGTTCAGGAGAAACAATGTTATGAGTCATGTCTTGGAAGAAAAGAGCCCTATGCCCTCAGTCCTATCCTTGAGCTGGAAGGCTGCTGCAGAGAAAGGAAAAGCTTGTTTAAAGCAGCAGAGAACTTCTGTTTGAGTCCCTCTTGAAATGATCACAGGGTTTAAATTTCCTATTCATTCTCCATAATTTGCTGAAAACATAGCAAATAATGACTATTAAGTATGACTCCACATTCAGCAGGTTGGAAAAATTTTTTTTAAAGTTTGATAGTACAAAGTGCAGGCCAAAATATGAAGTGTCAGGAACTTTTATACACCAACCATGGGAGAGAAAGTTGGTACAGCACTTTGGAAAACATTTTGGCATTTTTTTTTCCTTTCAGTTAAAGGGAGAAGTTTGTCCATCTGATGAGTCTGTAATTCTGCAACTGTTTATATTCCTGGGATGAGGAATGAAAATAGACAAATTGTACAACTATACTGAAGCTCACAAAAAGAATCTAGACTACAACAAGGAAAACACAGAGAATATATGAAGTATTATTTCACGCATGCATTCTATTAGAACAGGCAAAACTAAACTGTATGGTTATGTGTACATATACTAGTGACATGTATAAAAAAGAAAATAAGGAAGCTGGGATACTTGTTACTTCGGGGGAAGGATGGGGTTATGGTTGAGAAGAGGTATATAGAGGGCCTCTGGGAAGTGATAATGAGTGTTGGTTATACTAGTTTTTGCTTTATTATTATCACTATGTGTAAAACTGCACATGTATATGTACTTTTTGGTATTAGTTTCTATTTTGCAATGACAGGTAAGAGAAAATACAGTAAGGGAAATCTCGCCTAAGTTTTCAGGAAAACTCCATGACAAAAGTCCCAGGAGATAATCCAGGGCACTAGTACCCCCATCCTTTGCAGATCTGTCCTTGCCAGACAGGCTGGGGCCAGTAGAGTGGGGCCAGAACCACGGACAGCTCCTGAAAGCATTGCATCTCGAACCCCATTTGGAAAAGGTCAGGCATAAGAATCTCCTGATCCAGAGGGAGACACAAACACACACCTTGGAATCTGCCCCCTCTCCTCTTCTAATTGCAAACCCACTGCCAATGCTCAGGGTGGGTGAGGGCCCCAGATGTCCCTGGTCTCCGAGCCCATGGGCAGGGGTGACAGGGCGAGGTGCTCACCAGCCTCCTCAGTGCTGATGGTAAGCTCCTTGCTTGGCTCGCTGCGGCCAATCTTGTTGAAGGAGTACATGCGGATGCTGTACACGGAGGCTGGATGCAAGTCCACAATGTTGGCCTGGTTGATGGTTGGGGAGATGTTGCGTGTGGACTGCTTGAAGTCCCAGGAATCTGGAGAGAGGACACCCACTTCTAACCTCAGCCAGACAAACTCCAGGACCCCTCTGCAGCCTCAAGCAGCAGCAACATCCCAATCTCAACCTAGATGCCCAGAGAGGTCCTGTTTACAGACTGCAGCAAGAGAATTTCAGAGAACTGTTCTGTTCCATGAAGTTCAAGAGATCAAGGGATGCCTGCGGATGGGAACAGCAAGTCCACTGCTTGGGGAATCAGGAAGCTTAACCCTTCTCTATCCAGGGCTGCCTGGTAAACTCAAACCTCAGGTGAGATGTTTCCTATGGCCCCTTCCAAGATCACCAATGCTTGCTATTTCTTAGGGTCTCATTGGCCAGTGCCCCTTTCCTGGTCTCTCACACCACATCAGTGATGTGTTGTAACTGTGAGACACCCCCTCTATCCGAGATTCCAGTGCAAATGGGGAAGCCAAGTCTTATCCCCCTTTCTCCTCCTCTGTGTGTGCTTCTGTATTTCTTTTTCCTGTGCATTTGTGTGGTGGTGGTCTTGAATGTTTCCTAGGCTGTTGAGGGGAAAAAACCAAGTGGCAGAGTCCCTAAGCAAACCCCTTCCTCTCTCACCAGCAAGAGAATGGTCTCTGAATCTCTAGAGTCAGAAGCCAACAAAGCGAGAGCATGTTCCCAATTCATCCAAGGGGACTGGCAGCCCATTCCAGGGCTAATGTTTATCGAAATTGTAGGATGTGAAAGATACCCGATAAATACCACTCAGGGATACTGTGACAGTAAACATTCTGCATCTCCAGAGGAACCCAGTCGTTCATTCAATGTATTTTTTCCTGTGCACCCATCAGGGGATTCCAGAGAGAAATGGAAGGGGCTGCAGTTACAGCAATGTCTCAACTAGTACCTTCCAAACCCAGAATTCATAACCAGATTACATGATTGGCACTTTGCTTTGAAAAGACCAAAAAAAAAAAAAAAAAAAAAAAAAAAAAAAAAGGCAAAGCACAAGGAAACTAGCTGATAGTGGGGCTTAAAAATCTTCCCAGGGCACGTCCTGATGTGACTATTCAGTCTAATTTTCCATGTCTTTTAAATCCACAGTAGAGGACTCTGAAAATTGTCAGTAGAAAAGATTAAATTATATTCACTACAGTCTAATCCCTGAATCAGGGAGGGAGGATGGCATATTCTAGAATTTTTTAGGAAGACTCTTTTTTAAGCTAATGCCTGGTAAACCAGGGGGATCAGTTCACCCAAAGAGACTATCCCACCCCCCAGATTCTGGCTAATTGAGGTCTTGATGCTTTTTGAAACGTCTCTTTCAGCCACACCAGCTTGGCATCTGTGAAGAGCACTGGCCCAGTTCCCCATCTGCAGTTTTGCATTTAATTCTTTGGTTTCATGAGCCAAAGTCACAAATGGCAGACTGTGGATGCTCAGAAAAACTGTTTATTCTCCTTGTCTTTTCAAAACACCCCAACTGCCCGAAAGTCACTGGGGCTGGGAGGTTAAGCCAGAGTCTCAAACATGCAGGCTCCTTCCTGCCGAGGGTACCACTTTGGTTTGGGAGGAAATGGGTTAGTAATGCGGAGACAGGTGTTCACTTCTCTCTGTGGCATCCTGGGAACTGGTGCCAGCTCACACATCATATTTGATTTGCCCATGTTTATAGGAGAGGGGCAGCGATCGTGAGTCAGTGCATTCATTTTTGATGAGTGCAGGCTGAGGAAGGAGACCTAAGTGATGAGTCTGAAAACTACGGGGCTAAAAAAAGAGGTGCTAATATTTACCAAGCACTTGTGATGTGCCAGGTGCAGTGATGGCACCATTCACTCCTCATCCCTTTCTACGACGTCAGCATCGTATCTCCATCGTACAGGTGACGCTCATGTCATCAAGTCCGATTTCTCACTTGCCCTTCCAGGTATGTTCAACACTTAAACCTGTCCCTTCCCCAAACACTCTTCTCTTGGGTGCCTATTAAAACAGTCTCTAGCTTTTCCTAGGGAGTCCCTGGTAACTCAGCTGGTAAAGAATCCACCTGAAATGCAGGAGACCCTGGTTCGATTCCTGGGTTGGGAAGACCTGCTGGAGAAGAGAACGGCTACCCACTCTACTGTTCTGGCCTGGAGAAACTCCATGGACTGTATAGTCATTGGGGTCACAAAGAATCACACGCGACCGAGTGACTTTCACTTTCTAGCTTTTCTTGATCTCTTGGGTTATCTCTTCGCTTTGCAGGTACATCTTTCTTACCTTCTGGTTCAAGTTCTTCAAGGCTCCATCCTATGTTCTCTCCATACATTTTCCCCACCCTTGGATTCTATTTCCATCTATACACAGAGAAGCTCCCTGAAGGCAGGAATCTTATCTACAACTTTGCCCATTTCGCCCACTTGGCACAGGCTGGGCACTTAAAACCTACTGTTGGTTTTAGATCAGAGCCCGCTTTGTGGTCCTGGATGTTGGACTTGTGGTTCCTCCACATTTTGCAGTCACAGTAAATACCCTTTGCTTTTCCCTTGCTTGCCTCCTCCCTAGCTGACTGGGGGATCCCAGGGAGTGGCCCCATTTTTTCTGCAATTGCCAGTCATTTGCAGGTGGATTTGTCCTGGTGTTCCCAAATCACCTTTGATGTTGGCACAAAACAGCTCTCTCCCCACAGCCCCTGCAGGCTCATGCATCAGAGTCAAATTTGGAGGTCTCTCGCTGATTTTCCAAACTTGATCGCTGCCATCTCTCTGACCTGAATAGCTGAGATCAGTGGCCCTATTTTCCTCCTTTTCCTTTTTCAGCTCTCAGAGTACTGAGCTGGCTTTGGTGAATATTGTCTCTTTTAATATTCCCTTTCATATGAGCCTGGCTTACCCAGATTAACATATTTCATTAAGGGCTCTCTCTCCCTTTCTTCATCAAAGGGTTTATGATGCAAAATATTCTTCTTAAAAAATAAGGAAGCGGCTGGGGAGATGTCAGTGCCTTCTAGTTGGTGGGCTGCTTGCTGGGAGGGGACCTGGGGGCTTTGGTATTTCAGCAGACACATTCACTGTAGAAGGGGCAGCATCTGGACAAAAGCCACATCTGGAGCATTCAGCTGCCGGTGCTGGGGAAACAAGTCCATCCTGCGTCTCTGATTTCCTCCTTGCATCACAGCTCTGAGCCCACCATGGTGCTCTCCACTGCACCAAGAAGGGGTTTCCTGGATCACCGCGACCACTCACCACATCCCAACACCAGACCCTCTGGCAGCCCCACTCCCACACAACGCCATGCCGCATGGGGCTGGCTCAGCCCACGATAGCTGATGGCTCTCACCATGAGGCTGCCTTCTGGGCCATCCTCAAAGAATCCATCCCTGCTCCTTGCTTGGAAAACAGGGGCGAAATGTGGTGCCTGCATTTTTAAATCTGTGCAGCTCTGTCTGATAGATTTGTGTGGACGGTGCTATTTATCATTCAGCATTCATGTATTATTACTCTGCTGCCTAGGGCCAGGAGAAGTCAGCGTGAGCACGATGGCTTAGAAAGGGCAGACGTGGTAATTTCCCTGGGAAAATTAGCATGATGAGCAACATGGCAGAAAACCTGGCAAAGGCGCAGTTGTGACAAAGAAGGGGGGTCAGGGACAGATGTTCCAGCCATAGGAGGGTGCGATCTGGGGCAAGAGGGAGAGGGGGTCACAGCGCGGGGACCCATGCGCCAGGCTCTGTGTTAGGCACGGGCACATAAATCTTCATGCTCACGTATTCCTCGCAGCCACCTTGGATTATGTGCCATTGTCTGTACTGACAGACAGAGATGCACAAAGACCTGAGGTAGCTTGCTAAAGATCACACAACCCCAACACTTGGTCAACCCAAGTCTTCTGCTTTGAAACTTGTTCTTGTTCTACTATTCTCCATGCAGGCAAAAGATCTACTTAGACACACACACACACACACACACACACACACACACACGCATGCACACACATGTCCCTCCTTTCTTTGAGTCACCCATCCGTTCCCTAGGATACCTTTTTCAGTTGTCACGGAGTTTGGTTTGTGGTATATCGCATGTGATTGGAGAGTGCTTTGTAACAGTCCTGAAAGTACCTGTATGTGT
Organism: Neotragus moschatus; assembly: GCA_006410615.1. NCBI lineage: Eukaryota > Metazoa > Chordata > Mammalia > Artiodactyla > Bovidae > Neotragus > Neotragus moschatus. The sequence continues at coordinate 1,105,930 of SJYA01002278.1, read as the reverse complement.
GCATGTATGTGTGTGTGTGCGTGCGCTCAAGTGTGTGTACATCTCTGCATATTCTCGCTGCAACTGCATCATCAGCTCCAAGGGCAATGTTCTGTCTCCTGGTTCTTTCCCTTTCCTACACATGGCTGATGCATGACTGCAAGAAAATGACTGGCACTCAGTACATGCTGCTGACTGACAGACACACATTTCAGCCCGCAAGTCCCACAGGACTATAAACTGCCACACGAGCTATTTCAGTTAGAAGGAGGAGAGGAACTACGGCCCCAAGCTAGCTGCTTTCTCTTCAGTCCTCAAAACAATCCCACAAGACAGGCATTACTATTTCCACCTCCCAGATGAGGAAGCGATGCTGTGTTCACAGCCTCTGCCTGACTCCAATGGCAACGCTCCCCAGTTCCCACGAGACTCCTTTTCCTAAATGCCAGCATAGATGCCTGTCTGAGTGGCATGGCCCAGAGCAGGCCAACTTGAAGACCAGGGAAAGGACCAGCCCAGCTTCTCTGGGCTCTTGATCCTGTGATTTTTGTTTTTTTCACAGGTGCAAAGCTCCTGTGGCTGGGAGAGTCTGAGTCCGAGTCTCATTACCCTCCCCTCTCCCTTCCGTCCATCCTGGTACCCCAGTGCTGGGGTGGGTATGATGGTTCCTCCTCTTTCAGGAGAGCCAGGCAGGGTTGGGGGAAGATGTGGATGAGCTCTGAAAATAGCATCTTCCCTGCCCATCTCTCTTTCTGCACAGCTCTCCAGATGTGTGATGTTCTCAGCTTCGCCTGGCTGAGCAGCGCCCCAGGAAAGGTTTCCACACATTAGAAGGTGGTCAGTGGAGGAGGGGGATGGTGGGCAATGGGGCAGCATGGGGGAGGAGGGCAGGGAGGCAGTCCCAATGAGCAGTAGGGGAGGGGCCCGAGTGACAGACCGGGCACCCACTCCCCCAACAGGAACGGAGCCCTGCCAGCTACGTCAACCAGGCAGGGAGAGGCTGGCTATGGACAGACCCGCCCCTTCTTGTCTGGCTCCTAGGAAGCTTGTGTCCAGCCTTGGGAAGCCCTGAGATGTGAAATGAACCCAGTGGGCTTCCTCTCCTCTCTGTGCCCTCTGCCTCCGCCACTGCCCGGCCCCTGCTCATCACCTGTCCCAGCTACAGGATGGCGGCAGCCTGCTCACTCGCTTCTTGGACACCCCTCCTCCCCACTGACGCCTGATGACCCCTGCCAAGGTGCATGTTGCTTAAGTCTCTCACTAGGATCTTAGACATGGCTAGTGGCTTTCAATGACCTTCCCCAAGGAAATAAAAGCTCAGTCCAGAGGCCCCCTCCCAGCCTGGAGCCCAGAGCACTTTTTAGTCTAATAAGACTAAAAACCCAGAAACTGGGTCTGTGTGCTTAGTCACTCAGGCATATCCAACTCTCTGTGCCCCCTTGGACTGTAGCCCGCCAGGCTCTTCTGTCCATAGGATTCTCCAGGCAAGAATACTAGAGTGGGTTGCCATTTCCTCCTCCAGGGGATTCTCCCGACCCAGGGATTGAACCCACGTCTCCTGCACTGGCAGGCGGATTCCCTACCACTAGCACCACTGCGTCTGTGAACCCTCTGCTAGACATGCCACTCCCCGGAGTGCACTGCACCTTGCTGGGGTTCGACCCTGTCCCTCTCCCTGAGTCTAGGCCCCGTTAGCTCCCCATCTTCTCCCAACTCAAGGCAGCATCTGCAAGGACGGGAGAGATGCTGCTCTGACGAGCCCTGTCTGTGCAGCGCCCCCTTCTCTCTATGGCCCTCCTTCTGCACTGACGGTGACCTCGGGAGGTCTGGCCCTGAGCTGACTTTTCTCCCCCATTAGACTGTAAGCTTCTGAGGAAAGGGCTCCTTCCTAGAGAAATCTGGATCAAGAATGATGAACCCAGTGCCCTGGACAGAGAGAGCGGCTTCTCAAGAGGTAAACACAGCTGTGGATGCTATCCTGGGGCTAACACTTTGGTGGAGCGGATAGTCAGCCAGCCAATGACTGTGTGCTGTGCTAAGGAAGAGAGGAAGAATCTAGAAGGCTTTTGAGGAAACAAAACCTTGGATCTATGCTGAGGCCTGGAAGATGAGTTGGAGTTGGTGGGAGAAGGGCGGCTGGGGAGGCTTCAGTTTTCCAGATTTGCTTTCTGTGTTTTATTTTAAAATTATTTTGAAAGACTTATATGGGCTTATGGTCTTCAATTCTGAAAGTATGACCCAAGAGGAGGGATATGTTTCTCCTTCTCTCACCTGCACTGAAGCCACCCCGAGGCCCTTTCTAGGGCAGCCCCCTGTCACCTATACCTTTTAGAAATAATCACACAGATACAAATGTGATCACCAATGGCTTGGCCTCTTGTCCAGGTCATCGGTCCCCTCCTTGCTATTCTTGCCACTTGATTGTGGGTCCCTGGTTTCCCCAGAGACACAGGGGCCCATTGTTCACTTTGCTCTAAGTGGCTTCACAGTGGAAGGCAACCTCTTAGAAGCTATTAATAGAATCCCAAGGGAGGGGTTTTGGAGGGCTTCTAAGAAGAAACTTAGATCTAAACTTTCCAAGGACTCCTACCTCCCCAGTGACTCATTCTTGGGAAAGACCAGCTTCTCTGACTCCCAAGCAACACCATCATCCCAAACCCAGAGTGCCTAGATGACCCAGTGAAACTGTGATGTCTCTGACCCCACAGATATAGCCAGTAGCTCCTGGCTCAGAGCCTTTTAAGTTACTTTAAATCAGACCACCCTATGGATCTGCCCAGGGTCAGTCCTGGAAAGAAGGGACTGACATTTCCTCCCAATCAACTGGAGAGGTCCTTCCATCTGCCCCCTGGTTTCCTAACCTGACTAATGTCCCTCCCTTTGGAAGACACAAGAGCTTGTGTGTCTGTCTGAGATGGGCAGCCCTGACAGCCAGGGGCCGTCCCACTGGAGGGATACTGTCCAGGCAGGTGGTGAGAGGCACCATGGTGGGCCGAGCCCTCACCTACCTGTTTTGTTCTTGTACTCAATGTCAAAGCCCGTGATGATGCTGTTCCCGTCGAAGCGCTGGGTCCAGCGCAGGTTCATGCTCCGGGCCTTCACCTCTCGGATTTCCAGCTCTGGGGGGTCGGGGGGCTCTGGGGAGTGGCAAGGGAAGGGATCAGGGGTGAGGATGGCAGCAGAGGGCTTAGCCTCATGCTGACCCTCTGCAGAGATCAAAGGATCTGTGCTGGGAGGATTGGTGACACAAAGGTCTATCTGAGGGTCCTGAGCCCTGGAGTTTGGGCAAGGCAGCATGGGGGTGGAGGGGCAAGGCGGCATGGGGGTGGAGGAGCCTGGCAGCAGGGCTCAGAGGCAGAGGCTGGCGTGCTAGGTCTGCGCTCTGTTCCCCCTCTTCCTCAGCCCCTTTAGGAGGGACCTCTCAGCTGATGGCCTGCTTCCCTCCATACAGAGCTCCCAGGTTTTCCATCTTGACTTTCCCTCCTTACACCTCCTCCAGGGTCCGGGCCCACAAATCCAGGTTCCCCACTTCTGGGGGCAACAGTGTGCTCCACGGGGGCTGCAGCCATCACAGACCTCGCTGTCTGCAGTGTCCTGGAAGGACCCTATGGCACCACTCTGGGCAGGAGGGAGAGTGGACTGAGGCTTTTCCCCAGAGCTGTTTCCTGTCACCGCCCCTGGGTGTGGAGTGTCCCCCACTCTTGAGGGGAGTTGGCAGTGAGCACCGGGGCCCAGAGGAGGGGGGTAGGGCCATGGGGCAGGTGGGTACCTTGTACAGTGAGCTGGATCAAGCCCCGGTCCTCCCCATATGAGTTGATGGCATGGCAGCTGAAGAACACAGAGTCCCCACGGTCAGCAGGCTTGAGCTGGGGGCAGGCGGAGTGGCGGAGGGTGTGGAGAAAGAAAGGAATGGGGAAAGTCTTTTAGAGCCCATCTGCTGAAGGGGGACCATCTAGTGGGGGATCAGCAAGACCACCTTCTTCTCGGAGGGGACCCACCCAGGGTTTGTCAAGAGTTCCTCTTAAAAAAAAAAAAAAAAAGAGTTCCTCTTCCTAGAAAGTTCAATGGATGGAAGTGTGGAAGAGTCTGTGCAGGAAGAGGCCGAGGGGTTCTAGGAGGGAGGGGGACTGGGGGTCCACAAGAGAGGGGGTGCAGAGGGGTCCCAGGAGGGAGGGAGGATCCCAGGGGTCCAGGAGGGAGGAGAGAGGGAGGGCGTGGCTGAGGATCCCATACATTTAAAGTGTAGAGTTGTCAGAAAGGAGAGAGGATGAGGCTCAAGGCATAGGCTGGTAGGTGAAGGAGGGAAATAGGTAGGGAAGGAGAAGTACTTTCCAGGGTGGGGCTCCCAGACTCCTGTTTATCTTTTGGATTCAGATGCAATAGCTGTGGGCGCCCCACTTTCTGAGAGTCGGGTTCCCCCTAAGATGGGCATGGGTGCTTACCTTCAGAGTGGAGACAACCTCATCGCCGTTGTCCTTGGTGGCGATGGCATACCGCATGACGCGGTCGGGGTCAATGACCGTGTCTCCTTTTTCCCAGCGTATAATGATGGGCCGCTCGCCTCGTGCAGTGCAGTTGAGCTCCTTGGCGTGGCCCTTGATGGCGATGGTGGTGTTGGGGTGGGAGGTGATCATGGCTGGGACTGCAGAAGGGAGGAGGTGTAGGAGGTTCCAGTGAGTGGGGAAAATCAGCCCTGGGAGAGCACTTGCCCAGCGCAGAGGCCCCGCCCCTGGCTGCCCCGCCCCCTGGCTGCCCCTCTCCCCGGAGCACCCCCGTCCAAGTGTTGCTGTTCAGTTGCTCAGTGGTGTCTGACTGTTCTGCGACCCCACAAACTGTAGCCCGCCAGGTTCATCTGCCCATGGGATTTCCCAGGCAAGAATATTGGAGTGGGTTGCCATTTCCTTCTCTAGCGGGCCTTCCCAGCACAGAGATGGAGCCAGTCTCTCGCACTGGCAGCTGGATTCTTTACCACTGAGCCACTAAAGAAGACCCATCTGCCCTAGGGAGAGGGTCTAATAACGGTTGGAGGTGGGTACAGAAAACCTCACTGCCTGTCCCCTTCTCCCCGCCCACCCATGACCTGGGCAGCCTCTGTCTTCATCAGAGGTTCTCATATTCCATGGACCCCTTCTCAAATCAGTCTATCTATTCATTCATTCACTTTAAGGCAATAACCAGAATCCTTTGAAATGCATATCATACATAAAATGACAAAGGAAACCAGATATACCAAAGTATGATTATACAAATAACATTCAAAAGCAAACTTTTGATATAGCTCATCACATAATATATATTCTTCACTATTCTTTATGAAATAAGATCTAGTGCTGAGTTACATTAGAACAATTTCATAATAGTGATGAGTATAAATGATATTTTCAGATATCTGCCACAGCTGTGATGCAAAAATACCTATTGATCACAGTCACAGGTGCTGCTACCACTGTGGTTTGTTGCTTATGGTTCAGAATAGAAGTACAAAATTTCAGTTAGAAGTTAGTGAAAAAAAAGATGCCATTTTACCCCAGCCCCAATTCAACAGGGAGGCTTGTGGACCCCAGATGACATGCCTGATGTCTCTGCCTTGTGTCCATGGCTCAGGCTCTCACAGAGGTCAGCTAGTTTAGCCCCTGCTTCTAGATAGCAGGGCCCTACCAGGCAGCTGGGAAACTCCCCAGTTCTTCCCAACAAAATGCAACAGAAAACTCTGGCCAGCAGCATCATAATTAAATCCTACAAGTGCATTAATAGGTTCCCCCATTCCAGCCCTCACCACTGACCTGAAAAAAATCATCATGAAACAACCAAGGCCCTGGCTGGCCACCAGGAGAGCCTCCCACTGCCGTGACCAGAGGCCTCTCATTCTTGACCCTCCTCTGGGCCTGAGCACCACAGCCAGCAGCAGGAGGAAGGTGGGGCAGAGGGAAAGATGTCTCGGCCCCAGGGTCCTTGTCTCCTGGGAGGAGGGGGTAAGAGGGGGCAGAGGTAGAGACCTGCTTAAGCAACAAGAACATGAAGAAAATCTGAGTTTTTCAGGGAGGTATTAGGAGAAATTGATTTTGGCGAAGGAACATCTGCAAGGGCATCACCCAGCCATTCAACAAACACTGATGGTGCACCTACTAGGAGCCAAGGCTACACCGGGTTTTGGAGGTATGGTGAGCAGGACAAACCTGACGTCTGGGAGCTTCGCTGCAGTGGTGAGAACAGATAGCACAGCAGCAGTTCCAGGAAAGATTGCTAAGCACTGTGCTGGGAGAACTGCTCACCATCTGATGTGCAGTGATACAAATGGGGAGAGCAGAGGCAAGGGAGCCCTTGGGGGTGGAAACTGCTGAAACAAAGGCCCAGAGGCAGCGATATGCAGGGCAGTTCCCAGAGAGGAAAGAGAAACAATACAGCTGGAGGACCGTCCTTGTCCTTGCCACTTCCTCACCAATTTCCCAGGAGACCTTGCTTCTTAGAGCACAGGTCCCCAGGACTCTCTTCCTAGGAGGACCCATGAGCCATGCTAGAGTAGACACATTAGGGGGAGCTGTGGTTGACTGCAAGAATCGGACAGCATTCTCCACCCCTGCCGTTAGGGGAGGACCTCTGCTCACACTGAGCATCCTCTCCTCACTGGCCTGCTTGGCACAAGAGGAAACTCTCTCTTCTCTTTCTTTATGCTCCCCACCCTGCGGACTCCCCTCTGGGTACCGCACCCCTGATCCACTTCAGTGGCTGCCCGTTCCTTTCCCTCCCAGCATCCTCAGGAATTCTCTGCCCTCCAGTTTTTTTTGTTTTTTTGGCTGGGCATGCAGGATCTTAGTTCTCTGACCAGGGATGGAACCCAGGACCCCTGCAGTGGAAGCTCAGAGTCCTAACCACTGGACCACCAGGGAATTCCTTTCTCTCCAGTTTTAGACACCTACTCAGACAACATTCCCCCCAGCATACTCTCCAGGGTCATCTGACTTCTAAGGACAAATGAGCCTTTGGAGAAAGGCATGAAGGCAAGGCGCTGTAATGGTGTGACCCGGGATGCCAGTCAGGGCATGAGGGGACATCTGGAACCAGTGTGGGGGATGAAGGGTGGTTTCTGGTGTCCCCTGAAGTCACCATGCAGCCAGCCGCCTCCTCTACCTTCTCTCACATGGGGCTGGATCCTGAAGGCAGTCCTGGTCTCCTGGCCCCTACACCAACATCTTAGCACAATCCTCAGCCCTGGCTCATCAAATAATGAAGCAGATAAATTTTATAATGCACAGCATTACACCAAGATATACAATAAAACTCGGAAGACAAATAACGAGGTGCAAGTTATAATGAAGAAAAAGCCTGCAGTCAGAGACACCCGAGTATGAATTATTGACTGAGGTTTTACACTCTCAAGGATGTGCGGAGGAATATTTTCCATCAAAGATTTGCATAATTCACTCGTATAAACCTGGGTGGAATATAGAGTAAGATTTTACATCAACAAGTCGGGCCATGCATTGTAGAAGCCTCCATTTTTCCTGAAGGACTGAAATGAGGGGATGTGGGGGTGGGGAGGGGGCTTAGGGCTGTTTCTGCTTCTCAGACGTGAATGGTCAGAGCCTGTGACCTGGCACCCCTGGGAGGCCTGAGCCCTGAGAAGCTCAGCCCCTTAGGCAAGAGGGCCTAGCCCCTAGGCAAGAGGCGTCCCTGCTATCAAGAGGCTGCTGCTGAGACTGAAGAGGAGGCCAGGGGGTATTCATGACAAGGAGGGGGTGGTGTGTGTGTGTGTGTGTTGTGTGTGTGTGTGTGTGTGTGTGAGTGAAGGGGGTGGGGGCACGGTCAAGCCTCAGCATAGGTCAGTGGCCCAAGGTAGAAGGGGAAAGGATGAGTCTTTCTTTGGTAGGATGACTTCAAGGCTCTGTACAGGGTGAGAAGCTGGCAGTTCATCCCTGTTTTGCTCTCCAGGTAGGGCTGCACCCGCCTGTCCAGGGCCTGTGTGTGAACTACAAAGGCATTCCTCTGGCTGGTTGCCCCATNCCCAAGGTAGAAGGGGAAAGGATGAGTCTTTCTTTGGTAGGATGACTTCAAGGCTCTGTACAGGGTGAGAAGCTGGCAGTTCATCCCTGTTTTGCTCTCCAGGTAGGGCTGCACCCGCCTGTCCAGGGCCTGTGTGTGAACTACAAAGGCATTCCTCTGGCTGGTTGCCCCATGGTGCTGGGAGCCACAGCTTGGCCAGTAGAGTAGGAACTGCACCTTTGAGCAGTGCACAGCCTGTGCATCCATACATGCCAGTCCTGCCTCAGAGTCTTCCCATGCAGGCTTGTTAAGAGACAGACATGGAGACAATCAGAGACAACAAGACCTCAAGAGCCTAACTGGTCCTTCAGCCCTGAGCATTAACCGTACCTGGGGTCAGGGGTAAGGGTCACCATTGTTATGGCAAAGAGAAGCACACAGCAGACCCAGTGTTCTCAGAGCCCCACAGCTCAGGGCAGGTTCAGGGGAGCCCATCTGTCAAGAAGAAGACACTGCTTCTGTGGACTCCCCCAGCTTGAAGAGCTCGGGGGCCGAGTGGATGTATTTCTACCCAGCTACGAGGGTACCCAGCTACGAGGTCTTTAACACAGGCAACTTGACTTCTCCAAGCCTCAAACTCACCATCTGTGATATGAAGACATGAGTGTTAATCCCACAGAGCTGTTGTGGGGGCAATCAGGGTCTATATATATGAAGTGCTTGCCATGTAGCAACTCCTCAAGAAACTTGGGTACTGTTCCCACCCTAAGGGTCTCATATCCCTCTCCTGTTCTGAGAAAGGCATCAGATAAATACATGCACACCTTAAGATGTCACTTGCCAGCTATTTTACAGAATCACAGAGTCTTAGAATCGCAGAACCCAGATAGTGGTCACTATAGCAGCCATTAGCCACATGGCTCTTGACCATTAGAAACATGGCCGGTCCAAAGTAGGTTGTGCTGTGATGTAAAGTGTATCCTGGATTTCAAAAACACAGGAAGAAAAGAAAAAGAAGGTAAAACAGCTGCTTAATAATTTTATGTTGATCACATGTTAATATTTTAGATATACTGGGTTACATAAAATATACTATCACAGTGAATCTCACCTGTTTCTTTTTACTTTTTTGAACATGCGACAACTAGAGGATTTTAAATTATATAGCCAGCTTGCATTTTGTTTCTACTGAAGGGCATGGGTATAGATGATCCATGGGCATCCCTGGTGGCTCAGATGGTAAAGAATGACCCTGCAATGTGGGAGATGTGGATTCGATCCCTGGGTTGGGTGATCCCCTTGAGAAGGGAATGGCAACCCACTCCAGTATTCTTGTCTAGAGAATTCCCATGCACAGAGGAGCCTGGCGGGCTACAGGCCCTGGGGTCACAGAGTTGGACAAAACTGAATGACTCAGCACACAGATGATCTACACAGACCCATCCTTTTACAAATGAAGAAACTGAGCTAAAGGCAAAGGAGAAAAGAAAAGATATACCCATCTGAATGCAGAGTTCCAAAGAATAGTAAGGAGAGATAAGAAAGCCTTCCTCAGCAATCAATGCAAANGGCCACCTCATGCGAAGAGTTGGCTCATTGGAAAAGACTCTGATGCTGGGAGGGGTTGGGGGCAGGAGGAGAAGGGGACGACAGAGGATGAGATGACTGGATGGTATCACTGACTCGATGGATGCGAGTCTGAGTGAACTCTGGGAGTTGGTGATAGACAGGGAGGCCTAGTGTGCTGCGATTCATGGGGTCACAATGAGTCGGACACAACTGAGCGACTGAACTGAACTGAAATGAACCCACTCCAGTATTCTTGGGCTTCCCCTGTAGCTCAGCTGGCAAAGAATCTGCCGCAGCGGGGGAGACCTGGGTTTGATCCTTGGGTTGGGAAGATCGCCTGGAGAAGGGAAAGGCTACCCACTCCAGTATTCTGGCCTGGAGAATTCCATGGACTGTGTAGTCCATGGGGTCACAAAGCGTCAGANCTTGGGCTTCCCCTGTAGCTCAGCTGGCAAAGAATCTGCCGCAGCGGGGGAGACCTGGGTTTGATCCTTGGGTTGGGAAGATCGCCTGGAGAAGGGAAAGGCTACCCACTCCAGTATTCTGGCCTGGAGAATTCCATGGACTGTGTAGTCCATGGGGTCACAAAGCGTCAGAGACGACTGAGCAACTTTCACTTTCAATCTCTACTATTAGAGATATAGGGAAGAGATGATTCTTAACATATGAAGCTGTAATACTAATGGTAGAAGGTGAGCTGATGCCATGAAAGCTAGTGCTCAGGTCTTCAGAACATAGAATGACAAGCTCCAGATCACTTGTGAAGCAGCATGTCTCGTTCAGGGCTCTCTACTTGACGGAGGACATTGACAAGCTGGAGTGTGATCAGGAAGACAGAGAGACTTCATGCAGTTTGAAGGGAGGCTGAAAACAGCAGCTCTTTACAAAGGGAGAAGGCAGGCCTCTTGTTTGGCCTGAGAAGCAGTTTTCCAGGGGTGTTTGCTGTTTAGGGAAAGGGCTGCAGCAGAGGCAGTGAGCTCCCCACACTAGACAACCTAGGCAGCACAGAGAAGATTCCAGCGAGGCCTGGAGAGATGCCCGTGCTTTGGGCCCCTGTGGATGTCTGGGTTTCAGGAGAGATGAAAGGTGGTGGGCAGTCTGGCTCACTGGGCAAGCTTTTCTTGCTTATAGGGGTCTGCAGCCCCTCGTCCTGGGCTAGAAGCAGAGGACCTGCCTCCTCTTTCCTTCATGTCCTCCGCAGTCTGCCTGTTAACCACAGACAAGACTCTGGTGCTGCACCCCTCCCCCCAGACCCTGTCCAGGTCTTCCAGGTCCTGGATGCCCTCCTGAGTCACACACTGGGGCCCTCTACCTTCGTGGCTGCTGCACTTAACGGGGCAACCCCCTAACAGAGAGGAGCCCAGGGCAACAGTTGCCCCGCCCCATCTGCTCTCCAGCCCCCTGGTCTCCCCCTTGCTTCTTGCTCTGGATCAGAAGGTCTCTGCTCCCCTGAATCACACTGGTAAACACAATTGAACCCTCACTGCACCGAGACCCGGCTGTGCCCCAGAGCGGTTTCTGGGTTGAAGGCAGACCCGGAGAATTCCCGAGAGAGATGTTCAGGTGTAGTCACCTGGAGGGGCACATATATGCAATGTGTGCATTGCACACAATGTCAAAAACACGCCCCCAACGGACCGTCACAAACACAGTCATCCTCACAGTCTACACTCGACGCTTTTACTGCAAACTCACAGGTTGTGTGACACATGTGTAACCTGATGTAGTTGTCAGCTGCACGTCAACAGCCTGATGTAATTGTCTAACACATATCTACCCACAGCCTTGCATTACAAAAGTGTACCCTCCCTCTACACACACACACACACACACACACACACACACACACACATTTTTATGGCTGCCTTTTACTGAGAATGTCCTTGTACTGCGTGCTGGCAGTATTCTAGTACTTTACATGAATTAAGTCATCTGGAGTTGGTACTGTTATTGTTCCCCAGTTCCAAAGCCTGGGTCCCAATATATTTCTTGACCAAGCGCCATGGCCTCCCTATGCCCACAGTACCCCTGATGGAGCAAGCTATCTGATGGATGCTCTGGCCTCTTGGTTCATTGCTCACTAGCCACCACCACCAATGACCGTGAAAAGTAAGACTTACCAGCCTCACTTTTCAAGCGAGAGATGGGCAGGAGAGTGGGGGGAGGGGAGGGCTGTACACACAGGGCTGAGTTCTACTTGACAAGCGCTAATAGCAGCCACAGAGGCAACACAGAGCCCCAGTAGGACACAGGAGGATTTAATGAGATACAACTTCTCTGCTTTCCTGCAGTGTAATTCAATTAACAGCCAAGGAAACCTAATTTCTTTTTACAAAGAAGGGTGCGGTGGGAGATTCTCTGGGCACTGGGCAACAGGGAGAGGCCAGGCTTGAGGGCACCAGGGAGACCCAAGTGGGTGAGCTGCCCCTGAACATACAACCCCTTTAGGTGGAGAGGGTGGGTTTTTCCCTGGGGTCCTGTGGGGAGCTTGACCAGTCTGATTAGAGCTTTACAACCCTGGTGCCAACCTCCAGCACTGGGCCAGATTGGGGCAAACCCTGGTAGAACCCAAAGGGGCTTCCTGATGACTCCCAAGGCCCTCCCCTGACACCCTGTGTCACTGCAGATATCTCTCCTGTGGGCATCGAGCGTTCCTGGCACGGTGCATATCGTACTGCCGTGTCCTTATCTCCTATTGTGAGACTCTCTGGGGTATAAGCATCCTGCTCAGGACCTAGCATGTATTTGTGGGAAGGATGCAGGATCCCAGGCCCTGGGCGCCTCTCCTGTGGCCTTAGAGCCTTGCAGAACTCCCAGATTTCCTCCTCCCGGGCCTGACGAGGCTTTACTGGCAGGAGCCACAACGAGGAGAAAGGCACTGGCTGCTCCCCCTACCGCAGCGGACTCAACCCCCTCCCCGCGCGCTCCAGGGCCCTCCTGGGGCAGCAAGGCGAGGGGAGAGGAAATCAATTTCAGAAACAAGACAGTTGTCAGAATCCGATGTAACCGCTTCCCGTCTGTGAAATTACTCACAGGCCAGCTCCTGTCACCCCCAGGTCCTGCCCAGACCAGCTGCTATTTACATTTTAATTTGATGTGAGAGGCTGATAGATTTTTAAAACACCAGGAGACAGCTCTGCTTCCTCTCACCCCCAGCATCCACAGACTTTCTGACCAGCCCCTCAGGCTTGAGGATGGAGTCCTAGGGCCCCTGGACCCTGCAATGAGGATTATAAACTCTGCAGGTACTTGGACTCTCCCTGGCCCCTCCAGCTTCCCCCTTTTCTGGGGTCCCATGCATAGGCTGGGTTGGGCTGATCTTTGCAGTTTAAGAGCGAGGGAACATCCTTTATCAGGATGTTCCTGTTAAGAAGGTGGCCTGGGGGCTTTTAGCGCCATGAGTACCAGTGAGGCAATGGAAGCTCAGAGAAGCTACGTGGTTTGTCTAAATAGCCACACAGCTGGGGAGTGCCAAGAAGATGCCCCAAGTTCCCTGACAGCTCACCAGCATCCCTTCCTCTGGTTTCATCCAGACTTTTCTCCTTCTGCCCTGGTGGGCTGTTTTCCCATCCCGGGCTTTGTCCCAAAAGTGGAAGCTGGGTGGGAGTGACATGAGGTGGAGGAATTCTAAAGGGAGAGCAGGAAGCTGAGAACTGGAGGAGGGCTGGGCCAGGGGGCCAGGGGGCCAGTCCAGGGCTGGCCGGGCCTGGGGGCAGGAGTTCGGGAGGCGCTAAGTTGGCCTTCTCTGTCTCTGTGCCCCTCCCTCTCTTCTGCTGGTGATTGGAGCTCAGCTGGTGTTTCTGACAGTCCCAAAATCACCAGGGAGGGAAGATTCAGTTCCCAATACCCAGAGGAGAAGAGAACTGCATGTGGGAAGGAGGATGTGGAAGAAAAAGGACGTGAATGCCACCAGCTGTTGGGAGAGGCCTGATAAAACAGGGAAGAGGTATTGAATGCTACGCTTCAAAAGGAAGCTTGGGGGACTTTCCCGGCGGTCCAGTGGCTAAGACTCCAAACTCCCAACGCAGGGGGCCCGAGTTTGATCCCTGGTGGGGGAATTAGATCCCGCATGGTGCACCTAAGAGCCGGCGCAGCCAATAATAAATAAAATAAATACGTATTTAAAGATTAAAAAAAAAAAGAAGCAGCAGCTTGGGGCACCTGGAAGTTTACCTTATTGAGGGCTTATTATTTGAGAGACACTATTCTGAATTCCTTTAAATGCACTAAACTCATTTAATCCTCACAAAAACAACCCTGTTTTTACTCCCCCTTTACTCAGATGGTAAAGAATCTGCTCACAAGGCAGGAGACCCTGATTCCATCACTGGGTTGGGAAGATCCCCTGGAGAAGGGAATGGCAACGCCCTTTAGTATTCCTGCCTAGAGAACTCCATGGGCAAAAGAGCCTGGCAGGGGTCTCAAAGAGCTGGACACAGCTGAGCGACTAACACTTTCACTTACAGATGGGCAAAATGAGGCTTAGAGAAGTAAATTGCCCAAGGCCACACAGCTAGAGAGCAGCAAAGCCAGGATTCAGGGCACCTGTGATTTTACCGCTGATGTGATGCTGGTTGAAGAAGGGCAGGAGGTGGGGGAGCAGAAGGGGCGTGCAAAGACCCCCGCGTCCCTGAAGAGAAGTGCAGCCAAACTGGGGGTGAAGCAGATGGGTCTGGAAGCCGGGACACCCAGGGGTTAGGCCGTTCTGTTTTTGCAGGTGGATGGCCCAGGAGAGGGGCTTCAGGAGCTCCTCACAAGGTCTGAAGGAAGAACCACAGGGCTGGATGGTTCTTCCCTCCCCATTCAAGTGGATGCCTCTCTGGTCCCTCCTCTCCTCAGGGAGGATGACCTCAAGGCCAGGAAGGCTGAAAGAGCAGCAAAGTCACGGTATTCTTCGCTGACCCCAAGGACCCAACTTGACTGTCTCAGGAAGTCCTTCTGAGAGTCTAACTGAAATCTCTCCAGGAGTCCTGTAGGTTTTTTTTTTTTTTGCTAAAAAGGATGGACTCTCTGGCATGTTAAAATGCTTTTCTGGATGGACTCCTTCTTCTCCAGGGGACAGCACATGCCCTGAAGGCTCAAGAGAGTTCTGCAGGCCCTCCTCCCCAGGGGAGAAGGGAGCTGCCTAGCTTGGAGGCTCCCATTTCCTTTTGTTTCTGAAAGGATTACAGGCACCCATTCACCCATTCGAGGTGAGTGGGCCCCTCCTTCCCCCCAACTCAGCCCACCTCCCCCCCTCCCTGCAAAGACTTGTGTCTCTGCTCCTTGTTAACAAGATGCCGACAAGAACCACAGGCTGTTTGGCGGTGCGAGATAAGCTGCCACAAAGGGGCATTGTTGGCGCATGGGGTGGTCGGCCCAGGGTGGGGTAGGGTGGGAGAAGCTCTGCTCAGCCCTGGCAGCCGTGCCAGGCTTCCCCAGGGAAGGGCTGGTTGGGGTTGGGGGGAGGTGCCTTCTGGTGCTTGCTTTGTTTTCTCCTTCTTAAAGAGCCAGGGCCTAGCGTTGTTAATTTGATTGCACCCACTTCGGCTTCTTGTCTCCCCTGATTAGCTAAGCTCCACCTGAAGCATGAGATTAATTCAAATTGCATGGAAGCAATCAGCCTTGGCTCCAAGAGCTGGTGGGGAGGTGCCGGGGGGACCCTAGCCGTCCAGTGCCCATGTGCAAGGGGCAGAGAAGTGACACACAGCGTGTGTGTTGAAGAGGGTGGGGCGTGGGTCATGGGAACTGTGGAGCCTTTGACATTTGGCCTGCAGCCCTGTTTCTGCTGCCTGGTGGGCTGGCCAAGGCCTTCAAACTCACCAGGCCTCGCTTTCTCCAGCCAGAAAATGGATCAGTCAGTCCCTCTCTTGGCTGCTTGCCAAGAAGCAGAAGCACAGGGTCAGGGGTCGGGAGGTGGGGGGTAGTTTTCTCACATGAAGGTGAGATCTGGTTTTCCCTCACCTTTGGTCTTCTACACTCCCCAGAAGGACAGGAAAATGATAGCAATAATGAAAATAGCTGATGTTTATTGAATGTTCATTATGTGCTATGCACCCTGGTTAATACTCTATTCGAATTATTTCATTAAATCCACCAGCTCCAACCCAAGGGGGTGGGTAGTACTTTTATCCCTACCTTAGAGATGAGAAAACACTCAACTCTGAAATGTGCCTGAACATCAGAATCCTTTCAGAAGCAAAAGGAGACATTGCCTCATCTTTCTTTAATTACTCAGAAGGTAGTATTTCTGGGTCATTGCTGCGAATACTCTAAACTTTCCTGCAAAAGATCCACAGTACATACACATATGCAAAATCACTGCAGATGGTGATTGCAGCCATGAAATTAAAGGACGCTTACTCCCTGGAAGAAAAGTTATGACCAACCTAGACAGCATATTCAAAAGCAGAGACATTACTTTGCAGACTAAGGTCCATCTAGTCATGTATGGTTGTGAGAGTTGGACTGTGAAGAAGGCTGAGCACCAAAGAATCGATGCTTTTGAACTGTGGTGTTGGAGAAGACTCTTGAGAGTCCCTTGACTGCAAGGAGATCAAACCAGTCCATTCTAAAGGAGATCAACCCTAGGATTTCTTTGGAAGGAATGATGTTACTGAAACTCCAGTACTTTGGCCACCTCATGCGAAGAGTTGACTCATTGGAAGACTCTGATGCTGGGAGGGATTGGGGGCAGGAGGACAAGGGGACGACAGAGGATGAGATGGCTGGATGGTATCACTGACTCGATGGACGTGAGTCTGAGTGAACTCTGGGAGTTGGTGATGGACAGGGAGTCCTGGCATGCTGCGATTCATGGGGTCGCACAGAGTCGGACACGACTGAGTGACTGAACTGAACTGAACTCAAGCTTTTCAGGCCACAGGTCTGTTTCAGTGACTCAATTCAGTGGCTGTAGCTCTGAAAGCAGCCACAGGTAGTAGGGTGTGAAGGATGGGCGTGGCTGTGCTCCAGCAAAAGGGGCAGCTGGCCAGATATGGCCATCGGCCGTTTGCTGACCCCTGCTCTAGGGCTAATGCACAAGGAAGCCTGGGCTCATCAGCTCTTGACCAAGAAAGAGTTTCGGTGAGGAGGCTGGGTGTATTCAGACAAAGGCAGTGGTGGCATCCTGAAAAGGAGGGCAGTTCTGCTCCCAGAGTTCTGGGAAGCAGCTATGAACACTAAACCACTGGGCCTGGGGATTGTTATGGTTTGACTCGTGTTCCCCCCAAAGAGTCCTAGACTCTGGTGCCTGTGAACATGGCCTTATTTGGAAATAAGATCTTTGTAGATATCAACTATTAGTAATGTCTTGGGACTTCCCTGGCGGTCCAGTGGCTAAGACTCCAGGCTCCCACACTCCAGGGGTCCCCGGGTTCAATCCCTGATCAGGGAACTATATCCCACATGCTGCAACTAAAGATCCCCTGTGCCGCAACAAAGATGGAAGACCCTGCGTGCCGCAGCTAAGACCATGCAGCCAAGTAAATACACATAAATAGATATTTTTTAAAGAGATGTCTTCCTGGAGTAGGAAGGGCCCATAGTCCACTATGACTGGTGTCCTTATAAGAAGGAGAGGAGAGACACACACAGAGGGAAGCTGGCGTGAAGACACCCAGGGAGATGCAAGCAGAGACTCCCATCCAAGGGAGGGATGCCAAGGATGGCTGGCAGCCACTGGCAGGGGCAAGAAAAACAGGTTCCCTTAGAGCCTGCAGGGACAGCATAGCCCTGCCGGCACCCAGAATTTCGAGCCTTCCAGAACTGTGGGAGAATATAATTCTGTTCTTTTAAGCTACCTGGTTTGTGGAACTCTGTTACAGCGGCTCTAGGGAGAAAATACAAGGTTCCAGTGTGTGACAGAAATTCCCCATGCCAAGTTTCCAGGAGGACAGTCACAGCCAGTCCCCGTGGAGCTGGAGGGGCTGCCTGAGGTGGGAGGTTGTGGGCTTTACTCCCCTTGCTCTGCGGGGAGCTCACCCCTATCACACTCTCAGCACTGTGGACAGCACCTGGCCCTGGGACGGGCACCCCGCTGCCCAAGGGAGTGGCAGGCCTGGGTGTGAATCACACGAGCAGGAGGAAGTTTTCCCAGAATCTTGACTTTGCAGGTCTCAAGTCTCCGTAGACCTGAGAGGCCCAGACGGGAGCCTGATGGCGTCCTGAGGACTGGTGGGGACAGAGGGCAGGGAATGCAAGGAGTGGGGGCTACAGTCCATGGGGCTGCAAGAGTTGTAGGACACGAATGAGCATGCAGCCCCTGGGATCTAAGACCAGCTGACCTGAGGTGGAGCTGATGTAATCATGATGGAAATCAAGTGTACAATAAATGTAATATGCTTGAATCATTCTGAAACCATCCCCCGCCCCAGTCCACGGAAAAACTGTCTTCCATGAAAGCAGTCCCTGGGGCCAAAAAATGTTGGTGACCGCTGCCCTGAAATACCAAGGGCTTCTGCAAGGTAAGTTCTAGAACTGCGCTCACACGCCCCACCGGGTCTCCACTGCACAGCAAGTATCGCTCACTTGTTGAGGTCTGTTAATGCCTCAGGGGCTGAGGCAAAGGGAGAGGAAGGTCATGACTTCTCTGAACAGAGGAGCAATCTGAGCCTCAGGGAGAGAGAGGGGCTGACCCTGGTTTATCCGGAAGCAGTGGGGGCACATGGGGACAGGAAGTTGGGACTCTTGTCTCCCTGGTCAGGATCTTCCTGTCTGCTAAGCTACGGCTACTCATTTTGGCCTCCCTGGGTCCTGCATAGCGTGGGTGGGCTCAGGCTCGGACCTCCTGGCCAGGGTTCAGTGGGGGCTGCAGGAGAGAGCCTGGTCTGGTGATGGGATGTCTTCAGCCTGGGTGCCTGGAGCATAGTCGAGAAAGGGGGAGTGGGTTCTGGACGGCCATGTCCTTTGGTCATAGGCTCCTTGCCCCATGGGAAGGGAGGGGGCTGAGAAGGGCAGAAGAAGCTCTAGAGCAGGGGCCCTGGCCACCAGGTCCAAGGGAGGGGCTGCTTCTGCCCAACAGAAGGAGTTACCTTTGAGCAAATGTGAAATTAGGAACATCTCAGGTCACTGGATACACAATTGTCTGTCCAAGGCTTTGATCCCAGCCTCTGCACCAATGGTCAACCGCTGGTAGATGACCTGGTCTACCCAGGCCTAGGACTTCCTTCCACCACGGCGGGCCCTCCTCCCTCCACTCCCCCCTACTCCCCACTTGGCTCCCCCTCTCCTCCCTCCTGAATTCTGTGGTTCTGCAGCTGTCTGTGAGCCCTGGAGGGCTCTTGGATCTGGCTTTAATTGGTCTGACATTTTGCTAAACAAACAAATCAAAACCCAGACCAAACAAAGAGCCCTTATAGGTTTAATCGGCCGTGGGCTTTGCCTTGGGCCCATCACTGGAGCCTTCAGAGTGGAGGGGAGTCTGGGGGTATAACAGAACCTGTCTAGTCAGGTAACCTGTGGCACAAAGGGACGACTGAGTCCCATGCAGCAGTGGCATCAGAACACAGCCAGCTCTTGCAACTCAGACTAAGCGGCATTTCTTTGTACCTGCCTCTCGGTGAAGCATTCTCTCTGAAGATGCTTTACTTTGCTCCTCTGTCAGATGGAGGGGGACTGCCTCCTCCTCCTTTTGGTCATTACCCTTCTTGTTTCATTTTACATTTTATTTTTTTTTTCATTTTACATTTTAACAGGGAGATAAAAGGTAGTCCCGTGGATGCAGTATTTTCATCTGTTAATCACATTTATTTTTCAACCAAGTTCTGGGAGGTGGTCTGGTGCCCTAAAAGGACCATACACATAGCGAGAATCATAGACTGTCTGAGCTGATGGGGACCCTGGGATCAGCTATGCACTAGATTCTAGTTCAGGGTTCACTGTACAGATGAGGAAACTAACACCCAGAGAAGGGAAAGGATGGCTCGTGGACACAGAGCCAGTGAGTCACAAAGCCCGGACCAATAACCAGTCTTCCATCTCTTGGTCTGTGCTCTCTCTATCAAAACATGAGTCCACAGAGGCAAGTACCTGTCTAAGCTGGGATTTTATCACTCAGTCACCTTGATCTAGGATCTTTCCTTCCCTGAGAAGGAACTACTGTGTGCCAATATCACAGGCTGGGTATGGGCTTTGTAAACTGTCAAGTGCTTTGCTGTGACAGTGCTGAGGCTGGGCTGTATGCTTAGGTACGCATGGCCTCAGCAGCACCCACAATCTGGGGGTCAGGGAGGACTGGGGACCAGCTGGGCCTGGATGGTCACCAACAAGCGTGTCCAGGGACTAGGAAAGCCTTTTGCTTCCTCTAACAAATTCTTAGAGATCTGGGGACTTGAGGAAAGAAATTCTCTAAGAACCAGCTCTGGAATCCCAACCTGCACTAGACCCCTGGGCTCCTGCAACTCTGGTTTGGTGCCTGATATCAAGAGTCAACACAGCATAGAAAGAAAACATTTTGCTTCCAAAACCCACAAGCACCTCATATGTATTCTCCCTGCCTATCCTCCCTCACTCTCCACCAGAAACCTAAGTTCCACCTGGAATGCACGGACTTGCTGCCTCCACACTCTTGCCATACTTTGTCCTCATCCTGGAATGGAATGACCTTGGCTTCCATTGGTTCTTTTCAGCATCCTTCTCATCCTTCAAGTCCTACTTAGCAACTACTCCTTTTGTGGAACGTTTCTTAATATTCCCTTAATGGCTACCCGAACTAAAATTGACCACTGCATCCCTGATTCTCTTTGTATCCCCTTGTTTGTAGCTTTTTAAGGCCCCTATGGGCTTTCCTGGTGGCTCAGATGGTAAAGAATCTGCCTGCAATGCTGGAGACCAGGGTTAGTTCCTGGTTGGGAAGACCTCCTGGTGAAGGGAATGGCTACCCAATACAGTAATCTTGCCTGGAGAATTCCATGGACAAAGGAGCCTGGTGGACTATAGTCCAAGGGGGTCACAAAGAGTCAGACATGACTGAGTGACTAACACTTTCACACTTTCCTATCGCTTCATGTACCATAGCTATTTTGGGTATATGTCTATGTCCTCTTCAAGATTCTAAAGTGCCTGAGGATAGCAACTCCATTTTGTCCATCACTAGATCTTCAGCACCTAAAACTAATGGTTGCTAATGATTACTGGATGTGAGTTTTGTGCCAGGTACTGTGTTAATGTTCTAAGTGCGTGTCTCACTTGAATTTCACCAACGAATAAATGGCATTATAGCTTCAGACTTACAGAGGAGGAATCTAGGGCTTACAGAGACCATTTCTTGTCCGAGACCCCACAACTATCAAGTGGCAGAGTTGGAGTTTGAACCCCGGTTTGTCTGGTTCTAAAGTCTGTGCTCTAATCCACAGAGTTTTATGAATTATTTAGTGAGGGCCCAGAGAGCCTCTGTTATCACTGGAAACCATCGGGGTCAATGGTGAGGACACTTTCCAACAGAGGCCAACCACAAATGTCCAGTTTGCCCCGTGACTGCTTTTTACGATGTATGCCCCTTTGCTATATTACTTTCTGACTTCTACTTGGCTAATGTGGGGATGAAGCTCAGTTTGCCCTCTGACAGGTCACACGAGTGTGAGGTCTGACAACGTGGAGCCTTACAGGGGCAACATTTTCCTCAGGGTGTTAGAGGCATCAAGGAAAGCCATGCCACTGACTCCGCAAACAGCAGGTTTTTCCATAGCTGGCCTGCAGGTGAGCGGGGGAGTGCTGGTGCGGGCTGTCTGAGACGGACTGAGGGATGACCAGGAAACGCTTTGCCCTGGCAATCCCTTGTGTGACCCATGCACTCCGACACTGTGGGTTTTTCCCCATCTACCTGTGTCCAGTGGGGAGGTGGGAGAGGGGAGAGGAGGTGGAGGTTGGGGTGGGGGAAGGATGTTCTCAGGGAGGAGCTGAGAGTGGGTTGCCTGGAGCAATGTGCCCACAGAAAAGCAGCAGGAGGCACAGCGGAAGTTCCCAAAGAAAGTTGGGAGCTCTTGGCCCCTTCCCTGTCCCCCTCCCACCCCCGGCAGTGCCCCATGGTCACAGGAGCCTCTTCTGGCAGCCAGGCGCTGTGTGAATGATTGAGGCCACCACTGAAAAGCAGTCACCTCAACCCCCAGCAGAGGCCCCGGCCACACTCAGCCTCCACACTGACTGCCCTTGGACCTCAAATGCCCCAGGCCCTGCTTCCCCTTCTCCTGCTGGCTTTTGGGGTGGTGTAGGGGCCTTTAGCGTGTCTGGTGGGTCACTGGGGAGAGCAGGGTGGAAACAGAAGGAGGCATTGTGATGGAGAAAGGGTGTGAAGAAAGGCCCATCCAAGGCAGCACCTGTGGGTGACAGTTTGGGGGGGCCCCAGGTGTGCAGAGGGCATGGGGGCGCAGCTGGACAGCAGCCTATGGGGAGGTTGGAGGAGGAGAGGGCAGAGGGCCGGATGAGCAGGGCAGAGAGACTGTGCCACAGGCGGCAGGTGAGGGAGGCGCAGCGAGTGGGGAAAACCCGGAGGAGTTTGTGGTACGGTGCAGACGCAGACCTAGGGAGAGCCCTATGAGTGCGCCTTACTATGGAAGGAGGGAGAGCCAAGTGACAAAGCGGCTGAAACAGGACAAGGTGGGGGGGGGGGCGGGAGGATCAAGGGCCAGATTCTGCCCACAAGTGACAAGGGGTGCGGAGCTGCCATCGTCCCTTGGGAAGAGGGGCCAGAGGTGGACACTCCTGTGAATGTGGGTGGCTGAGCGTGTGGTCTGCTGCTGCACATGCTCATGAGACTGCCCTGGATTTACAAAACACGCTTTTGTAGCTCCTGCCTGGGCTGTGAAGTGAGGATGGACGGCCCAGAAAACTGCATGTCTGGGGGCAGGGGGAGGTGACATGCCCAGGACCCCCAGGACATCAGGGACAGCCTGATGTGAACTGGTTCTCCTCACACACCTCCTACCTCCTAATCACCATATCGCCCATCAGCCACACTTGCCTCATTGACACAGAGGAACTATGGGCCCAAAGACAGCCACGCTTGCCCAGTGTAATCCTTTAACTTAGAGGAAAAGAGCAAAAGCCAAAAAAAAAAAAAAAAGGCTGAGAGTTTGAGCTCTTTTTTTCCTGCTGACAGTGGGGAGATAAGGATCAAACAGCCAGGCTAGTTCCACGAGGTGCCTACTATTCCTCTCGCCTCACGCAGGCAGAATTAGCAGTGTTCTCCTCTCCCTGGCTGAGGGATGTAGATTGATTGCCTGGTTTTATTAAGGACAAAGTGCTTTTTGATAGTGTGAGGGAAGCAGCTCCCCAGGGCGGGGATTCCGGCGCCCGGAGCTCCCTGAGCATCGATCGATGGCCGGGGCTTCCCCGTCTTGTGCTGAGCTGAACTCCGGTTTGGCAAGCGATAAAGAAACTACGACTCTTAAAGGCGGGGCCTCCAGGGAGATGCAGGGCGGACCGCACACTGGGCACTGCTCTCATCAGCCTTTCCTACACGTACCCTGGAGGGTCTCCCATTAAAACCAAAATTGGTAGCTGAATCTCTGATGGCCTACTGGGTGCCAGGTACCATACTGGTTGCATTACACATGTCATCTGACTTACTTTTGATATAAAACATAACAGGTAAGGTGCTCTCGTGACTCTCATTTTAGTACAGTAGGAACATGAGATACAGAGCCCAAGAAAACCCAGAAAGGTCACAGTGATTTATGCCCAGATTCACAGCTGGCTTGGTCAGATGCTAAAACTCAGGGTTTAACTGCTCTTCTCTGTGGCCTGTGGTCTGTTTCAGACACTGTCCTGACATGACTCTTAGTTCATAAGTATAGACAGACCGCTAACAGCATGAAGGGATAGGTTTGCCCAGTAGGCATGTCTGTGGGTGACTTAACGGAACTCAAGGCTCTTCCAGACTTTAAGGTGGTTGATTCTGACTCTAGGTCTGGGGATTTAGAAGCCAGAGGTATGGCACCAAGCTAAGGTGAGTTGTATTGCTCTTTTGCCCTTTCTGAATTGTCTTCCCTTTGCCATGATCATTTCCTGGGTTAAGCACAATGACTTTGTGAGCCTAGTGGGCTGGGAACGAACCTCTAGCACAGGTGAGGAAAGGAGCCTAAAGATGTTAAGTCACTTGCCCAAAGCCAGGAAGATCAAAAGGTGGACCTGGAATCAGAACCCAGATCCCACAGGCCTTTCTCCTATACTGTGTATATGATCTCTTCTTTTCTAAGCCACTGACAGGTTATACACAAGCAGGCGTACATTAAATAACAGAAAAAAAAATTGTTCGATATGACTCTTCAGATGGAATTGCCAACCTACAGACCAAAATAAACAGGCTGTCACACGATACTTTGGTATAGTAAATGCTTCCCTTGTGGCTCAGTCAGTAGAGTCTGCCTGCCATGCAGGAGACCCGAATTTGATCCCTGGGTTGGGAAGAGCCCCTGGAGAAGGGCATGGCAGCCCACTTCACTATTCTTGCCTGGGAAATCCCATGGACAGAGGAGCCTGGTGGGCTACAGTCCATGGGGTCACAAAGAGTCAGACGTGACTTAGTGACGTCTTAACCTGTTTATCATAATAAGAGCAGAGTGAGCTGGGGCCGTTCACAGTGAGGCCATTGTCTCAGATGAGAGTGATTTTGAATCCCTCTTCAGAATTCCTAAGCCCACCTCTGCCTAGGAATCCTTCCTGCCTCCCTCTCCCAGAAGGAGCAATGGAGACCAGGTGGGGAGGCAGGGTGAGTGCAGAGATGGGCCTTGGCTTGCGATCAGGGAGTGCTGGGAGGGGCTCATGGGGGCAAAACTCACTCTTCACGGTGAGGAACATGGACTTGCTGATGTCGGTGCCCACGCCGTTGCTGGCCTGGCAGAGGTAGTAGCCGATGTCCTCTTCCAGGACGTGGCGGATCAGCAGCGAGCTGTTGGGCAGGATCTGGATGCGGCCGGTGAGGGGCACTGGGTGGTATTGCTGGGGGTTCCCGCTCCCTGCAAGGAGGCAGAAGAGAGAAGGGCCGGTGGCCGGGTCGGGGAGTGAGCTGGGGGGATCACAGTGCCTCAAGGAATGCCCTGACACCTTTCTTTTGCTGATTTAGGGCCATTTTGAAGCATCCCCAAAGGGCTGGGAGCTCACACAGTTCCTGTTTCCTGGGAAACAGGAAAGATCTTCACAGAAGTGAGGAATGGAGCCTGCCCCAGACCTGAGGAATGGAGACGGACTCGGGGGCCTCAGCTCGATGCCCACCTTGGCACTGAGCTTCCTTTGGGCTGAATTCTTTGGAGAGGAAGAAAGAGTTATCTTTGGGCCACTTGGCAAACGGCAAAGGGAAGACTGATCCCTCGTGCGGTACTTGCCTGGTCTTAGGCAGTCAGGCCTGGGAAAGAGGCCAGCCATCCTCCAAGGCTGGGGGTGGGGAGGGCTTCAAATCTCTCCTCCCCTTCCCCCAGAGTCAGCCATTGACACAGTAAGGATAAGAGGTTGGTGTGGGACTTAGTCAGATAGCAAATGCATCCTTGGGATGAAGTCAGGTTCCAAGAAGGACAGAGATCCCAGAATAGGTTTGACAAGTGAGGAGCAGGGGTTGATGAGGCTCTGGGACCCCAGGGTGGGCTGGGGAGACTTGGGGAGGGATAGGGAAAGTGGATTGGATTGAGTTCTAGAGCTCGAGCGAAGACAACAGAGGTCAACTTATGGGGACAACAGGAAATTCAGAACTAGTATGACCCCAGCTGTTTCTCATCCATAGACCCTTGTGGGTGGCTGGGGAGGACCTCCTGTTCAGGTAGAGCCTGGGGTCCCCGCGAGCTCAGAACCTAGGACCAGGAGTCCTGTGTAGGGACTAGGCTTCAGTCGCATTAGCATCCTCCCCTCCCCACCCGGCTGTGTCAGAGATGCTGGCTGGCCAGGGACTTACCTTTGGCATGCTTCCACATGACCTTGGGTGGGGGGTAGCCATCCACAGAGCAGTTGAGCACACCAGCCTTGCCATAGATGCCGTCCTGGTTGTTGGGCTGCACCACGAATCGAGGGGGCACTGCAGAAAGAGGGGGGTGGGGGAGGAACAGATCAGCTTGGTCCCTGATAGGTTTCCTGGGGCTCTAGGCACCTTCTAGCTAATGTCAACCCTGCCTGGACCATTACAAAGTTGGGGAGCAGGCACCTCTGAAACCCAAAATGTTGAGAGCTTTTGCCAGTCATATCAGGTTGGACACTGGGAATTCTGAGCCCAATTCTGACATCACCAGTGACCAACCGAGTCCTCCCCTCATCCTCAGTTTCCTAGAGAGCAAGAGGTTTGAACCTCTTGATCCTTAAGGTCCCTGCTGGAGTCAACTTTCTCTGAACCTGTGACTCAGACTGGGAATCTAGAGAGCCTGTGTCCAGCCACAGCAGAGCTGGGGCCCTGCCCCCCCGACGGGGCCGGGCTGCCCCACTCACCACGCACAATGAGCTGGCGCTCCCTGCTCACGGTGGCCGCTGCGTTGCTGGCGATGCAGGTATAGTTGCCGTTGTGCTTGAGGGAGACGCTGGAGATCTGCAGGGAGCTCATGAACTCCTTGCTCTCGATGGTCACGCCTGAGCCCGAGATGATCACCTGCCCGTCTTTCCTCCACGTGATGCGGATGGGCATGTCCCCAGAGGACACCACACAGGGGATGTAGAGCAGCTGGCCGATGGAGGCAGGCGGGAACTCGAAGGGCTGGATGAGAGGGGGCACTGGGAAGGCAGGGGGAGCTGCGGTCAGGCCCCCGCGTGCCCCAGCCTGGCTGGCAGCACGCCCGCCCCTGCCTGGCCTTCCGGCTCCTCCCCACCCTGTGTGGGCTGCAATCTGTGTCCCCTGGGCACGGGTGCCTGTTCTGTATGTGTATGTGTGTGTGTATATATATACACACACACACACGCAGAATCTCTTGGGTGCCCTGACATCATTCCCTGGCTTCCATCCCCTTGCCTACCCGGGCCTGGAATCTGCTCTCTCTCCAGGGCCTGGGCTGGCCTGCATTCATCATCACCTTCAGATCTGTCCTGGAACTTGAATGGTGACGACTCATGTGCTTCCTGACTCCTGTCTGCTTGCTGACACACTGCTCAGCTTTTACCCTGACTTGCCTGCCGTCCCTCGCTGCCCCTGTGCTCACCGTGGTATCCCAGACCTGCATCTCCAGCTGGCTGGGGGCCTGGCACGGATAAAGATGATGTGCCCAGATGCTCAGGCTGCCACCCAGCCAGGCTGCTGTATCCTCGCCTCCTCCTGTGGAGGCCTGTCACCCAGCCTGTCCCTTTCCATTGTCATCATGTGTTAGGACAGGCGGATGGAAGCTCCCGTCACCGGTTGTTTCAGCTGCTTTATCCACACCTTCTTGTTGAATCCTCCCACCAAGAATGTGATGTGAGCTGAGCTGTCTCCATTTCACAGATGAGAGAACTGAGTTCAGAGCAATCATTTGCCTTCCAT
Source organism: Neotragus moschatus (assembly GCA_006410615.1). Lineage (NCBI taxonomy): Eukaryota > Metazoa > Chordata > Mammalia > Artiodactyla > Bovidae > Neotragus > Neotragus moschatus. Next base: position 1,079,001 of record SJYA01002278.1, on the reverse strand, counting down.
CATCCAGCTTATAAGAGGGGGCTATGGGATTTAAAACCTGATTTCTCTGCTCTCCACATCTGAAACCTCTTTCTTATGCTACCTTGTTGCCTTGTTGAGAAAGCCCCAAACATGCCCAGATCAGAGGCTCTTTTCTCTCATACACAAGCTCTCCTTGGGTGGCAGGAAAGAACAGAGGGGGAGCCCTGTTGTCTGTGAATAGACTCACCTGGCTAAGCATCATCCACACAGCCTCCCCACCCGCTCCTCCTCCTACTGCCCACATCTCAGCTCCTGAGTGGGGGTGGGGGCCTGTCTGGAGCCTGAACCGCTGTAAGAGGGATCCTCCTTTCTCAGCCCTGGCTAGAGCATCAGCCATTATCTTTATGATAACTCAATTAGGCCACAGTGACTTCCCCAGCAAGTGGGGGGAGAAGAGAGAGAAGGAGACAGACAATTAGCTTAACAAGGATGAGCACCCAGTAGATGAGATCTCCTTCTGCAGCCAAATAATTAAATTACCAAGCTGTCCACAGTCCTCAGGCCTCCTCCCAGGCCCCAGCCCCGTCCCTCCTGGAAGCCTGCTATCCTCGCCACCCAGCCTATCCTCCCCACCCAGAGTGGACACAGCAGGTGAGGGTGGGGTGATGAACCCAGAGGGGAAAGCGATGGGCGACATCATATGCATGTCCCAGGCTCTCCCTGCACCCCAAGGATTTTCAGGGTTCAGTAGGGAGCAGCCCCTGAGAAGCGACCAGGTGTGGCAAAAGCCTTGGCAGCCCTTTGGACCTTTGGGAAAGTTCCTGGTCAAGAGTTCTAGGTCTAGAGGAAGTGACACTGAGGAGAGACATTATTCCCAACGCCTATGGGATGAAGCAGGGGCCTTAACTGATCTGACCTTCTCAACACCACCTCCCACCATACCCTTCACTCTGACCATGAGAGCTCCATCAGTTCACCATGAACACCCACAGCTCCGAAATCTCAGCCCAGGTCTAGTGAACATGGCTGGGCACTGGGTGGAAATAACTACCACGTGGGCTCCACCATGAGCCCTAGTCCAGGTCCTCAGTCTAGCCAGCTTTCCTGGGACTCTGGTCGTGGTTNTACCCTTCACTCTGACCATGAGGGCTCCATCAGTTCACCATGAACACCCACAGCTCCGAAATCTCAGCCCAGGTCTAGTGAACATGGCTGGGCACTGGGTGGAAATAACTACCACGTGGGCTCCACCATGAGCCCTAGTCCAGGTCCTCAGTCTAGCCAGCTTTCCTGGGACTCTGGTCGTGGTTCGGATCTCTGCATCCCAACCTCTGGCTGCAGCCGCTTTCTGGGTTGGGGTCTTATCCCCATATTCTGAGTGGTTTGGGTCTTGCATATCTCCAATGAGATGTCTCTGGGTCCCTGACTCTAGAAATGGCCCAGTGCTCATTGCTGAAGTTTCCCAGAGATTCCTTGTTGGGTTCTGCTGACCTTCCTGGGAGGTTCCATCCTCCCTTTGCTGGGAACTTAGATCAGATTGAGTCTTCTGGCCACCATGGACTTTTTGATGGAATTGTTGCACAGACCCAGATCTGCCAGCCAGTGTGTCTCCTTTGGCTTAGCAGAACCAGTTCTGGTCCAGCCTTCCTTCCCACAAAAGCTCAAAGCTAGAGTCGAGGAGGCCTCATGGGAAACTCCTCTTCATCCTTTCAGACTTGGCTCCAGTGCCACCTCCTCTGTGAAGCCTGCTCTCCACCTGCACAGCCCTGCAGGACTTGGTCCACACTTGATCACGGCCCTGATCACATGCCAGTGAGGTCACTGTTCGCAGTACCACCCTCCCTGGGAGGTCTGGGAGCCCCTGCAGGGCAGTATTTATTATACCTGGCAAATTGAAAGAGCCCAATAAGTGCTTGTCAGATGAGTAAACATATGTCTGGCTATACTTTCCTGCGTGGACCTTAGAGGTGGGCAAGGGGTGGGGAAAGCACAGGGTGGGAGCTGGTCCAGAAAANCCCTCCCTGGGAGGTCTGGGAGCCCCTGCAGGGCAGTATTTATTATACCTGGCAAATTGAAAGAGCCCAATAAGTGCTTGTCAGATGAGTAAACATATGTCTGGCTATACTTTCCTGCGTGGACCTTAGAGGTGGGCAAGGGGTGGGGAAAGCACAGGGTGGGAGCTGGTCCAGAAAAGAGGGAGCTCTACCATGTGTCTCAAGATGGTGTATTTACGTGACATAATTCGGGAGCTAGGAGCTTCTCCCTTAGTTCTTCCCCGGGGGTCAGGCGCTTGCTGTCCTAGAACAAGAGCCAGCTCCATGGATGAGAGGAGAGTCGGACAGTCATGAGAGGAGTCTGTGGGGCAAGCAAGGCATGGGGCAGGTGGCTCTACCTAGGAGGAGAGGGCCGTGCCTCAGGGATGGATAGCCAAGCACTCCATTTCCATCGAGAACAGAGCAAGTGGAGACTGCGATGAGGCAGGAAGATTTAGCTTAGGCAAGGGGAAGATAGTCTCTCTCAGTAAGAAGGGAGTTAGATAACGGAACAAGTTACTAAGGTAGGTTAATTCATTAATTAACTAATTCATCGAATATTTATGAAATGCCTGCACTGTGAAGGCATTATGCTCCTTGTGGGCTGGGGAAAGTAGGAACATGCTTTGAATTGTGGATAGAACCTCCGGAAGCTTAGCATTTGCTTGGGAAGGTAAGACATCTCCCTTGGTGGTTACTGAACAAGCTCCACCCGAAAACACAGATGCTGAACTCAGAGCAGAGAGCGTGTCATCTGGTTGCATCTGCAGCTCATGGAGGAGGTGGCATTTGGACAGTTAAAGGACACATGTGCTCTGCAAAATATATGAGTGAGAATGCAGGAGAAGGCTGAGCCGAGAGGCAGGGGCCAGTCACGGGCTGTCGTTCCCTCTGGTCTCCCAGAATAATACTGACGGCACTGTGAGCGCCCACTGAAGGAGAGAGCAGTCAACATCCATCCTGGGGGTTACAGTCACCTGGGATGGCCAGAGCTCTCCTGCACTGCTGTCCTGCAGGAGGCAGATGACCAGACAACCCCTGGGGGGTCCAAAGAGCAAGGTTCCTTACTCCTCTCCCCACTGCCCCCCACTGCAGACGATGGGCAGGTATGGTATTGTGGGGGATAACTGTCCCCTTAGAAGCTCCTTGGACAGGNTTTTTTTTTTTTAAACACAGCCCCCACTTCTCCAGAAGGTCTTCCCTGACCGCCCTATTTAAAACTGCAAACCACTCTCCACGGCCCTTGGCATTCTGCTCCCCACTCCCTGTCTGACATGAAACATCTTTTCCCTATTGCCCGCATTAACCATTTCCCCCACTAGAATGTAAGTTCCCCGAGGGCAGGAATTTTGTCTGTCTTGAGCACAGCAGTGTTCATAGAATAGTGCCTGGGAGAGAGTGGGGCACAGTAAGCGCCTCCGAATGGACAGACAGATGCTGCTTCATCCTCAGCACTGCCGTCGCGTCAGCCCTGTCTGTCCAGAAAGGAGGAGGCTTGCTCTGGTGCCCCTGGCTTCCTCTGCTGAGGAACAGGGCTGTGGGCAGCAGCATCCTTGGTGTCCTTCCCCCAGTGCGTTGGGCAACTTGCCCCTGGGAGCCTGTCGTGCCCACTTCCTGTGGATTCCAGTGGGTTCCTTCTAAATCTCCATCTGTGCCAATGGCACGCATTTGGCCAGGGAACCAGCTCTCTCTTAAGCCCCGCGATCGACCGTAGAAGCCTCTATTCTCTAGGATGAAAGGGGGGAAGGAGGAGCCCCCAAGCACACAGCAGGGACTGGCTGGGCAGTGAGGGAAGGCTTATGGGTGAGGAATGTGCTTGGGAGAGTGGGCGCCCGCATGTGTGTGTGTTCTCTGCTATCCAGAGGGACCTGGCACTATCTCTGGGTCCTGGCCTCACTGAGAATGGGCAGCGAGCAGCTCGTGCCCTTGTTCTGAAGGGCCTCCAGAGGCTCAGATGTGGGGATGGAGATGTTCCTTTCCTGGGCCAAAGCCAAGGAGCTCCTGTTACAGCCCTGCTTTCTTAGTTAATTAAACATTCAGCCCGCGTGCCCAGAGATGCTTTTATGCTACATTATTTTTCAGCTACCGGGGGCCCTAAAGACACCAAATCTAGGTTGACTCTCCATGCCTTCCTCTCAGCGTCCTACTAAGACTCTCTCTGGATGCCCAGAGACAAACCTCGCCTTTCTCACAGCCTGGCTCTCCCCTGCCAGTCAGGGTCACATGCACCCAAGTCCAGGCAGCTGTGGAAGCACTCTCATCCTCTCTGCCTTGCTGGTCACAGCAGGCTCACTTGGGGGATCTCCTCTATGGTAGCACCTGCAGCTACCGTCTGTGGCTCAGGAATGTCAGTTCATGGGAGGATGTGGACAGAGGGAACCTTTGGAGTATATACCACTACGTGTGGTATGTGTGAAGTGTGGACAGGCTAACGTGTGTCTGTTGCAGGCACATGCATACAAGCATACAGTGTGTCCATGCGTGTGTACCCATGTACACAGGTCTCTGCACATGTGTGTGCATGCATATGTGTCTGGTGTGTTCTGCTTGTCTCATCTCAGTGTTTGGAAAATTCATCAGAAGACAAGCAATCCCAGAAGGAATGGAGTCAGCAGGGGTTTTACCAGCTCATGGAGTAGTGTGGGCTTTTGCCCTGCCCTGCCCTGCCCTGCCCGCGGGCACTTGGCGCTACAGAGAGATGAGGGGGTAGGACTTCCATCTGATCCCAAGCTTCCAGTGCCCCGTCTCACCCCCATGCACCCGTCCCTACACTCTAGGTCTCTGCTCTGATCCTCTAGGTGGGACGCATGTCCCGGGCAGACAGGCAGGAGTGGGTCTAGAGGTCTGCCCTTGGGTCCCCTCCCTCCCCCAGAGTTGGGTCCCCTTTCCACACCCAGAGGCGCCTCCTCCGCCCTCCTCCTCCTTGAGAGTAGCTCTTCGAACAGCACATCAGCTAATCAAGCAGCGTGCTCATAATCAGCTCTGATGGATTCTTCTGCAAAAGCGCATTCTAATGAGGTGGGGAGAGGGAGTCCGGGAAGGAGGGGGGAGGATGGATTTAAGCTTTCGGATGGGCAGGGGCACAGGGTGGCAAAGCCCCTGCATTGTTCTGGAGAGAAAACAAGGACTGTACCCTTTCTGCGGCTGGATTTGCAGACCCTGCGGGCAGGCAAGGGGCCGCGTGTGCACACACACCTGTGCACTATACATACACATCACATCTCTGCTTGTGAACGCCAAGCTCGTCCTACATGCTGGGAGCCACATGTGCCCAGTGCAGAGGCTCTGCGCTCTGGGATCACACACACACGCGCCCCTTCCCTCACCCTGGGCCCGGAGACACTGTCGCTCAGCACAATCACAACAGGCCCAGCGAGTCGCTGAGACGGAATGCATCAGATTCAATTCATTAGGGCTGATCGCTCCCTGAATGGGGTTGAATAATTGATGAGAAGAAGCAGCTTTCAGGATGTTCCGTGTACTACGAGCCTCACTGGAGCCCTGTTATTATTTTTTTTTAAGTCAACAAATCCGGCCAAATGCTCGCTGGTGCGGCTGGGTGAAGGGAATAGAGCAAAGGTTAGATGTTTTAATATGTGATGTTTACACTATGAACTCTCAGTCCACTGCGTGTAACAGAAATGGATATAGGCAGGTTGTCTCGTGATGCTGGGAGCCAGGTTGGGGATAGGCCCGGGGGTTGGGAGGTTCCTGCTGGCATGAGGATGCTGGGCTGGGCAGAGGTTTCAGGCTGAAAGAGGGGCCAGAATGGCCCTCTGCCTGCCTGGGGTGCAGCAGTGAGGAGGCAGGAGGCGGATGCTGTTAAGGGATTGTCTCTCTCCTCCAAGCCTGAGATGGCCACCAGGATGGCCCCTCCCCCAGTTCGCCGGCTCAGAGCCAGGCTTCCCAGAAAGTCACCGCAACCCAGACTAAAGTCTCAGTTTTGGCTCGAGCAGCACACACTGTCTGGCACTGCGACAGGTGGTGGGTGCACGAGGGGGCATGTGACACGGCCCCGGTGGGCTGACAAGAGAGCCTGGGTGACAGGCAGCGGAGGAGCGAAGCCCTGACTGCGCCCTTTGCTGTACCTTCCATTTTCCCAGCTGTTCTGACATTTCCCCCTGGATGGCCCATCTTCACTGCACGCTTGAAGGGGTCTGAACCAGAGGCAGCATCTGTCTCCTCAAACCAGTCCTTCCCCTAGACTCCTCTCTTGTTGTCCACAAGGCCCAGATGCCCCCGAGACCCCCTCTTCCTGTCCACAAGGCCCAGACGCCCCCGAGACCCCCTCTTCCTGTCCACAAGGCCCAGACGCCCCCGAGACTCCCTCTTCCTGTCCATAAGGCCTAGATGCCCCTGAGACCCCCTCTTCCTGTCCACAGGCCTCCACTCCGTCTTGCTTCAGGGATCTGGGCCCCCTGGACCCTCCCCCCATGCTAGAGCCCTTCCAAGCCCAGAGCCCCCAGCTTTCTCCTTCCTGTGGGCTCGAGGGCCCAGGCTGGCTCCCTCTCTGGGTCCATATTTCGCATTTGGGGATATGCTGGAGCCTGCCCCGGCTCTTCAGAAAGGGACAGAAGCCCTTATCTATCACGGCCACCACTGGCCCAATGACCCTGCACCCCAGCTGCCTGGCTTTCAGGGACCTCTCCTCAGCCAGGAGGCAGGCCCCACCTCTCCACCCTGCCCCCTGGAAACCAGGCCACCCAGCTCTCACCCACCATCCAATCTCCAGGCCTATCAGTTTCAAAGAATGTGTTTGAGAGGGAGCTTCAGGGCGCCACACAGCCCTGACCCCGGGGCGCCTCTGCCGCTCAGTCAGGCTTCATTTATTTGCTTGTTTATATGCTTTCATTGCCTCCATCCACAAACATTTACTGAATGGCTACCATGTACCAGGCACAGTGTCAGGTGTCTGGACAGAACGCAGACCTCGCCCAGGTGAGCGTGCAGGGCCTNGGGCGCCTCTGCCGCTCAGTCAGGCTTCATTTATTTGCTTGTTTATATGCTTTCATTGCCTCCATCCACAAACATTTACTGAATGGCTACCATGTACCAGGCACAGTGTCAGGTGTCTGGACAGAACGCAGACCTCGCCCAGGTGAGCGTGCAGGGCCTGGGCGAGATGAGAGTTTTAGGTTCCAGGCCTCCAGCAGCATTAGCAGCTGAAAGTCTTAGTCGCTCAGTTGTGTCTGACTCCTAGGGACCTCATGGACTTGTAGCCCCCCCAGGCTCCTCTGTCCATGGGATTTCCCAGGCAAGAATACTGGAGTGGGTTGGCATTTCCTTCTCCTGGGGATCTTCCTGACCCAGAGATTGAGCTTGTGTCTCCTGCACTGCGGGCAGATTCTTTACCAGATGAGTCACCAGTGAAGCCCTTAGCAGTTGGAAGGTCCTTGTCAATTATGGAAAAGCAGCCTCGCCTGTCTGAACCCCGGAAGCGAGTCAGGGCACCCAGCGCCTGCGCCTTCCACCCTACCTCCTGCTGCTTCCATTCTGAGTCCTGCCCCTCGTGTGCCTGCTGGTCTCTGATGGGCCCTGCTGAGTTCTGGGTGGCTCCATGCTGACACAGGGGAACAATACAGCCAATCACCTCTGGGGCCAGTGCTACCTGGACCTGCAGCCCACAGCCGGAACTGGACGTAGAGGTACCCATGGCCTTCTTGTGCCCCCTGCCCCCGTGCAATCTCGCTGCCCCACTTTTTCCAAACTCCAGGCCAGAGCCTTCTCTTCTTGGCTTTCCACTCAGGACTGCCGCCGGCTGAGTGGCTGCGGAGAGGAGCCTGCAGTCCTGGGTGACCAGGGGTGCTCCGGTTCAGGGTGGCAGCGGGGGGGAAGCCTACCTTTGACGGCCACGTGGACGCTCTGGCTGATGGAGAGCTGCGGCTGGATGAGGACGCTGCACAGGTACTCCCCCTCGTCCATGCCCTTCTGCACATCCGTCAGCTTGAGGGTCCCGTTCTCGAACACCACCTGCCGGTGGTTGTCAGGCAGCAGGAGGGCATCTTTATACCACTTGATGGAGTAGTAGGGGTAGCCGATGACCCTGCAGTTGACAAGGGTGTCCCGCCCAGCCACGGCCGTGATGTTCCTCATTGCCCGGATGCTGGGGGGGCCTGGGCAGGAGTCGGGAGGGAGGAGGAGAGGACGGGTAATGGTGCGGTTAGCCAGGGACAGCCAGGCGTTGCCCTGGGGTGCTCTTCTCAGTTGTTTGGCCTTGGAAACTCTTAGGGCATGGAAATTCGGCAGGGGGAGAGGGAGGCCTTTTTTTTTTTTTTTAATTGTTTTACGAGGCAGAGGCTGGAACTGGGGGCACCTGGGGTCTCTCCAGCATTCACTGTTTCTAGCTTCAAACAGTTGCAAACAGAGATGGTTCATTCATGCCCTGGGGCGAGAATCCATTCCCCTACTGGGATGGGCAAAATGAGCAAACCGAAGCCTCACCAAGAAGTGATGGGGATCTGGGAGGGTGAGTCCTCATTTAGGAGGGGATTAAGATCTGGGAGTTAAAATGGAAATGTCAAGATGCTGTTACTTTCATTCGATTTGCTCACAATGGTCTTAGACCGAAAAAGATCTCGGGTATATTAACTACTTAAAGGACAATAGGAATGTCTTTGGATGCTCTTCTTTCAACAATAAATGTGCTGTGTGCACCCCTGGGAAAGAGGGGCTCTGATCACACTGGCAGAAGTGGGGAGGGTCGTAGGCTGGGTCAGTGGGCAGATGGCTACATGGGAATTGCAAAGGGGGCTCAGAGGCTACCACGCAGGGTTAGTGCTGGAGCAGGTATATGAAACTCTGGGCTTCCAGCTCCCCCTTCACCCAGCAGATGAGGGGCTGGACCAAGTCATCTCCCATGACTGGGCAGCTCTGTCCCCTTCCAATTCAGAGAGGGCAGGAGGGTGGTCAAAGGGAGACCACGCTTTTCATGTGGGGGTCAGAGACCTGGCACAGATGAATTCAGCATGGCCTCGCCTCTCCCCTTCCCTGTTTCCATGGCAGCCACCAGCGCCCCTGGACCAGGGCCCTCCCACTCCCCTGTGCCTCTGCTGCTCTTGGGTCAGGGCTCACTGGTAGGGTCAGATGAGGACTAGTCTGACCCCACGTGGCTACAGAGCGCTTCAGAGGAGCCTCTGTTCTCACCACAGCAAGTTGGAGACCTGAGGCACGGGGAAGGTCACCGTGAAGACTCCTTCCTCCACTCATGGAGGTGTCTGCCTTGGGGCACCCTCACCCAGCCTGACCCCCCTAGTCTTCATGGCTGGGGTCTTAGAGGGTAGCCAGGAGATGGTGGATTGAGAGAAGATGGTTCCCTGGCTCCTGGCTGCTCATAGCTCTGGAGCATCTCAGGGGTGGCTCCGTGGGGGCACATGGGGATAAAGCTTTGGTGGACATCTCTACCAAAGGGCACGCTGGACCACCGCCCCCTGCCCTGTGCCTGTCCTTGCAAGGCCTGGGTGGGACACAGATGCCAGTGGAGTCCTCAATGTACCTGGAGCCAGAGAGACTGATGGGGAGGGACGGGGTAGGGGACAGGATTGTGGGAGGGGTGAAGTGGGGAGGAGAATGGGAATGCAAAGAGGGTGAACTGTATCAGATACACACACACACACACACACACACACACACACACAAAATGGCATTTGTGGGGCCAGGGAGAGGACAGGAGAGAGACCTCTACTAAAATCAAAATGACGATTAATAATAAGTACTAATCACCACAAGAATAATGGTAACCACAGAGATGGCAAAGGAACTTAAAAGCCTATTCTGATATTTAAATGTAGACAGGCACCTCTTACGTTTATTCGCGCCTGATATTCAGCACTGCCCACCGAGTTCCGCGCCGTGCACCGGTACACGCCCCCATCACGGATCTGGGGCCCCGTGACATTCATGTGGCTGACGGTGGTGCCATCAGACATGGTGTGCTGGTTGGTGCGATGGCTGCCATCCCGCAAGACAGGCTCGTCGTCCAGGGCCCAGGTGATGGTGGGGGGCGGGGCGCCCTTGGCCGCGCACACCAGTGAGAACTGCTCCCCGGGGTTGACCACCTTCTCGCTGAAGGATGAGACGATGCGGGGCGTGCCATCTGCAGGGAGCGAGGAGCCCCCTTCAGGGTCACTGAGTTACGGAGAGACTGTCCCCACCAGGCCACCCCACCTCATCAAGTGCTATCCATAAAACCCTGTTGGGTGCCCTGTTACTACTGGATATGAATGAAGACCCTTGGATTTGAATCCAGTCTCAGTCACTTTGTTAGCTCTGTGTCTTTGGGCAAGTTATTTAACAACTCTGAGTCTTGCCAGCTTCCCTCCATGGACGATGGAGATCATGGAGGCAACGATTATATCCTTCTTATACGGATGTGAGGAATAAATGAATTAATGCATTAAAGCGGAGAAGGCAATGGCACCCTACTCCAGCACTCTTGCCTGGAAAATCCTATGGATGGAGGAGTCTAGTAGGCTGCAGTCCATGGGGTCGCTGAGCGTCAGACACGACTGAGTGACTTCACTTTCACTTTTCACTTTCTTGCATTGGAGAAGGAAATGGCAACCCACTCCAGTGTTCTTGCCTGGAGAATCCCAGGGACAGAGGAGCCTGGTGGGCTGCTGTCTATGGGGTCGCACAGAGTCGGACACGACTGCAGTGACTTAGCTGAATGAATTAAAGATGCTTACACAGCACTTTGTAAGTGCTTAATAAATGTTAGATACTCTCAACTTTTCCTTTTCCATCTCTTTCTTCTAACTTTATTAATAAAGACATAGAGGCTCAGAGGTTAACTATGTGTGGAACCAGGACTTGAAGGGACTGGACCTGAAGAATCTAATTCCAGCTCATTTCAGTGGGAGGCGTGGCGTCAAAAAGCTGAGTTTGAGGCTTAAGATGCAAGCTGCACAGAGGCTGTCGTGGTGGGGAGAGGTGTCTGTGATGGGGCTTAAATCTCAGTTAATGGAAGACTGGACCTCCAGGCCCCCACTTCCTCCATGGATCATGGGTATGTAATCATTAACACTGGCCATCCTTCCACGCAGGAATGCTATAAAGGATTGGTGGTGGTTTAGTCGCTAAGTAGTGTCCGACTCTTTGAGACCCCATGGATTAGAGCCTGCCAGGCTACTCTGTTCATGGGATTCTCCAGGCAAGAACCCTGGAGTGGGTTGCCATTTCCTTCTCCAGGGGGTCTTCCTGACTCAGGGATAGAAGCAGTGTCTCCTGCCTTGTCAGGTGGATTCTTTACCAGTAGCATCACCTGGGAAACCCTCTAATGGTGCAGTTCTAGTAATTTTGTAGAGGCAATGGAGTTGTTGTTTAAGAGACCTGAGTTCAAACCCAGCTCCTTGGCAGAATTGTGTGACCTTAGGCAAGTGACCAAAACCTCAGTTTCCTCAATTGCAAAATAGATATTATTTTTTAAAAAATACCTCCAAGCAGAGCCCGTGGGAGGATGAAATGAGGCAGGGCATCTCATTGGTGTGTAGTGAGCGCTGGATGAATGCTTCCTGTCGGGAAGGTGGGGTACCTCCTGGCCTGGCTGTGGGAGTCTGGAACCTGCCCAGCTGCGCCCCGCCCCCCACTCACCTTCCAGCACAATGATGGCGAAGTCCTGGGCAGTCTGGGTCTTGCGCGTGGCGAAGCACTGGTAGGCCCCTGAGTGGCTCTTCTGGGCCGAGGTGATGAGCAGCGTCTCGTTGCTGAGCCCGCGGATGGAAATGGCCTCGCTGGGCAGCACCAGCTCGGTGTTGCGGTACCAGCGGATGGTGAATTCTGGGGAGCCCAGGAGGGCACAGGAGAGGATGACCGTGCTGCCGATGCCAGTCTTCAGGTTCTTTGGTGTCAGGGTCACGTGAAGGGGGTCTGGGCCAGACCAGGCAGGGGAAAGGTGAGGGGAAACGGGGAGGAAAAGAAAAGCAAAAGGACTCACTGTGAGTGGAGTGTGGTTGTGGGTGGGCAGCGATCATAAAAGGTCCTGGGAGTCAGAAGACCCTGGTTTTGTCTCCAAGATGTCTTGGGTGTGTGTCGGATTGGGGGAGGGGAGGGGGCATGGGTGGGAACCAGACTGAGTGAATTCCTCTCTCTAGGGCTCAGTTTACCCATTTGTGAAACGGCAGGGTCAGGCCAGAGGATGTCTTGGCACCTGTTGTTCTGATGGCTTGTGTTGTCCTGATGTGGGGTCCTTGCCGGGTGGGGTTGGAAAGCACCCTTTGGCTCATGAGGAGGATGAGAGCTTGGCTGACTCATCGTTCTCACTGTCACCCACCCTAGAAACCAGGGAGACACCCGTGGCCCGCCACCTGTCCCCCGTGCTTATCCAGATAACCAACTGCTAGTTCTGCTGGTCTGACTTCTTTTATACGCATCAGTCGACTCCCTGCTCGTCACCTCCACTGCCTCTGTCCGGCTGCAGGCCCAGAGCTCCAGGCCTGGACCCACGCGGTACTTCTTCTCCATTCCTCCTTTTTCCTCATGACCTTCCACCGGTCCTCTTCACTGCAGCCAGCCACTGCCCTGCTCATAACTTCCATGGCACCCCACAACTCTCAGCTTGGCATCCAAGGCCATGGAGGCCCTTGAGACCTGGCCCCCTTCTCAGCTATGCAGTCTCTAGACCAGCATCCTGCCTGTGGTTCCTGCACACTCAGGGCACTCTTGGCCCCCTTTGCCTATTTCCTACTCGTCCTTCACACCAAACTCAGGTGTCACTCCTTCCAAGAAGCCTTCCTGGATACTATTCCTCTCCCAGACTAGGTTAAGGACTCCTCTTCTGAGGCTCCCGGTATGTAACTAAGAGAACACCAAGCTCACATCTTCCAATTGCCACTTTGTTTCTCTCTCTCCCTCTGGACTGTGAGCCACTTGAAAGCAGGGCAGCGTCTCTCATCTTTATATCACGACTGCTGTCTGAGTCATGTTTATTGATTGACTGGCTGGCTGGTTACCAGCCCCAAGCTGGCCTCTCTCCCTTGATCTCCATGGGCTTGGGGATTTCAGGAGCCAGAGACCTGCAGGAACCTTAGACCCCCAATAATGGAGTCTGCAGGAGTGGGGTGTACGGCAGGCCTGCCTGGGTGGGCACAGTCAAAGCATGCAGGAGTCTGCTCACAGTCTGCTTAGCCTGTTCACTCCCAGACCCTCTGCCTGCTACCCAGGGAACATCAGTGCGCCATGACGCAGGTGGCATTCCACTCGCCCCAGGCACCAGCCAGGGCTCCCAGGACCTGCCAGCCAGCAGCTCTCTCCTCACTGCCTCTGTGCAGGGCCTCACGGAGGATGGGTGGGAGGATGGGCAGAACGAGAGGGATATGAAAACATTGCTTTCCTCTCCATGAACCTGGCAAAGAGGGGCTATCAGAGGGGAAGGAAGACAGAAAAGCCATGTCACTTCCCCTTGAACCTGGTTATCCAGTCCAGCCCAGTGAGGGGGAGGGTGGGGAGCTCTGCATCTCAGAGAGTCAGGAGTATCCATGCCCACGGGGGCAGAGCGTGTGCACACAGCTCTAGGCAGTTACTTATTGTGTGTCCATGTGCTCTAGGATGAGTGTGTGTACCTGTGGGTGCACACAGATACCATGTATGTCTGCATGTGTGTAAAGGGAAGTGGGCATGTGAACTTTCAACACATCTGCCTGGACCTGTGTGTGTAACTACTAGCTTGCCTGTCTGTACTGAAGCTGGAGCTTGGAACATCAAATTAACTCAGAGTGAGGTGTGCTAATTTTCAAGGATGGGGGTATGCAGCCCTCCTGACCTGCTCCCTGAGATATTTTAAGTGTATGAGTGTGTGTGTTTGAGTGTAGCAGAAGAGGTTGAAGGGGGTGAAGGTAATACTGTGTGCTTAGTCACTCAGCTCTGTCTGACTCTTTGCGACCCCTTGGACTGTAGCCCACCAGACTCTTCTGTCCATGGGGATTCTCCAGGCAAGAATACTGGAGTGGGTTGCCATGCCCTCCTCCAGGGGATCTTCCCAACCCGGGGATCAAACCCAGGTTTCCCGCATTGCAGGCCAAACAATTTTGGATGGAGCTTAGAAGAGGGTACAGATCCCGGTCCTCCTATCTGCCTACTCTGTGGTCCACATCTTGTTTGTACGAGAGGACCTTCCCTCAACCCCTAAGCTTCCAGTATTTTAACCTAAGCGCTTGTATCACAAACTGTTGCTCCCAGAGCATTTCTTGGGGGCTCTTTCTGCTCTTTCAGCTTCACAGTGAATTCACTCGGGGAGGGTCTCCTCCCTGCGCTGCAGATAAACATGCCCAGTGGTGATGAGGAGGAGACTGGGCCCATATCTGGGGTGAGGGTGACAGAATGCCAGGCCCAGAAGGTCAGTCTAGAGGAGGTGGGCTCTGTGTGGTCCCCTGGTCCAGCTGAGGGTCTGCAGACCTGCAGCTCTGTGCTCATGAGACAGGGGGTAAGCTGGGCAGAGAGCCTCTTTGGTCAATCTCAATGGCAGAGGTGGGGGATGGGGACGGGACCACCTCTGGATAGCCTCTTTCCACTGCCCAGGTTGAATCCCCCATGATGTTATTAGTTTCAGAGTTCATGGACTCAGGCTCTTGCTGCCCCACAGGACTGAGATCCCACAGAGTCTCCAAGTCTCAGTCCCTCTGCTGCCAACACCTTCCCTGAAGCCCCAAGAGCAGGGAACCCTAGAGAGAGATGAGGTGGGGTGGGGGAAGAATGCTCCGGGTCTCATCACTTCCCCTCCAGGGGTTCCCCCACCCCACCCCGCCCGATCTCAGCCCCTCTGCCCTTCCGGAGGCTCAGCAGCAGCAGGGGTCTGTGAGGGCCTCCTGCTCTCCATGTGTGCTCCCTGGACCCTGGGGCTCTGGAATGGCAGGAGGAACGGGAAGGACCAGGGTTCATGCCTGACCGGCAGGTCCTGGAAAGGCTGCCCTGGGTGTTTGCCCCCAGTGTTTCCCTAGAAGTTATGCCTAAATACTCTGAATGTCGCCTCTGATGGGTTCACGTGTCCTCTACTGGATTCACGTCAGTGCTGTTCCCTTTAGTATAGACACTGCCTCCTCCCAAGGAGCTGAGAAGCCCCATGAGCTTGTCACATCACCGTCATTGTTCCCTATGACCCTCGTGACCTCTAGGAGGTAGGAGGGGCAGTGTTATCCTCTTTGACAGAAAAGGGCACAGAGGTGATGCTCATGGTTGTATGATTTCCCCCAGGTCAGTTACTATCTGATGACATCAGAACTAAAAGGCAGGTCTTCTGATTTCAAACCCAGTGCTTTTCTCAGGGCACCAACCTGCTTTCCCAACAAGCGGATCATCTCTGTGGTCAGCCAGAAGCATTGAGCTGCCCTCATGTCCCTCCCCACCAGAGGCAGTGCTCTCAAAGCTTACTGGGGCTGGAGGAGGGGCTCCCCCACTCACCAATGACCGTGAGGGTGCCTGTGACCTCTGCCGAGCCGAAGGTGTTGGTGACCTCACAAATGTAGGTGCCGCTGTCCTCGGTCCGCAGGTCACTAATAGTCAGCCCCGTGATGCGCTTGGTCCAGCGGCTGTCGGCTGGGAGGGGTCGGCCATCCTTGAGCCAGCGGATGGCAGGGATGGGGTAACCGGAGGCAGTGCAGGGCAGCTCCATGGTGTGGCCGGCCCACACTTCCTGGGAGTGGAAGCCGTCCAGGATGGTGGGGATTGACTCAGCAGGATCTGGAAGGCAGACAGCGTGAGTGGTCCTGGCCAGCCCTGGGAAGGGTGGGGTGGGAAGGCAGGCACCCAGAACTTGCTGCGCACCAGTGCCCGGAGTGAGTGATACTCAGTGGGATGGCTCACTGGATCCCTTGGTGCTCCAGATTCTGGCCCAGACTCCTGCTCAGCCAGATGGAGGCCCTGGGAAGCATGGCTGGGAGCAGGGGCTGAGGGAGGTGAGGATGTGGTGGGCAGACTAGGTTAGAATGACAGACAAACAGAGGGAGAAAGCAAAACCACAAGAGGGAGGGAGAGACGTTCATACAAACAGTCCCCGTGGCATGAAAATCATAACCTCTTGGGACTATAATTCTGGTCCATTTCGATCTGGGTCTGTCAAGGATAGGCACCTCGATTCTGTCCTCTCTGCTCCCACCTGCAATCTGGGTGGGCTCAGAGGAGGTAGTGTTTTTCTCTCCAAGCCCAGAAAGATTCAGAAGTTAAGCCTTCTGTAAAATACACCTGCCATCCAGCAATGCTCCTCTCTTCTGCATTCCCAAACCACAAGCAAGCTGTGACTGTGGGCCTGTGGCCCAGCACTACAGGAGACCAGGCCCTCACTGGTGGGATTCTGTGTGCGACACCCCTGCCACCTGAGCAACATTCTGGCTGCTACCTCAGTCTAGTTCTCACGCTGAAAGGCCTGTCTGGGTGTTCTGCCCACTGGGGACCTTCCCCTGATGTAAACCCCACAGGCTCCCTTTACCTACATATTACAATCCCCACTTCCTATCCTGGTAGGCCTCTGTGATCTGTGATCTCACCCCAATCAGGTCCCCTGGCCTGGCCCGCCCCCCTGACCTTCTGATGTCACCACTTCCTTGCACCGGGCATGTTGTCAGCATACTGCCTGCCACCTGGGTACCCCGCCAGCCCGCTCTGCTTGGCCAACTCCTACTGATCTTTCAGAAAGCAGCTTAGTCTCACCCGTTCTGGACATCTCCCCNAAAAAAAAAAAAAAAAAGGAATTTGAGGAGTCACCTAATCTAGCTCGTTTTTACAGAGACCCAAGGGGGTTGAGCGATTTGGTGGTACTAGTCCCCAAACCAGGTGTTCTGACAATCAGCTCATCTTCCTTCCAGAAGCTACTCTGACCCCACTTCCATAAGAGCAGGAATCTTCAAATTGCAGGTCACACACGGTTAGGAAGTGATGGAATCCATGTGGTGAGCGGCGACCAGCATTTAGATAAACTGAGACAGGATAGAGTAGAATAGGAAACATCAGAGTGCGTCACAGTGCGTGTGGTAGGAAATGCCAGCATGCAAGGCATTGGTGATGATGTCTGAGGATTGCTGTCAAGAGTCTGAAAAGCGCTATTCCAGGAGGCCTCCCTCGAAGAGTGCCGAGTGACCTTCTTTCCTCTGTAACCGGGGCATCTGCATGGTGTTCGATTAGCCCCTTCCATGGGGGTCTGTGGCTGGAGGACGTGAATTCTGGCTGTGCCTCCCACTGGTTAAACAGTTTGGATAAGTGGCTTGGCTTCCTTAAGGTCTGATTTTCTTACCTATAGAAATACGTTTCTTACCTATAGAAATACGAAGTGCGGTGCACACCTCACCCGGCTATGATAGTGCCTAAGAGACAGTACATAAATGAAATTTCTGGCACATGGAGATTCAGGAAATAGCAGCTTCCATCCTTCTGTAAGAAGCTATAGTCATTCCAGAATAAAGATCCTTTATTTAATTTAGAGATTTTTTTCTTTTACCTTGTGTTTGCCTACTTTCAAATCTTGTGAGGTAGGCTATAATAAAAGACATGTGCACACGTGCTCAGTTGCTTCAGTCGTATCTGACTCTGTGACACCGTGGACTGTAGTCCGCCAGGCTCCTCTGTCTACGGGATTCTCCAGGCAAGAATACTGGAGTGGGTGGCCATGCCCTTCTCCAGGGGATATTCTCCACCCAGAGATCAAATCTGTGCCACTGCATTGCAGACTAATTCTTAACTGCTGAGCCACTGGGGAAGCCCCTAATGAAAGGTATATATGTATTCAAAAATAAATAAACTAATAGAATCTTAAATAAAAAATAGAGACACAAGGAAATACAAAATCTCCCTAACCCAATCCAATCCAATCATTACTGCATTGGAGTAGTAGATAATATCTATGAGCTTCCAGGTGGCAAAGGCAAAAAAGGAAAGAGGGGGATGGGCTCCATATCCCCTATTATTTGATAAATGGTACAGCAGTCTAGTCAAGGCTATGGTTTTCCTGTGGTCATGTATGGATGTGAGAGTTGGACTGTGAAGAAGGCTGAGCGCCGAAGAATCGATGCTTTTGAACTGTGGTGTTGGAGAAGACTCTTGAGAGTCCCTTGGACTGCAAGGAGATCCAACCAGTCCATTCTGAAGGAGATCAGCCCTGGGATTTCTTCGGAAGGAATGATGTTAAAGCTGAAGCTCCAGCACTTTGGCCACCTCACGTGAAGAGTTGACTCATTGGAAAAGACTCTGATGCTGGGAGGGATTGGGGGCAGGAGGAGAAGGGGATGACAGAGGATGAGATGGCTGGATGGCATCACTGACTCGATGGGCATGAGTCTGAGTGAACTCCGGGAGTTGGTGATGGACAGGGAGGCCTGGCGCGCTGCGATTCATGGGGTCGCAAAGAGTGGGACATGACTGAGCGACTGAACTGAACTGAAGTGAACAGTGGTAAAGAATCTGCCTGCCAATGCAGGAGATGTGGGTTTGATCCCTGGGTTAGAAAGATCCTCTGCAGAAGGAAATGGCAACCCACTTCAGTATTCCTGCCTGGAAAATCCCATGGACAGAGGAGACTGGAGGCTACAGTCCATGGGGTCACAAAGAAATGGACATGACTGAGCGAGGAAACAAAAAAGAGCAAACAGTGTTTCAGGGGCAGCCAGCTTTCTCAGGCAGACTCCTGAAAAGAACTGAGCTGTAGAGTTCTCTATATGAGAAGCATCCCAAATCAAACCAAGTCTGCTCGATGCTTTCTGTACCTGTGTTCTTGGATCTGCTTCTCTTGAATGCCCTGATTACACGGCAGACTCCCTGATCCGTGGTGTCAACATGCCCACCCGGTCTTGGGGTCGGGCTGGTACCCTCCCTTCCTCTCCAGCCCTCTGGCCTACCTGTCACAGAGAGGCGGGCCCCGTTGCTCTGCCGGGTCTCCCCGCTATACTTGTGCTTGGTGATGCAGCGGTAGGTGGAGAGGGCGTCCTCCTTCTGCACGTCAGAGATGTACAGCCCGCCGTGGGAAGTGATAAAAAACCTGTTCTCTGGAGACATAATCAGGACACAGTTGATTACTTCTCTGGCTGGACCTGCCACCGGAAGCAACTCGGGCCAGGAGCTGGACTTCTGCTTGGCCAGGTTGCCCTGTCGCCCAGGGAATGGGAGATGATGGGGAAAAGGGGCTGAAGCTGTGAGGAGAGCATCTCTCACAGATGAGCATTTTCCATGTGTAGACAAAGAGAAATCACGATAATTATTCCTTTAAGTGTAGATGCTTCAGCTTTTCACAGAAAGATGCTGGGCTTTGGAATCAAGATCTGGGTTCCAATCTGACTCTTCCACTTATTAGCTGTGTGACCATGGGAAAGTTAATTAAGCTCTCTGAGTCTTATCTGCACAACAGAGCCCAAACAATACTTCATGGAGTGGATATAATGATGACAAAAATAATAAAGTGTCTGGCACTCAGCAAGTGCTCACTTATGGAGTACCAGTCTTCCTCTTTCCTATCTCTTGGTGAGAGTTTGCAAAGCTTTAACAATCATTGCTTGTTTGTTCTTAAAACTGTCTGAGGTGTCTTCCCCATTTTAAAATCACACAGGCAGTAAGCGGATCAGAACTCAGGCCTTTTGCCTGCTCCTAGCTCTCCCTCTGCACTGAGCCAAACAAGCCTAAATCCTTTTCTTTCAGTGTCAGTTACTTATTCACTCAAGAAACAATTACTGAGACTAAGTTACGCCAAGAGTCAGGGTGTGGAGATGCAGATCCACGATGCTAATTCATCATGCAGTTCTTTCTTTTTAAATTACTTATTTATTTTGCTTATTTGGCTGTGCCAGGTCTTAGTTATAGCATGCAGGATCCTTAGTTGTGGCATGGGGGATCCAGTTCCCTAACCAAGGATCGAACCCAGGCCCCTTGTATTGGGAACACAGAGTCTCAGCCAGTGGACTGCCAGGGAAGCCCCCATTGTGCAAGGCCAAGGCGCTTGTACTGTGTTTTACTTTCCCTGCCCTCTCTGTAGTCTCCCTGCGGTGACTTGGCTGGGATGTGGAAAGGACAGAGTAGTTTCGCCCATTTGGCTGATTATAGATAAGACTCCACTCCAAGATAGAGTGGATTTTCTCGTCCAAGATCCTAAGGCAAACCTTGAACTTGAGCTTGTCAGGGCTGTTTTGTTTTATTTATTTACTTAGGGCTGATTTTAAAATGGGGAGAATATGGACTCAAGGTTGGGGAAAGGCTTGTATTTGGCTTTGGGACTCTCTAAGCTTATGGTCTCCCACCCAAGATCCAGCCAGATTGAGATGGAGAAGCTAAACTAGCATCTTTCAGCCTTGCTCTCTGAGGGCGTAGCTGCTTCCCCAGGCAGACACAGAAGAGCCCAGGCTGCCATTTCCACAAGAGTGGGCAACAGAATCAGGACAGTGATGATGACTTACAAGAAAGCTGCTGGAGAGAGGGTAATGCTGACCTCAGACAAAGGACTTGCTAACACCAGACTGCCAGGCTTTCACAAGGAAACATTTGGGGAAGCCCCATCCACTTCAAATCCTGTTATTTGAGGTCTGCTTCCTCCCACCTGGGGGCTGAGTAGCTCCGACACTCTCTGGTTAGGAGTATTCTGTGGTGTCTCATCCTGCCAAGTGAAAGCCCAAGATCTCAGCACCATGGACAGGGACCTCCTGAAAGGACATTTTCCAACAATGAAACCTGTAGAACTGCAGGGTTGAAAAGCTGAATGCATTTGACTGCATCTTTGACAAAGCTTCTCTGGCTTTCATTTGAATACCTCCAGGGCTGGGGGAACTCACTACCTCATTCAGTGACCCACTGCGAAGTTGACAGTGCTGACTTTGAAAAAGATCTTCTTTGGTCACAACTGGTCTCCTTGGATCCTGGTTTCTACTCCTTGGAGTCCTACAGAGCAGCCTAAACTCATGTGACTGACACACTCCCTCACACAGTGGAAGGCAGCAATTAGGCTCTTTGACTTTTCATGAGTCTTAAGGATTATATTTTTTTTAATTGTTGTGTAGTAGGGTTTCAAATAGCTTCTTCAATCTAGCTGGTCTCTGGCTTCTTAATACATTTTGGTTTATGTACAAATCTCTTAATTTTTCCTCTCTTTCCCACTTCCCCACGCCCCTTCTCTTCTCCTCTCCCTCCCATATACCTTTGTACATGACTAGGCCTCCTGGAGAAGGAAAACGAGCCCACTCCAGTATGCTTGCTGGGAAATACCATGGACAGAGGAGCCTGGTGAGCTACAGTCCAAAGGGTCACAAAGAGTCGGGCATGATTTACAGACTGAAGAGCAGACCTGAGAGGTGCCAGGCATTTTGCTGAGGGTGGGGATCTAACACACAGCTTATCTGAGCAGGGCAGAATAGAGCAGGGCTACCAACCAGCCACCTAAGCTGCATTAACTTTTCAGGGGGGCATTGAGTAGGGATGAGGGGAAAGATCAATTTTACTACTGCTTCATACTCTGATTTAAAGGTCCTTGTCATGTGTCCACAGCTATTCCTAGGCTACCTTCCTCCTCTCCACTCTTGGACACCCTTGGCTAATTGGGTCTGGGTCCGGGACTTCATGCAGATCCCCACCGAGTAGCATCTTGTTGGAGCTCCTTAGAGGAACACTTGGCCAGCTGGCAGGCTGCCTGGAGCTTGTGGACCCCTGTCCTGCCCCCTCCAACACGAGGACCACGCCCTATAGACCCCCACTCAGCGCTGTGGGTAAAAGAAGAAAAGGAGGCAGGAAGGAGCCCGGCTCTGCTGCTGGCAGTCAGAGACCCCGCAGGAAGCACGGAGGAAGCCAGTCTCCCCACCCAGACTCTGCACCTGCCGCTTTGTCTCCATGTTGTGACATCCCAAAGTCAAACGTGGAAGCGCTCTTGTAATTTATTATGTAACTGCGGCTGGAATGCAGGACGACTGGAGGGTGTTGCTGCCAATCAGAAGTACGAGGGTTGGAGGTGGTGGGATGAGGAAAAACAGGAAACGCCCGAAAATCAGCCTTAGCGGCCCACAGGTGCTCCAGCCTGGACAGCCAGGACCCTGTTAGCCTCAGATCGACACCAGCAACGGTGCAGTTGGCCCTGAGGAATTTTAAGTTGGGGAGGGGTGCTGTGGTGATGGTGGTGGGGATCTGGGGTTTCTATAGCAACAAGCAGCTGCTGCATCTGATGTTTCACATCCTTCATTGTCCTCATTTTCCCCCTCCCTTCCCCCCTTCTTGTGCATATTTAATTGCAGTAACATTTCCAGATACAGTGTATTGCTCCTCCTGAAACAAAGGCAGGCTGCAGTCAGGGGGGTGCATGGCGAGCAAGAGGGGAAGGAGAAATCAGGGGTATTATGTTAATCCTCACTGGGGGGACGTGTGCGACATCAGTTCTGCATGTTTGATGAGAATCAGATGATGGGCCCCGCTGGGGAAGGATGGAGAAGGGGGCCTGCGGAGTGAAAGGCATTCGGTGTGGAGGGGGAGGAGGCATAGTTCTCTGGTGGGGGGTTCAGAGGGTCCAGGACTCCGAACCCGGCTAGCCTCCGAGGCTGGCTCCAGGGGGCTGCTCTGGCAGTCTGGCAGCTCATCCTCTGCCGCCCAGTGAGACCACCTGTCCTTGGACTGGGGAAAGGAGCCATTACCACCCCAATGTCTTGGTTTCTCCTCCCTGGGGTAGGCTGCGTCCAGCTGGAGAAAGGATGGAGTGACAGGCAGGACCACCACGTCTGGCCTCCACCCTGAGGCCACTTGGACATGTGTGTCTGGGAGCATTTTTGGTTGTTACCAAAACTTAGGGGTGTACTAATGACCTTTGGTGGTCAAGTCAGAGTGACAACAACTGTTCCACTGTAAATGCCAAGAGTGTGCCCATGGAGGGTCATTTTCCCTGAGGCTCTGGGACGAGGACATGGAAGTGTGCTTCAGCGTGGACTCTGCCTTGGGCGCTGCCTGTCTGTTACATCTCAAAGTCTGCAGGATCGTCTGTGAACACGCCCAAGACCAGTGGAGTGCTGTGCGTGGTTAATGAAGCCTTTTCTTTCTACTATTACTTGAATACTCTATTATCCTTTCTCCTGGTGATCTGGTTTATGGAGCACCCATTACATGATAGGCCAAGGGCTTTATGAACATTATCTCATTTAATCCCCACACTCCTTTAAAATGGATATTATTGTTACTAACCAAAGCACAGAGAGGCTAAATAAACCACCCAAAGTCACACAGCAAATAAGGGGGTAGCACCTAGACCATTAGTCTACTTGCTACATTCCTCTAAAGCTCTGTGCTACGCTGACTCTCCCAGAACAACAGCACCTCTTATAGAGACATACATTTAGCCAGCCTCTGCTTGATTGCTTCTATCGGAGGGGTCTTCACTTCCTCACAAAGGCACACTCATCCATTCGATTCAGTTTGGCTCCACTTAAGTCTCCATGGAGCATCCCTGTGTGCTCAACTGGGCTCCATGGGGAAGTCCTGAATTTTGCCTCTGCCCTCTGGGATTCCATAGTTAGAAGAATGTTCTACCAGGGAAGCTTGAGCCTTCAGTAATGGGGGCTGGAAAAGGGTGGGGAGGGAGCTCAATGGAACCCATTAGTGAGAAGAGGAAGATAAAGAGGGGTCAAGCCATCCAGCACTGGGGACAAGCCCAGGACTGAGACCTAGGAGACTGAACTGGTACCCTAGCTCTGCCACCAATGAGGAGGCATGTCCTGGGTGGAATAGTGTCCCCCACAAAAGTGTCCATACAGAGCTTGTGAATGCAAATAGAATCAAGTTAAAATGAGACCATAATGGAACAAGGTCGATCCCAAATCCAGTATGACTGATGTCCTTATAAGAAGAGGGAAATTTGGACACAGGCAGGGACACACAGGGAGAAGGCCTGTGAAGATGGAGGTGAAGACTGCCGTGATGTAACTATGAGCCGAGAAAACCAAGGACTGGGCTTCCCTGGTGGTCCAGGGGTTAAGCCTCCATGCTTCCAGTGCATGGGCTTGATACCTGGTTGGGGAACTAAGATCCAATATGTTGGGTGGCAGGGAGCAGGGCCCTGCCCACACCTTGATTTTGGACTTTTGGCCTCCAGAATTGTGACACAGTGAATCTCTGTGGTTTTAAGCCACCCATTTGTGGTCATTTGTTAAGGCAGCCCTGGGAAATGGATGCAGGGTGACCTGAGGGAAGTCCAGTCCTCTCTCAGGCCCTCAGCTTCCCCACCCATACAAGGAGGGACGAGGTGGAGGAGATATGTGTTTTTAACTATGTTTGTACATTAGAATCATCTAAGGAGCTTTTAAAATGAAACTCAGAATCTGTAGGGGTGTGGCCTGGAAATTGGTATTTTTAAAAAGCTTTCTGGCTGATGTAATGTGAAGCCAGGGTGGAGAACCACTGGATTAACTAATAAGGCCCTTCACTCTGATCGTGGATGTCTCTATAACTACACCAGACTTCTCTGAGTCCCATTTCTGCTTCAGGAAAGTGCAGAAAATAAATAGGACTTTGGTCACACAGTCGTTGGGAGTATTGGAAGAACTAGATGAAAGACGAGTTTCTGCATGGGACCGTCTCCAGCACTTGGGTGGTTCTCGTTAAATGTCAGCACAAGTGGCTCCATCTCAAGAGACAGAGGGCTGGCCACTGCTGGGGGCTCTCTGCCCCCTCCCATGGCCAGGTTTCTTGCAGTGTCCCCCTTCCTCCCAGGAACCTGGAACTAAAGGAGGCACTCCTTGGCAATTCAGAGGCCCTGAACACAAGTGGCAACTCAGCTGACAGCAACTTTTCTGTCTTTTTCCAAGAGGTCAGAGAGCTGGGCCTTGGAGAATCCCTGGGGCTGTAGTAATCACAGAAAGGTAATGGTCAGAAACCTCAGGGCTCCTGGCGGCCCTTGGAGGCTGGGGGAGAAAAATCTGCCCTCTGCAATGGTGGGCCCCTCTCTCCCCCTGCTCTCAGGAGGCATGAGTTGGTGGGGAGAGGGTCCTGGGCAGAGGAACGGGGGTGGTGAGAGTTTGCTGGAGGTGTGAACTGGACAGATCCCACCCAGCTTCTGGAGCAAAGGAGGGGAATTAAGGATGGAGCAGGACAGCAGCTTCTTTACTGGCCTTCCTGCTTCTGCTCCCACCTCTTCTGCTCCCAGCAGGCAGCCAGAGTGATGCTTTAAAGCCTCAGTCAGATTCACACAGCTCCTCTGCTTAAAGCCCTCCAATAGTTTCNTGAACTGGACAGATCCCACCCAGCTTCTGGAGCAAAGGAGGGGAATTAAGGATGGAGCAGGACAGCAGCTTCTTTACTGGCCTCCCTGCTTCTGCTCCCACCTCTTCTGCTCCCAGCAGGCAGCCAGAGTGATGCTTTAAAGCCTCAGTCAGATTCACACAGCTCCTTTGCTTAAAGCCTTCCAATAGTTTCCCATTTCATTTAGTGCGAAAGCAGTGCTGGTTGCAAAATAGACCCTTGATAAATATCTCCAGAATGAAAGGAATAAATACATGAATGAATAAATGAAAGAAACTTCCCCATATTCTACCACTGTTTAATCCTCACGTGCAACTCAGAAAAGGCAGCTCCCAGCTCTAAATTTGCCTCCTCCAGGACGTCTTCCCAGATTAGCCCACTCCCATTTCTGAGTGTTTCTACGTCTGGCAAACCTCTTGCCACTGCTAATCATTTCCTCTACTCTACTCAATTAGACCTTCAAAAATAACTATTTTTGAACATTCAAAAGTCAAGATTTAATAGTATGGTAGTTCCTTAAAAAAATTAAAAATAGAATTACTATATGATCCAGCAATTCCACTTCTGGGAATATATCCAAAAGAACTGAAAGCAGGGTGTTGAAAAGATACCTGTTTACCCCTGTTCACAGCAGCATTACTCATAATAGCCAAGAGAAGGAAGCAACACAAGTGTCCGTTGATGGGTGAATGGATAAAGAAAATGTGGTCTATACATACAATGGAATATTACTCACCCTTTAAAAGGAAAGAAATTCTGTCACATTGCTGTAACATGGACAAACCTTGAGGACATGAGGCTAAGTGAAATAAACCAGACACAAAGGGACAAATACAGTATGACTCTACTTATGAGAGGTACCTAGAACAGTGAGATTCCTAGGCACAAAGAGAATGCTGGTTGCCAAGGGCTAGAGGGAGGGTGGACTGAGGAGTTGTTTAGCATGTTTGCTGTTGTTGTTCAGCCACCAAGTCATGTCCAACTCTTTGGAACCCCATGGATTGCAGCACGCCAGGCCTCCCTGTCCCTCACCAACTCCCAGAGTTTGCCCAAGTTCATGTCCATTGAATCGGTGATACCATCCAACCATCTCATCAGTGATGTTAAACATTAGTGAACTTTAAGCTGAAACGCTACTGAACTGAACACTTAAAATGGTTAAGATGGAAAATTTTACATTATATGTATTTTACCACAATTAAAATGTTAAAAGTCAAGATTATGAAGAACTGGAATGAGTGTGTTTATGAGGTAGTGAGTTTCTTGTTGCCAGAGGTAGTTCAGTAGAGGCTGAAGAAGCACTGAGATACTGCATAGAAGATTTAAGTATTAAATGAGGGAAATAAACTGATACTTTTTAAGTTTCCTTCCTCCTAGCAATTTAAAAATTCTTAGCTTAAAGAAAGCTGAGTAGCGAGACCTCTTGAACATCATCTGTTACAGTGGTTTTTCAAGTCCAATCAGTGTGCGTGTGCTCATTTCTACCCCCGGGCCTTTTGGGGTAGAAATGGCATGTTCTTTCCTTGACTCACACCCTGTCCCATTCAGTCTCAGCTGAAATGCCAGCTCCTTGGAGAGGCCTTGCCTGACCCCTTTATCAAAATTCTTGTCTTCAGAGCACATGGTGTTGAGAGAAGGAGTTACTTTAGCATCCCAACTCCAGAACGTGCCTGGCTCACTAGATGCTCAGTTAACACGTGCTGACTGAATGAATCCCGCAGTAGATAGGCACTTCCAATGGGCTGAGACTGCTGCACCTCGGGCCTGGGTCCTGCGCTGAGGTCCCTCCCACCTGGGATCTCCTCCCCCTGTAACCCCTGCTGCCACACTGCAATGATTTGGGCCGCTGCCCCCCCATGAGGCCACTGATCCTTGTCTCAGTCCCCTAGCTCCAGGCTGAGACACTAAAACCAGACTGTGCTAAAATTAAAAAAAAAAAAAAAAAAGGAGGTAAACAGACAGTGATCAGAGCTCGGCAATCTGGAGTGCACACCCTGGCTGACTCAAATTCAGGGACAGCCCCCCACCCAGGGGGTGATTCTACACTGCCCAGGAGAGTCATGTGGAGACCCACGGAGGCTGGGCCCAGGAAGAGGAAGGGGCAAGGACACCTCTTCTCCAGCCGGCCTGAGGCTCGACCCCCATTATCCGTCCCTGATCAAGACCTGCCTCCTCCTTAGGAGACTGGAGCAGAAACGCTGCCCTCGCCCATAACAGAGCTCGCTGTTCCAGGATGGAACCATATGAGAGTCCCGGGGCCGACAATCAGACGAGGTAACGTAATACAGCCATGGTGGCACTGTGGCACCCCGTCCCTCTGCAAACAGGCAAGCTCAAGAACTGAACTGCCCTGAGTGATTCCGTCTCAGCCTGCCTTGGGGTGAGTTCAGTCTGCTGCATCTTAGAGGTTTCCAGAGTTGTGCCTTTGAGAAAGGAAATTTGTGTCCAGGGACCTGTAGCAGCTTGTTGTTGTTGTTCAGCTGCTCAGTGGTTGTCTGACTCTTTGTGATCCCATGGACTGTAGCCTGCCAGGCTCCTCTGTCCCTGGGGATTCTCTAGGCAAGAGTACTGGAGTGGGTTGCCATTTCCTGCACCAGGGGATCTTCCCCAGAATCGACTCCATGTCTTCAGCATTTGCAGGTGGGAGCCACCAGGGAAGCCCCATGCAGAAGCTCAGGAGGGGCGTGTGCTACAGTGGGTGTATGGAGCACTGTATTTGGAGTCAGAAATGGGAGATTTGAGACCTACCAACCTACAGACTGTGTGGATTTAGGAAAATCCCTTAACCTTTCTGGGATTCTGATCTCTCATCTCCAAACTGGGGACCCTAACCCCTTGTTTTTCTGGGATCACCAGGTTCTTTTGTAGTGTCCCCGTGATGATGGCCACGAAAGGGCTTTGTGACCTGTACTGCACTGTACACACGTAAGGAGAGGTTATTACCGTAATAAGTAATAAGGTAATAACTTCATGTTATTGTATAATATGAAGTATGTAAAAGCACAGGGCATATGTGTCCATAACATGTATGTGGGGTGTAGGTATTTGTGTAGGCATTGTGTTGAATGAATAAGTCCTGGCAGTAGAGAGAAGCTGGGGGTGGGCGACCCTGACAAGGAAGGTCCCAGGAAGCAACGGGAGGCGTGGAGTAGGGGAAGAGAAGCAGGAGGAATGTATGAAGCTTTTCACTGAGATCAGGCTTTGGTCTCTTTGGTTCTCTTGTGTGAGAAGAGATAATCTGTCAAGCCCAAAGTTCCCCAGGGTGGCCTCAGGATGCCTCATTTGGCCCCCAAGGAACTCCCACTTCCCCCTCCCCACCCCCGCAAAAAAAAAAAAACAACAACAACAAAAAACTGTAGTCAGTACAGGTTACCAGTTCCTGCTCCATCCAACAGAGATTTACAAAAACAGCGAGGTCCTCCTGCTACTTGGAGCCTGTGAGTGGTTCGTGAGACTAATGAGATGACTCACCCCAGTGGCAGGACCACTCTCTCCTCCCAGGGCAGGTGGGTGGGGGTGATCAGCTCTTCTGGGCTGGCAGGTTTAGCCCTGTTGGGGGCCCGGCACCAGGGCCGCCTACAGGCACCTATTTGAGGCTGACTCTGCGGAGCACCCTCCTCTCACTCCTTTGCGATTCCTGCTGATGGTGAGGGCCCTGGGGGAACCTGCCAGCCTGGGTTTGGAAAGCCCAAAGGAAGCCAAGGCCCGGTTCTGCCTCCTCTGCTGTCCTTGGACTCCTGGACCCCAGGGTTGTAATCCCATCACCCGAGATCCCAGGGAGAGAGCTATAGCACAGTGGAGATGCTACGGGGGAATCTAGAGTCAAGCCCTGGCTCTGGCTTGCCTGCTTTAAGTCCTAGATCCTCTCAGTTATAGACTGATTTGTGTCCCCGAAAAATTCCCCAGTTGAAGCCTTACCCCACAGTGGGACTGTTTTGGGAGACTGGGCCTGTAAAGAGGTAACTGAGTTTATGTGCTGTCATAAGGGTCCCTAATACAATATGATAGGCATCCTGATAGGAAGAAGAGATGCCAGGGATGTGAGGGCACAGAGGGCGGACCATGTTGGGGAGGGCGGCTGTCTCAAAGCCAAGGAGAGAGGGCCCAGTACTGCGAACTTGGACTTCCAGCATCCAGAGCTATGAGAACATTTCTGTTGTTTCAGCCACCTGGTCTGGTCTGGTATTTTGTCGTGGGAGCCCTAGAAGATGAATGTACTCCTCCTCCCGACATGCTATTGCCTGAGGACCCTCTGCTAAGATTCTGGAGTTGGGTCTTGCTCCATAAGACACTGGGGTGAGGATTGGAGGGCAGGAATGGGGAGGAGGACAGGGACAAGCTGGTCCTGACGGGCATCAGGTGGACCTCACAGGCTGGGTCAGAGAGTGAGAGCGAGGGGTGGGGAGAGACTGGTCCCCAGACCCCTCAGGGCGCCGAGAGCAGAGGGAGAAATGAGTGGGTGGGGCGCCAGAGCAGGGATTGGGGCTGCGATCACTCAGGGAGCCTCGTCCACACTCGACATCAACCATTCAGCCTGACCCACTGCTGCATGGGGCATCCGAGGGAGCTAAGTGAGGGTCACATAGCCAGTCTGGCTCACATAGCCAGAGTGGCACTATCAGGAGAGGTCTCCTGTCTCCAGACCCACCCACTGCTCCTTCCCCACGGAACTGAAACCAGGCAGAGCGAGCATATCTGGGTCGTAGGCAGCCTGGATGGACGGAGGCTGGGGCCTTTGGTATGCAACCTAACAACCTCTGAGGGACAGGTTGCAGGTCCACTGTCTGCTTTCTGGCACAGGGCCTCTCAGGTGCTTGGGAAGACGCCACGATCTTGTGTTCATCTCCAAAGCCGTGATGCCAGGCTGGGTAGGGGGTTAGTGTGACAGGCTCCAAGTGGGTGGCACCACCTCCCACATGTGTCCCCAGGGGCCTGTGGGAACGGCCTCTGCCCCTCCCCTACCACCACCACCTCTGAGATGACATGGCGAGTGGTCAGGGAAGAAGATGAGGAACGAGGGGGCGATGCCCATTTCTACCCCATAGGAGGGATCAGCCAGAGAAGGAAACAGCAACCCACTCTGGTATTCTTGCCTGGAGAATCCCAGGGACAGAGGAGCCTGGCAGGCTACAGTCCACAGGGTCGCAAATAGTCAGACACAACTGAGCGAACCGAGGGGGAGGAGGAAGAGGGATTAGCCAGATCCCCATCTTCAGCTCTGCCTTTGGGGCTCTACAGGAGATGCGGTTCCTGGCGGGTAGGTGTCTAAAGTCTCAGGAGGCCCCCGGCAAGCTGACAGCATGATGGAGCAGATACAGTCTGGCCTGAGTGAGATGCAGGCTTGGAACGGTGCTCCTCTCTCAAGCTGAACGATGCTGGGTGAGTCACTGAACCTCTCTGAACCTGTTTGACCGCTCTGGGTAGTGGAGATCTAGAAGGGGGTCCGTGCTGTGTTTGGAGCAGTCCCCAGGAAGCTGGGGTTACCACAGCGGGAGCGTGGATGGAGGGTCTCGGGGAGGGGATCCTGGAGAGGGCCGGGGCTAGCTTCTCTCTCTGCTTGAGCCCTTTCCTCTAAACACAGCTCTATCTCCCTGCACCACAGGATTAGCACACATCTCTCATCCTCCTATTGCAACAAGATTTTATTTCTAATTATGCTGTAATAAAACTGGAGCGCTCCCAGGCTTCCTTTCAAATGACTTGTACACACACTGCCGATCGGATCCTCCTCGGCCCCATTGTAATAGCGTTTCCCTGACATTCATTAGACATGCATGAGAGGGGCGCTTTAAGAATAGAATTGCATTTAAATGGATTTGCTGAGAGAGGAAGATGAAAAAAAAAGAGGCGAGCGGTGGGGGAGATGGAGAGGGAGAGAGGTTTGTTGAACAAACTATGAAAACAAGATGCCATAATAACAGGGTGCTGAAATAAGCCTCTTTCTTCTCAGCCCTCCTCCTGCTGCACATGGTGGAGCCCAGTCGGGGAGCGGCGGACTCTAGCCCTCCCCCTGGAGCCCCCACCCCTGCTTTTATGGTGCCCACTGTGGGGTTACATAGCTCCTTGCGCCCTGTGGCAGATGCTCATGGTGTAATAGAAATAACTGTTATTACAATTTGGGAAGGCTGCCTTGCTTCGACAGAACCCCAGTAGCCAGGCCATCGCCTGAAGGAGCAGGGAGGGATGGTCACCGTCTCCCCGCCTCCACCAACCTCCATGCTCGGCTTCAAGACCCTCACCCTGCTGTCCCTCCTTCTGAATGACCACCCACACCCAGAGTCCCCATGGGCCGCTGAGTAGCTGGCATTTTTCTTTTACCCTGGTTGGCTCTGAAGTGTCAGACACAAGAGATCCATTCTGACCCCAGGGGCTTGCTCCCTGCTCCCCACCCCCTCCACAGAGCAAGGACTCTGCACAGCACACATACTGGGTATACCATAAATGGCCTACTATGGATCAAGGGCCTGCCTACTAGGTGNTACACAACTGACAGAGCATCGGATCTGCAGGTGGGAGAGCCACTCTGCCACTCAGTATCTGCAGGGCCCAGAGAGAGACCCTCTGAGCCTCAGCCCCTCATCCAGAAGGTGGTGCTGATGACACCGGGCCTGTGAGGCCTCTGGTCTGCAGCAGAGATAGTGCCCCACAGAAGCTCATGCTTCCTCTTGTCCTGTCCCTTCCTTGGGGCTCTGTTTGTGACGATGGGGATGAGAAAGCTGGCCTGACAGTGTCCCAGAAGGGGGTGTGGCTAAAAGGGACACAGTACCATGGCCTCTCGAAGTCATCTTATGTGGCTCCAGGGGCCCTGCCACAGCAGTGGAGACGTCCCTCCATCCTTCCTGTGTTTGCCTCCAGACTCACCACCTTCCCACCCCCAGGCCTGGCTCAGAGGCCTTCAGTGTCCACACGCTGCAGGGACGATGCCCCCATGATGAGCAGTCGTAGCCCCCAAGGCTGAGAGCAGCTGGCAGGCTGTCCGCCTCTGCCTTCCAGTCCCTAGCACTGCCCAGGCCTGGCCCAGGGTGTGTTCATGAATGAGACCACGACCTCCACGAAGGCAGCAACTGCTCAGTTTTGCGTACAGCAACCTGCACGTGGTGATGCTCAAAAAAATATCTGTTGAGCGAATGAATGATGCATGGAGCGAGCACGTGGGTCTCAGCCTTCTTTTCCCCATGGTAAGTACTTAGGCTCTGAAGTCAGCCAAACTTTGGCTCCATCCGTGTGATCTTCACAACATACCTAGTCCCTCTGATTCCATTTATTCTTCTCTAAAATTCTGCCAATGATAGTTCCAATCACACAGTGTTGGAGTTGTTGCAAGAATTAAAGCACCTGACTGGTGCCTGCATGGTGAAAGTTCAAATAAGCAATAGCTCTCATTGCTATGACTACCCAGCTTCCAGGGAAGGGAGATCCATCTAACGTCTACTTCAACCCACTTGGGAGCTTGGAGTGACCACTCATGTTGGTGGTTCTAGATGGTTCCCTAGGCAGTTTTGCTATTTTGAACATCTGTTTTTATTATTTACAGGCTAATCAACGTGACTCTATGACACACGAGCGATGCCAGCTTATCAGGAAAGGTAGAAATGCTCACAGTCCCATCCGCATTTGTATCTCATCNCAACCCACTTGGGAGCTTGGAGTGACCACTCATGTTGGTGGTTCTAGATGGTTCCCTAGGCAGTTTTGCTATTTTGAACATCTGTTTTTATTATTTACAGGCTAATCAACGTGACTCTATGACACACGAGCGATGCCAGCTTATCAGGAAAGGTAGAAATGCTCACAGTCCCATCCGCATTTGTATCTCATCAGTTCCCAAAACAAGTCTGTCTCAAAGAAGTGATGTTAACACAGAAGCACTTGCCCCAGCTCCACTGGCATTCACTTTCCCCCAAAGCCATGCAATCTCAGCACCTTTGGGCTCTAAATTACATCCTATGTACCTAGGAACCTCCTCTCCCCCAACTAGCTCTCTCTTACCTCTTCCTCCCTTAACTTGTAAGATCTGTACCCCTTACCCAGCTTTCATCAGACACTTGCTTTTTGCTTTTGATTTAAATTATGCATCAGTGGCATCTTCCTTGGTGGCCGCACACAGAGGGGAGGAAAAGAGGAGGGTGAAAGGGAGGTACTTCTGATTTATGGACTTCCATTATGTGCCAAGCCAGAGGGTTAGATAGTTCACATGCTTGGCTCTAGCTTAGTCCCAAGTGCAGCAGTAGCATTCCCAATTTACAGATGAGGAAAGTGGGCTCATAGAGATGCAGAAACTTGCCCAAGTCACTCAGCTGGAAAACAACGTAATTGGGATTTGAACCCAGCTTGTCTCACTGCACAGCTCCTCCTTGAGGACAGACACCTCAGATCCCCCTGTGGGATTTCATGGGTCTGGCCTGGTAGGTCTGTTACTGACATGAGCTGCTGACCATAGCCATCCTTCAGGGACATACAAACATGAAATGAGAAATAAACAAGGCAAATGCTTCCCCCTTGGCCAAGCACACGGGGAAGGCTGTGCTCCTGGTGTGTGTTTGTTCCGAGTGTGACATTGGCTCCGGCTCTCAGCACAGCCCTGGCCCCGCCAGCTCCCCTGGGCACGCACTGCTACACTCACCTTGCCCAGAATGGCACCAACTCCCTGGTTTCCCCACACAATTGCAATTCTGAGCTCATTCCCCACATAGGTGCAATTTCCCACCTCTCGCTCTCTGGCACTTTCTGTGTAATCGATCACAAAATTGTTTCCAAATTAACCCAGATTTAGCTCTAGTCACCCCTCTTCCAACTCCAGTGATTTCCGCTCTACCTCCTGGGTAGGTTACATCCTCCTGGCACTGCCCCCCTGTGCCTCTGCCTCTCCCTGAAAATCGCTTACTGATGCAGAGGCCGGCTTTCTGCCTAGCATGACCCTCTTCTTGGTCCTCAACCATGGTTTAGGGGCACAGGACAGGCAATTCCTTTCTTCTCCCGCTGTCTTTTCTTGGGATTCACCTTATATGCTGCACTTTCTTTTAATTAAGGTTGAAGGGGCCATCAAGATTCCTCTGCACAAGTCCCTAAAAGTGTGTAAAGAGAAAGAAATTTGGGAGGACAAAGGTCAGAAGGAATTGGTACTAGGAAAGTGTCTGGGGATATGAGTCAAAGCCGAAACAATAATTTCTCGGTAAATCCCAAGTATGCCTCACCCTCAGTAGCATTCCTGTCTTGGAAGAGCAGAGAAAGAAAAGAGCATGAATTGAGTTCCTACTATGTATCAGGTACTATACTCCATGCGTTACAGTGAGCATCATCATTCCCAATGTACAGATGAGAAAACTGAGGCTCAGAGAGGCTGGGGAAATTGTCTGTGCCACAGACCCAGGAAGTGAACCCAGGTTCAAAGCTTGACACTGTCATCCACTGTACCAAACACTTCTGTATTCTCCTTTTCTAGAATCTTCTGAGGGATGCATGTAGGGGGAAGGGTGGAAAGGAGGCCATGGGGGTGGAGCATTCATCTAGCACTCTTCTGCCAGGTAAGCTCCGGCCTTTGGGCTCAGTGGTAAAGAACCTGCCTGGCAATGCAGGAGACTGGGTTCAATCTCTAGGTCAGGAAGATCCCCCTGGAGAAGGGAATGGAATCCTGTATTCCTGCCTGGGAAATCCCATGGACAGAGGAGCCTGGCAGGCTACAGTCCACAAGGTTGCAAAAGAGTAGGACACGACTTGGCAACTAAAGCAAACAAAACAAAGCTTCGGTGTAACATCTGCCTCCTTGGTCTTTAAGCTAAAGACCAACAGAACTGGCAGCTGAGGTGGGAAGGAGTTGGGGTGGGAGGGGGTGGGTCACAGCAGCAGAAAATCTGAAAGCCCGCTGGCTCTGGAGGGAGTGAGCCAGTGAGGGCCTCGGTGTAATTTCACAAGGCCTCGGCGGCCCCGCGGCTGTGGGGGGGTGTCCTGGCATATCAGCAGTCACACGATCAAAGAACAAGTAGAAATGAATATTCCTGAGGTGGTCGGGGCCTCTGATACCAGCAGAAAATTACAGGACACGAGACAGGAGCATTACAGAATGAATGGGAGGGGACGAGAGATTTCCGTGGCTAATCCTGTTAACAAGACAATTTCTTATCAAACTCATTATGCTTTTCGAAAGAAGGAAGCAAGAAGGGGAAGGGGAGGTAGGGAGAGTGTGATGGGGGCTGATCCCTGGAGAAGGAAGGAGAGCTGTGGTTATAGAGACACAGGTACCAGTGAAGAAGGCCTGTGGGAGGCAGGCATCCCGGGAAAGAGAACTCTGCTCCATCCCTGCCCTGGGGGCCAGGGGCAAGCCCCTCCCTGACAGCTAAGTCCCTGCTGGGAATACCCTCTGTGCCCTGCCAATTGTCTGAACTTGTAAGTGCCTAATAGTTTGGCCACCTGATATGAAGAGCTGACTCACTGGAAAAGATCCTGATGCTGGGAAAGATTGAGGGCAGGAGGAGAAGGGGATGACAGAGGACGAGATGATTGGATGGCATCACTGACTGAATGGACATGGGTTTGAACAAACTGCAGGAGAGAGTGAAGGACAGGGAATTGTGGTGTGCTGCAGCCCATGGGGTTGCAAAGAGCTGCACACGACTGAGTGACCGAACAACAACAGGTGCCTGGAGAAAAGCAGGCTCTCAATCCTCTTTCTTTGACCAAGTCCCCATCTTGCTGCCTCTCCCATGGGTCAAAGAGGACCATCTCTCTCTATGCAGCTGTAGATCGAGCAGTGAACACCCTGGGTGCCAAGCATGTTTCTGTCCAGCTTCTCTCCCTGATTCTGCCTCCATGAGAGAGGCAGAGAGGGAACTACAGGGCTCAGAGCTCAGTGGGTCTTTGCTGGCACTTAATAGCTTATGCTTTTGGGCAAATCACTTAACCTCTTTGAGCAATCATTTTCTCATCTTGAATATGAAGTGAAGTGAAGTCACTCAGTCGTGTCTGACTCTTTGAGACCCCATGGACAGTAGCCTACCAGGCTCCACCGCCCATGGGATTTTCCAGGCAAGAATACTGGAGTGGGCTGCCATTTCCTTCTCCAGGGGATCTTCCCAACCCAGGGATTGAACCCAGATCTCCCCATTGCAGACAGATGCTTTACCATCTGAGCCACCGGGGAAGCCCAAACCCTGCCCTACCTACTTCACAGGGTCCTTGTCAGGATTAAAAGGACAACGTGGACAAGAGGACCTTGCAATCTGTGAACTATTTACATGAATAGAGGTGACTGTCAGGGTCGTTCTGAAGTCGAGATAACAAGGCTAAGTGTCTTACTGGAGGTAAGGATGTGCAAGTAGGAAGCCAGGGCTTGAAACTTTAGTTTCAAATTCAGTCATTTCTGCTGCCAGGAGATCACTCCATGGCCTTGTTTTTGACTAGACAATCACAAGGGAGTTCATTTGGCACAAACGTAGTATCTGTGTATTAAGGGCCCATGATGCACTCAGAATTCTCCCGGGCTGGCCTGGGAAAACAAAGAATGAGGTCAAGGACAGGGTCCTGATCCTTAAGAAGCTTGGCATCCAGGTGAGAAGGAGACGCCACATCCACGGAGCAATGAAAACAATTCAAGTCAGGGTGTCTCCCTCATTCCCACAAAGACCCAAGGGCACAGCAAGAAGGGCCAGACAAAAAGTCATGGAGGAGGGAGGGCTTCCTGGAGGACTCAGGACTCTCAGTAGGTGCTAAAGGATGTGTGGGGTGTAGCTAGATAAAGAGAAATCAGGGGAACATTCAACATTTATGGAACACTTATTATATACCTGGTGCTGTGATAAATTGGGGACAGATACAAAGATGCTGACAAAGGTCCTTATAGTCAAGGCTATGGTTTTCCCAGTAGTCACGTATGGATGTGAGAGTTGGATGGTAAAGAAAGCTGAGCGCTGAAAAATTGATGCTTTTGAACTGTGGTGTTGGAGAAGACTCTTGAGAGTCCCTTGGACTGCAAGGGCAGAGGAAAATGGGGAGTTGTTGTTGAATGGGTACAGAATTTCAGTTTTGCAAACTGAACTGAAACATTACTATTTAGAAGATGGATGCACAACAATGTGAATGTACTTAATGCCACTGCACTGCCGCTGCTGCCGCTGCTGAGTTGCTTCAGTCGTGTCCGACTGTGCAACCCCATAGACGGCAGCCCACCAGGTTCCCCTGTCCCTGGGATTTTTCAGGCAAGAACACTGGAGTGGGTTGCCATTTCCTTCTCCTATACACTTACAAATGATGAAGATGGCAGATTTTATGTTATGGGTATTCTAGCATAATGAAAAATAATAACAAAAGGGTGGATTCTACTGGCACCAACATTTTAGCCTTTGCCCTTCCTCGTTTTCCAGCTAAAAAGATGGATATATGGCTCAGAAGCACAGAGGCTGTCTGGTAGTCATGAAGGTGGTAAAGCAGGAAGGGAAAAGAAGTCTGGTTTCTTAGCAACTGGGCCAGCCCTGAGCTGCCTACCCCCAGACTCTGGTATATGAGAAAAACAACTCTCCAGCATGGCTGAGCCATTGCTGATGACTTCTCGTTACATGCAGCCAAATGCCATCCTAACAGAGGCAGTTTCTGAAGCTCATTGCCGCTTCCACCCCTGCAGCCTCTAGTTTTCCTGCTCCAGCTTCTCTGACATGATGGGACCCTGTATCTTCTGGAAACGTCTGGCCCTGTGCCTTTGTGCCCCCCAGGCCCTCTGCAAGCCCTTCCTTCCGAGTGGCCTCCTTTAGTGGCCCAAAGGCATCCTTCATGGCCTTTTGCACTTAGGGTGGGCACTGCCCTGGATAGGTGAGTTGCCTTTTGTCCAGACTGCCCTAGCACTCGATGCCCAGCTCTCTCATGGGATTTATCACTTTTCTCAAGATGGGCTATTTTCGTGTTCTCTCCCCTTTAGACACTGAGCTCCTTGAAGGGCGAGATCTATTCAGGTCTGGACCCCTAGACTTTCGAGGCAGGTGATGGGTAAGATGAATGGACCAGTATCTTCGTGATTTCCAAGGGCTCACAACTGGATGGGAGGATTCAGACCCATAGAGACGGTTCCCTGAGAGGGGTGGCCTGAGGCTCTAGGGAACCCAGAGGACCAAGTGAACACTCTGTCAGAGACAAGGTCACCATTGAGCTGAGGTCTGAAGGACACCTCTCGGAGTTAGGGTGTCCGCCTCCTGGTGTGGGGTGTCCGCCTCCTGGTGTGGGGTGTCCGCCTTCTGGTGTGGGGTGTCTGCCTCCTGGTATGGGGTGTCTGTCTCCTGGTGTGGGGGGTTCCTGCTTCCCAGTGTGGGGTGAAGGCATAACGCATGAGAGGGCTGGGGGCCTCTGGGAATCAGGGCAGAGCAGGGGGCGATGACATGATGGGGCCAGAGTGTCAAGAGCTTGCCTTGTAGCCTCTATGTGGAGGGGCTGCTGAGGAGAGAGTGTCATCGTGGTTGGGGGCTCAGGAGCCAGGCACACAGTCAGCGCTGCACACCCATCAGCTGAACCACCACGATCCACTCTGATTCATGAAAAGCTCTCTGGCAAAAGTGTGGAGACGGCAGCAGGGAATCCGGAAAGGGCAGCAGCAGGAAACCGGCAGGAGCCTTTGCAGGAGTCCTGGTGCCTGACAGAAGACGGGGGTCGGGGGTGGGGGTGGGGGGTGGGAGGGTTGATGGGGGGAGG